>JAHHFK020004586.1:0-40765 GCA_024533555.2 Aedes koreicus | reverse complement strand
ACTAGAGTGTTATTAACCATTTAACCATTTGAGCAACAAAAAATGCTTTAGTGATACTACACCAATAGATTATTGTTTAAAATAAAGATTTACCAATGATCATATCTCCTTTCAGCATTCGATTTCGAAATTTGTTTATGGTATGAATCATATCCTGCACAAAGGGTGTACGGAATCAAATTGCTACACACACAAATATTCGGCAAAATTCGCCCGTTCAACCAATCATCTTCAAACTTAGGAGTAAAATAAAACATGTTATAAATATTTTCCCATGTTTGTTTTATTCAATTTCAATTCCATATCCAAATGCACGAACCTTCTTCTTTACACTACTCATAAGGTCCTGTACAACATTTGGACCAACTTTTTTTTGCGTGGCAATCCATTTTTTCTTCATATCTTCCTCCGATTTCACTTCCTTAGGATGCTTCCGAAGTGCCTGCTTCATGATGGCCCAGTACTTTTCAATTGGCCGCAGTTCCGGTGCGTTCGGGGGGTTGAGATGCTTCGGCACGAAATTGACCTCCTTAGCCTTGTACCACTCCAAAACCTCTTTCGAGTAATGGCACGAGGCTAAATCCGGCCAGAAAATCGTAGGACCATCGTGTGACCTCAGAAGAGGAAGTAGACGCTTTTGGAGGCATTCCTTTAGGTACACCTGCCCATTGACCGTTCCAGTTGTCACGAATGGGGTGCTCCGCTTTCCACACGAGCAAATTGCTTGCCAAATCATATATTTTTTGGCAAACTTTGACATCTTCTGCTTTCTAACGTCCTCAGGGACATCGAATTTATGATGAGCAGTGAAAAACTGGAGCCCCGGAAGCTGCCGGAAGTCTGCTTTTACATACGTCTCATCATCCATAACGAGGCAATGTGGTTTCGTCAACATCTGGGTGTAGAGCTTCCGTGCACGTGTTTTACCTACCGTATTCTGCCGTTCATCGCGATTAGGCGCCTTTTGGACTTTGTACGTGTGTAGTCCTTCACGTTTTTTCGCATCTTGCACGAAAGTTTTGGTTAGATTCAGTTTCTTCGCCACATCTCGAACTGAACTGTTGGGATTCCTCTTGAAAGCTTGAACTACCCGCTTGTGATCCTTAACACTATACGGAGATCCATTTTTGCCACTTTTTTCTTTCCGATCGATGGTCAAACGTTCGTGGTACCGATTTAAAACACGAGACACCGTAGAATGTACCATTCCCAGCTTCCTGCTGATGGCACGATGAGAAAGATCCGGATTTTCGAGGTACGTGCGCAAAATTTCTTTGCGCCGCTGCTGTTCTTCCGACTCCATCTTCGCAACGATTGCACATCTGCTAGTGAAACTTACACAGCGTAAACAAATACACATTGAACTAATTCCACCCAAAATTTCAATAGAAAATACCCAACGGGTAAAAAGTTACAGCCATTTAAAAGTGGTGCAATTTGATTCCGTACAACCTTTAAAGAAGGTTTATATTTACACGATCATGTAAATTCATAGATATGTGCATTGGAAAACGTGTTCAGTGAGATTTATTATCCTTGCAACGTGTACTAATGTATGATCCGATGGAAGAACACGTATTTTTCAATGTTTATCAATGCTCCAAATATGTGCATAATTATTTATTAAAAATTCAATAAAGCAATGGATTACATTGATATATTTTTACCATTCGAACGTTTTACATCACATGTAATGTTCATTATTTTTTGCTGTGCAGTGTCTTTAGATTTTCATGAGAAAAGTTCGTTGGACTTCCCTAATCCCTTAAAAGAATTTTCTTACATTTTGTTGAACTCTCATGAAGCCCATGAACAAGTTCAATGAACTTCCATGAAGTTACTTTTCATCCGTGAAGTTCATTGAACTAACATGACGTTCGTTGAGCTTCTCTGAAAATCGTAGACCATCCCTGGAGTTCGTTGAGTGTCCATAAATTTCTAACTTCTCTAAAGTTTATCAAATTTCCATTAACTTTGATTAACTTCCCTGAAGTTCGCAGAATATATATGAAGTTTGTAGAACTTCCTTAAAGTTCGTTAAAGATCCCTGGAATTTCCATGAAGTTTGTTGAACTTCTCTGAAGTTCATTGAATTTCAATGAAGCTTGTTGTACTTCTCTGAAGTTCATAGAACATCCCTGATGTTCGTAAAGCTTCACTGAAGCTCATTGAAATTCCATGAAGTTCTTTTAATTTCCACGAAGTTCATTGGACTTCCCTGATATTCGTTGAGCTTTCCTGAAGTTCGCAAAACTTCATTAAATTTCGTAGAACTCTCATGAAGCCCATGAACAAGTTCAATGAACTTCCATGAAGTTTCTTTTACGTCCCTGAAGTTCATTGCACTTCCATGAAGTTCATTGAACTTCCATGATGTTCAATGGGCTTTCCTGAAGTAGAACATCCCTGAAGTTCATTGAATTTCCATAAATTGCTATGAAGTTCGTTGAACTTCCCTAAAGTTTATTAAATTTCCATGAATTTTGTTGAACTGTGGCGTAGTTTGTTTTTAACTTTATATTTGTAGTCCGCCCACACCTAAAATCAATAAAGAGAAGTGATTATATGTAACTAGGAAAGACAAATAAACTCTGTCCACTGTGTCCAATGTAAATATTTTCAGAAAACAACTCCGAGTTAACCTTTTTCCACTAGGAAACTTCCCGCACCGGAGGACCTTTTCTTCAATGAATTCCGTAAGAAGTTCCACTTGAGAGGAGTTGATACTCAACGCATTTCGTGGCGATCCCGTGGACCTAAAATAAACTATTATTAATGATTGAGTTCAATTAAAACATTATATTTAACACTTACATATTGGTGCATGCATGCGTTTTAGCGATTTATTTGTGCAATCAAATTCGTATTTGGTTCTGCATTTCACGATCTTATTGCGGCTATGATTGTACTTATGAGTGCGACGAACAACTTCTGCTTTACGAGATATTTGTAGTCGGTTTGCGCTAAAAAATGCTCGAACTTAATGTTACGCAATGCCAATTTTTACTCGAAGATCTAGTACTACCCTACGCGTTTCACTCGAGTCGAGCTCGAATCAAAATCGGTAATGGAAAATGTGGCCGAAACAAAATGCGCAATGTCACCCCTGTTTATCAATGGCTTAGGGTTAAAACTTAACGGAAAATTGTGAATTTTCGCTCAGTGTATAAAAACATTGTTTACTGAGTTATCTCGCAGCGTATAAATTCAACAGTATTTTAAGCATTACGAATGTATTTCGGGTAAGGCATCAGAGAACAATTAATGCAAAGAAAAGACCAATAAAAAAACTAACTATGCCTAAAGCGACATTAGGAAAAAAAAAACTGACTGCAAAAGTTCTACCAACTATCAATATAAAACTAGCGATTTGAAATTGGTTCACTGTTTTAGAACCCGTAGGTCCAAGGTAATTTTTTGTACTAGTATCTTTGTTTTTGTTTTGATTCGCTATGTTATTTTAGCAAAATATTTGAGGGTGTGTTGGTGTGAGTAACGTTATTAGGGGCGAGTCATTAAGCTTGGGACCGGGCTTTGGACCGCTGTGCTACTACTTCCTGAGTCAAAAAATATTTTCATTTTATTCATGACTTTCCAGCCGCTGATTCTACTCCGTAGATACTAAGCCAATTTGAATTAAAGTTAATATAAATGAATAAATGTAAATGTTTATGTAGTCTACAATTATTGACGGAAAAAATAAGGTTCAAACTTAACGAAAATGTATGAATTTTAGCGCAGTTTGTAAACACATTGTTAACTTTGACTACACTCCAGAAAAAACGAAAAGAAGTATGAAATTTTGAACTGTGGGTCGGCTTATCAACTCGCAGATTAATTCTGCACAAATGACTCTCCGGAAATATGTCGTTTCAATAATTGGCAAAAAGCGTGAAGTGTATGTTTGGAGAAACGTGTTCTCTTGAAGATTTATCAAAATCTGGACGCAAAAAGGAGGTATCGGATCAGCAAAAGGAGCTGGCAGCGAATTACGCCTTTTTAAATCACATCAACCGTTCGTGAAAAGGCCAAAAAAAAGCGACATTAGCGTCGGAACTGTGCAGAGTATTAAAAAGCGTAACAATATCAGAACTTACAAGAAGCAGAAAGCACCCACAAGTTTTTTTTATGATTCACAGAAAGCTTCTTTGAAAATACGGTCCCGGAACTTGTATGACGTTCTCGTCCAAAAGCCAAACCGGTGCATTTTGATGGACGACGAGACGTACGTCAAATTGGATACCAGTACACTTCCGAGGACGCAATTTTTCAACGCTGAGCAGAGGATAGATGTGCCTGATGCTGTCCGATACATCCAAATCGAAAAATTTGGGAGAAGGGTTTTTGGTATGGCAAGCGATTTGATCCTGTGGCTAGAAGTGTATTTCATAGTTCACAACGAGCACAATCAATGGGGAAAATTTCCGAAAAGAATGCATCAAAAAACGGCTTCTACCCATTAACCGAATGCATACTGATCCTCCATTATTTTGGCCGTATCTGGCATCTGCTCACTACGCGTCCGCTGCGATGGAGACGCTCAAGAAGGAAAAAATCGATTTTATCAAAAAAATGCCAAAGTCCCTCAAACTGGACAGAACTGCGTTCTATCGAGAGATACTAAACGAAAAGCTATGGAGAAGGTTGTGAAGAATCTATTGGGATGTATCGAGAGAAAAGTCCGAGCGTTCTTCAGAAATGAGAAGTAAATATTCAAAATAACGCGAATCCGGTCCTATGTATGTTGATTTTCATTTATATAAAGCAAACTAATGAATTTGTTCGAAAATAAATATTATCCTTAGAGAAACAGGTGTCCTTTTTCTTAAATAAACAGTCCTTATTTGTCATCCAAGACTCTCTGATGTAATCAGAAATATTTTGGCGAAGTTGACTGCGGCGTAGTGGTTAACATTCATACCTCCCAAGTGAATGTCGCGAGTACAACTAAAATTCTAGAACTACAATTGTAATCAGAGATATGTTGGTAGTTTATGAATTCAATTCATTTTCTTGAAAGCGCATACAGTGTCGGACAAAACTATAAGACCACTTTATCATGAAACAGGTTTAGTTGTGGTGCCAGTTGAAGAAATCATCAAAACTATTTAGTTTATTTATGGAAACAAAGTTAATTATCTTTGTCAAAGAAACATCATTACAGTTATAACAACAATTTGAATAACAAATCTGCCCTTCAAGCATTCGTAAGTCGAAAAAAACACGCGACAATAAAATAAGACCAGTCACAAATTCATTCCTAAAACCGTCTCTCAACGTCTATCATCAGTATTTGGTAGTGTATCCTTTGTTCCGGATTACCGCCCGTACTCTCTGTGGCATTGACTCCACCAATGCTCTGCATGTGCTGACTGGAATCGCATACCAGGCCTTCTGGATTCTGGCCCAAAGTTTCTCTTTGTTTTTGGTTTTCGAGGGTTTTACTGACTTCTTTACGATATGCCAAAGGTTTTCGATCGGATTGAGATCAAAGGACTGCGCTGGCCATTGCATGACATCAACGTTGTTGTCCGAAAACCATTTGTTGACGGTACGAGCAGTAGGTTGTGGATCATTGTCCTGCATGAACTGCCATTTCAACGGCATTTCCCACTCTGCATGAGGTAGCATAACGGTTTGCATAATATCGGCGTAGAGATATTGGTCCATTATCTTCTTAATCCAGAGAATTGGACCGACTCCGTACCATGAAAAGCATCACCACACCATGATGTTTCCGCCACCGTGCTTGAATGTTTTCGTCGAGTACTGTGAGCGGAATGCACAATCCGCCGGTCGCCGAACCAACAGTTTTCCGTCAGATCCAATCAAATTAACTTTCGTTTCGTCTGACCACAGTATGTTTCGTCATTTTTTCCTGTTTTTGGGGCCAACCCGGTCTTTTGCAAATTTAAGGCGGTCTTTGAGGTGTTTCCGAGTGGAACATCGGAACTTTCCGGGGGCTTCGACCGATGAGTTGCTTCTCGACGAGCCGTCTCTGGACTGTCCTTGAGCTCACAGATAACTCCAACTTTTCTCTGGTTTTCGTTGCCGACTTGAACGGATCGGTATAAGAAAGCCGTTTGATGTGGCCATCATCTTTAGCTGTGGTCTTCCGGGGACGTCCAGTTGCCACGCGCGCTTTGTGGGCATGGATGGCATTGTACACACATGTTTTCTACCGTCCCAGTATTCTAGCAATCTCTCGTTGGGATTACCCATCCGCTAGTTGGTTGATGTACTTTTGCAACCTTTTCGTGCAGTGATAGTTCTGGCCAATGATGTTTTGGTATATATCTGATATCTTTTGGAAATAATCAAATAATAATGGAAGTGGAGCTCAATTTTTGTTGATTGTAATGAAGTAACAATATTTAAGCAGTGTGTGACCAAGTGACCTACTTCAAGAATCCAAGGATATTTGTTGTAAAAAAAATAGGCCGAATGCGAAGGTGATCCTTAACTTATGTCGCAGGGATTTCACAATCAACACAGGTTTTCGATGTGTACAGTTCAGTTGGTTTACCTTTGACAATTTAAAATGCGGTAGCGCTGGCACAATCATTTGTCAGATTAATACAGATGCTCGCCAGAGGGTGTCGCATGAATGCAATTCCAATTGACGGTTAGTGTGCTTACGTGAAGTTTTCATTTGTGTTGTGTCTTAATTGGGCACGTTCTGAAATAGAGTAATGAGTTTTAGGCAATGTGCAATCGAAGTCCTGTTCTTCTTTTAGTGTGTTTTCAATGTCACTTGACGTGCTAGAATACAAATGTATGCGTGACGAATACTAGAAATATAAATCAGCTACGATGAGCTGGGCTCAGTCTTGATCTGGAATACAACTTAAACGGTGGTGTTTTATTTATTCAACGATAGAGTGTACCTCCCGGTTTATCGGATATAATATCTGGCGACGACGGAAAACGTATTTTTGGTGAAAAGTGTTTATTTTATTTCGGTTTTCACCAAATGGCTCATCGGAGTAGAAGATCCGGTTCAGCAGTGAACGAGAAAAATCATTTTCAGCATCTTAAGTTCTGGTTGGTATCCGGTAGAGGCAATATCATTCTAGCATATAATTTCTGCTGATTGGCAGCTGATTGCACTTGAATGTCACTTGACGTGCTATAATTGTAGTGCCTTCGAATACAAATGTATGCGTGACGAATACTAGAAATATAAATCAGCTGCGATGAGCTGAGCTCAGTCTTGATCTGGAATACAACTTAAACGGTGGTGTTTTATTTATTCAACGAAAGAGTGTACCTCCCGGTTTATCGGAATTAATAATTGACAGGTGGTCTTATTGTTTTGTCCGACACTGTAGATCCTGCTGTCTAGGTCTTGAGGTTTACAAGTGGATTCAGACATTTGTCACACGTTTCTGGATTTGGCTAGTATTCCCAGATGTTCAGAGATCTGAGTTAGGCAATATTTTGGGGTCAACTAGATGTTCTTTGACATCGGAGGGATTTGAAAATCTTTTTTTGTTTTTGCTTGTTCATTCAGGACAGCACTTGCGCCACAATGTTTCGGTTTAGGCCTGCTCATGTCGAGCTTCTCGAGCATCCTACATTTCCTAGGCCTACTCCACTTTGTATAACCATCTAGATCGCTATAATCCCCTGTGTATTGTACCAGCCGGATTCGAGGCAAACACTATTTTTGTGAGATTGTTGTCTTACAACGTGTTCCACCCATTGTGCCATTCCAGCATTAGCGACTTTCTAAATACAGGGTACGCCATAGACTTGCATCTGTTTCATTCTTCTCCTCCATACGCCATTTTCACATACATCGCCAAAGGCCACGTCGTTCGAAAATTCTAAGTGCATGCAGGTCCTTCTCGGGGATTGTCCATGTTAACTGCCCGCGAAGAACTACCGGTCTTATCAGCGTCCTGTACATAGTACACTTAGTGAAGTTTGCCATACATTTAGATCTTGTGAAGTCCATAGTAATTGTATTATGTGTTTCAAAATTTCTCTGCTACATTTCACTCACCGCTTCAAACTCATCTCCGTCAATAATCACACTTCTGCCTGTGTGAGCTCTATCTCGTTCGGTTCCTCCTGCCAGCAGATACTTAGTCTCCGTCGTATTCACCCTTAATCAAACTTTTCTGCTTCAAATTTCAGCCTGGTGTAATGCTCAGTAACCGTCTGAAACGTTATTACGACATTGTTCACGTCGTTAACGAAGCAAATGAATTGACTGAATTTACTGAAAATCGTGCCCCGCATGTTAAAGCCCGCACATTTCATAACACCTTCTAGCGCAATATTGAAAAGGAGGCCGGAAAGACCATTGTTTTGTCAAAGCCCTTTGCGTGTTTCAAATGAGTCTGCTACCGCACCCGATATCTTCACGTAACACTGTACATCATCCATCGTTGCCTTGATCAGTCTAGTTAGTTTCCTGGGAATACCGTTCTCGTTCATAATCTTTGGCATGCTTTGAGTTTCTTTCAGAAATTTTGCTTTTCTCGAGAACGGTATACATAGCTGCTCTATTTCTTCGCACTTCAATTCCTCCTCCAGGTGGCGCTTCTTTTCCCGGAAAAGGTGAGTTTGATAATGGCCGTAAAACAAAACACTTTCTTAGATTTGATTCAAAAAAAAATCTACAAGCGTAATCTGATTTATTCTGGATAATGAAATTTTATCTGCGTTAAGGTTACAAGAAAAGTGATTCCAGGTTGTATTGATGTTTTATTGCATTGTATCATAAGGTGTTTTCCTATAAATTTAGATCAGATTTAATAATTTGCATTAATAAATGCTGTTCAATTCTTCTAAGTTTGTACTGGATTAGATTTGATAATATCAATGACCAACCATTGGATGTCATCTCTTAAACCTATGAGATCTACTACAAGTGAGTATAGCAGTGCAAGGAATCGGAGCAGCAGATAGACTTCTTAGGTATACTATTCTTTATATATAATTCAGGTCATCCATGGAGTTTCCAGGTTTTGTAAAAAAAATGCTCGTGGCTATGATACATTGTCTGAATATTTAGGTTTAAAATAGATGTGCGGATCCTTCTGCAATTGCAGTAGGACAGAAGTTTGCAGACATGTGTAATTATTATTTTCATTTCGCATTATAATATTCCTTCACTATATTTTGTATATTTTTCTAAATGACATTGCATATTGATTTTACATTTTTATCATTATCATTACCATTTTTTTTCTTACCTCGGATTTTCATTATTAATTCAAATATTATTACCTCGGAGCGTATGGTACGGTATGCCCACGCATCCTTCTTCCCCTGTAGATTCACCAAATGCGTTGTGGTTCAAATCTATTAATTTGAATCCAATTCATTTTACAGAATCATCTTTTGCGGTTAATGCAACGCAGTAGGCCTGGCCGCTTTGACGCTTGTATCATGTCTTTGATGTGCTGCAAGCATCAATATTGACAAAAAAGATAATTGGGCGTCATCTAACCCAATTATTTCCAGGATGCTTTCTCGTACTGGCTGCGTTAGTATTAGATTAGATTAGATTAGATTGGACAAGCGTAATCTGGTTTATTCTGGTAGTTTATGAATTTGGATCTGAGTTAAATTAGATGTTGGTTGAATTAATGAACTTCAACAATCATGCACTTCCTGAAGTTAAGATATTAGAATTAACCAGCATAATCAGAGATGTGTTGGTAGTTTGAAATTATATTTTTATTTCTAGAAGTAGAGAGATTTGAAAAAAAAAAATTTTATATATTAAAGAGGAGCCACCAAACAACCAATTTTAATAACGTCAAAACCCCAAAAGGGGTTCGAAAATTTTTTAAAAAAAAAGAAATTGAGCCTAAATCCCCGGCCCGTCCGGGGCGGGGTGTTAATTTTTTTTTAAAAAGTTGTTTTCTGACATCGAAGAACTTCCTAATGTTAAGATTTTCAGGTCCTTAACCGTAATTAGGAATCAGATGGTATTGTATGGATTCGGAGCATGTTTCAATGGGTTTTGAAATTGAAATGGAATAATATTCTCGGTTTTACAGGTTGTTATTTGTAATCCAAGAGTTCCCTGGCATTGAGGTCTTAGGATCGACAAGCATAATAAGAACCATGTTGATAAGGTGTGGACCATTTAGTATTGGGACAAACATTTTTTATTTTTACAGCGACCCCAGTGGTCGGATTTGTAAACTGTGACACCTTATGTGTTCCCTTTAACAATAACAAAAACAGAAGGTTTTTTTTTTCGAAGTGCAATTCGTACGTGTTTAAGAGAAATACAAAATGGAAGTAGAAAGAAGACAAATAATGGTGCGCAATCATTTGGAAAACCCTTCTTGGTCTGGGCCAAAGCTTGCTAAAGTGTTGGGTTTTCCCCGAAATACCGTGTGGCGTGTTTTCAAAAAGTTCAGAGAAACTTGGTCAACGGATCGCAAGTCTCAAAGCAAGCGTCGGGCGGGTACTGTCAACCGTCCACTGCGGAACAAAGTCACCAAGAACATTAAGGCAAACCCCAACATCCTAGATCGTGTTTTGGCCAAAAAGTTTCGAGCCGCACGCAGTACCGTGCAACGGATTCGTTTCCGGGAAGGCTTCAAGTCATACCTTTAGACCTGTACGCCTGTAGACAATCAAATAGGGATCAAAATCAGAACAATGTGGCCAGAATCCGTGCCAGAAAACTGTATGATCGGGTGTTGACGAAATTCAATGGCTGTCTCCTCATGGATGATTAAATCTGTTTGAAGGCCGATTTCAGACAGCTACCGGACAAAAATTTTACTTGGCTACGGCTCGGGTAGATGTTCCTGCCAAATTAAAGATTGTGTTTGTAGATAAATTTGCACGTAAATACATGATTTGGCAAGGCATCTGTAGCTGCGGTAGGAAGATTAAAGTTTTCGACACTGATAAGACATTTAATGCAGAGCTGTACAGAACGGAATGTCTCCAAAAGCGAATATTGCCATTCATCAGATTCCACAATTAACCTGTCATGTTTTGGCCAGGTCTTGCAAAATGTCATTACAGTAAAACAGTGCTACAGTGGTATGAAACCAACGGGATTCAGTTTATACCGAAGGAACTCAACCCACCAAACTGTCCCCAGCTCAGACCGATAGAGAGATTTTGGGATATTATGAAGAGAAAGCTAAAGGTGAATGGCAGTGTCGTCAAAAGCATCAATGAATTGAGAACCAAGTGGAATAAGATTGCCATAACGATGGATGAGAATAATGTGCGCCGGTTGATGAAAAGTATTCCGGGAAAAGTTCGCAAATTTCTCCGAAATCGAGATGATATTTTTTTTTACTATCCCTCTAAAGTTCACATAAAGTTAAACGTTATAGTTCAAACAGAATACTATTTTGATAATGTATATACGAAATATGCGCAATAATCTATGTTGCAATTCTAACTGGACCACACCTTAGTTTATGAAAAATGTTTATACACCTAGACGTTCATTATTCTTAATTAAATGTAATATTGGGTTGAATTGATGTGTTCTATCATCCTTGAATTCCCTTGAGTTATGGTCTTTTGATCTACATGCGTAACAAGAGACAAGTTGGTAGTTTGAAGAATCAATTCACATTTCTTGAGATTCAGAAATTTGATTAAAATAATTTGTTAGTGTTTATTAGATGTTATTTAATTTCCAATAACATCCCGGAGTCAAGGTCTCCTAGCGTAGTTAGATATAAGATCTGAATGAAATAGTATTTTGGGTTCAATGGATGGTAAGCGGAATATACGAAATCCCTGAAATTACGTTCTTAAGATCTACAAGCGTGATCAGAGATATGTTGGTAGTTTATGAATTCGGTTCATTTTCCTTGAAGTTCACAGATCTGAGGCTAGTAAGATTTCCGTTGAACCTATGAACTTTGATATTCAAGTCCCTGAAGTAAAGATCTTAAGATTCACCCGCATATTCAAAGATATGTTGGTGGTTTATGTATTTGGTTTACATTTCTGGAAGGATCTGTGAGATCTGTGTTATTTAAATATAATATTAGGCTGAATTAATGTATTTTAACAACGAAGAAGCCCCAGTAATAATCTTAAGAGCTACATGCGTAATCAAACATATATTGGTAGCTAAGGGATTTGGTTTGTTCGACCAAGGGTTCAAAGATCTGATTTATATATATTAATGTTTTATAATATTGATTACTAGTTTATTTGTGGACGCAGTAGCGCCCGTTCAAAGTGTTTTTTTTTTTCAATATAAACGGTTCATGTGTTATTCACGCTTGTAGATTAAATAAGAAAAGGATTACATTTTTCTACGTTTTGAGTAGAGTTTTTTATTCGGTGAATTCAATGCAGCTTATATTTACATCTGAAAAACTTCGATGAAGACCACATTGCGTGTAAACTGACGACCATCCTTCAATAGATCTCCTTGCTGTGAATTAGGTTCGATGTGAACTTTTACCTGATTAGGGTTCCGAGATCGTGACAAAGCAACGTATAGTTGCCCATGCGAAAATACGGTCGACTGAAGATCAATTCCCACATGATCAAATGTCTGTCCTTGCGATTTATTGATCGTAATAGCATATGCTGGTATGATTGGAAATTGCCGTCGACGTAGAAAAAACTTCCAGCCAAATCTATCAAAATTTACACTTTGGAGAATTGTGTAATGCCAAATCTAATCAAAATTTGTTTTAGTTTTGGGTAAAGTTTATTACCGAGAGAGTAAACATTTTTCACGGGGTGTAAATGTGAACCACCCAGCGCGATGTTCACTTTACTCACATTGGCCTACAACCATTGATATGGGTGAAAAGGGTGAAAACAACTCAAATTTGGGTAGATTTATGGTTGCGTGTAAAGAGCATCGGAGTGAAGTTGGCTGCGATGAGGATGGTGACCGACACGAAATGTCAAAATTTAACAACAAAGCATCCTCCAAGTCAGCTCGATCTTCTCGGCACAGACAAACAGATATGACACTCAATACAGTTTCCATCGTTAACTGATTTTAGTGGTTGAATTAAAAATCAGTAGATTGAATATAGGACACGGCGGCGGCGCTCATGTCGTATTTGACATGTGGGCCCGCTTGTCGAACGACGGTGTTTTTTATTGTTGTCTGTGTTATTTCCAGCAACTGCTGCATTCGGTTGTCTAAGAGTGATAGATTCTTTTCTGTATTAAAAAAATCAAAATTTTCAACGTCTGTTGTCTGTGATTTTTTTCATCAAATGCTGTGTCTGGTTGTCTAAGGTTGTCACTGGTTTTGTTTCCTGCATCTGATAGTAAAAAAGAATTAAAAAAATTATAATATTATAAAAATATATAAAAAATATATAAAAAGAAAAAAAAAAAAAAAGATTATACACACAAAAAAAACGAAAAAAAACGCCGGAAAACAGAGCTTTTTTTTCTCCCCTCCGCTTTTCTTGTTTGATTTTATAGATTTTGCTACGTTGAATCCAAATATGGGCTCAGAAATGCGGTTACACGTCCAGTTTTTGAGAAAAATGTGATTTAAACTCACAAAAACACGTACTTCCGGAGTAATATGATCTACCTCATCAACAACCAGAATATTGGCTCTGCCCTTTGCATGTGGGACTTGGATTTTATGGAATGGACCTCCCTGAATCCATTTGTGAGCACAGATTTTTCGCAACACGTAAGATTGATGAAATAAACCGGGATTTCATTCAAAAAATTACGAATTTTCATAAAAATCAAGATTTTCTATTTTGAAAACATGAATTTCAGCTCCACCCTTTGCAAGTTGGACTTAGATTTTATGGAATGAACCTCCCTGAATCCATTCGTGAACACAGATTTTTCGTAACACGTAAGATTGATGAAATAAACCGGGTTTTCATTCACAAAATTACGAATTTTCATGAAAATCAAGATATCCTATTTTGAAAACATGAATTTTCGTTCCGCCCTTTTAATGTTGGGTTTGGATTTTATGAAATGAACCTCTGTGAATCCATTCGTATTAAAAAAAAGTGAGTTTTTATTCACAAAATTGCGAATTTTCATGAAAATCAAGATTTCCTATCAGTCAGTCAGTCAGTCAGTCATTTAGTTGAAATTTTTTCTATATTTTTCAACTTAAATTCACTTTGTTTTCTTTTTCCTTTTATAGTTCTTTAAAGGTGTTTGCCTCTGTAGCATCCAGCAGTAGTCCGCTAGCATCGCTGGGCTCCATTTGCCAGCAAAGTTCTTTTCAGTCTGTGCGATATCTTGATGAAATCGTTCTCCATATTCATCTGAGACGGCTCCCATATTCTCTGGGAAGAAGTCCAGATGAGAATGCAAAAAGTGCAATTTAAGTGACATATTACATCCCAGTACAGTTCCAAACCTTTTGGAACGCATTCCATGCTCGTAACTCTGTCGCGTTAAGAGTTTGCTGAAAATTGTCGTCAATCTCGGAAACTTTTTCCTCAAAAAACAATATGGTTCTCCTTGAATATCCAGCTTTTTGACAAAATTTTTGATCAACCCAAGCTTAATATGTAGCGGAGGTAGTAAAATTTTGTCCCTGTTGACAAGAGGCAGATTTGACACATTTTTCTTCCCAGGTACCATCTCGGTACGTGCTGGCCAATGCTGCTGGTGGTAATGTTTATCCCTCGCACGACTGTCCCATCCGCAGAGCAAAGAAGAACTGAAGAATACTTATTTCCATTGTGCAGTAACACTGCCTTCAAGCTTTTCAAGGTTCCGAATCCAACTCATCAGCAATATTTGGAGATATTGGAACTGGCATTGCTTCGGAGTGCAATGTTGGCCTTGATGGGTATTCGATTTTATGCTTCAAAGCTTTGGAAAATCCATGAATTTTTGTCAAACAAAAGTAACAATCGCTCATGTGATTGGTTGGATTAGTCCACACCATAGGTTTGGCAAAAGGTAAGCCTTTGTGCGTACCTTTCATCCAACCAAGCAATGTTCGGTAGCATGAGCAACAGGAGTATGTTGAAACCCATGGAAACACACGATTTGGAAGCTCCTTGTCAAAATACAGGTGATATGCTGTCTCCAACAATGGTGTAAACCCCTTTCTCTGTTCCTTCAATATCACGTCTCCACAAATGCAAAAAAAAATTTGCGGATCGTTCAGACAAATTCGCGACATTTTTACAAAAATAAAAAAAACGCGTCCGTAACACTCAAATAGCTAGCTTTGAATGAATAAAAAATGATTGTGCAAGGCTGAAGAGACTGACTGACTGACTGACTGACTGACTGACTGACTGACTGACTGACTGACTGACTGACTGACTGACTGACTGACTGACTGACTGACTGACTGACTGACTGACTGACTGACTGACTGACTGACTGACTGACTGACTGACTGACTGACTGACTGACTGACTGACTGACTGACTGACTGACTGACTGACTGACTGACTGACTGACTGACTGACTGACTGACTGACTGACTGACTGACTGACTGACTGACTGACTGACTGACTGACTGACTGACTGACTGACTGACTGACTGACTGACTGACTGACTGACTGACTGACTGACTGACTGACTGACTGACTGACTGACTGACTGACTGACTGACTGACTGACTGACTGACTGACTGACTGACTGACTGACTGACTGACTGACTGACTGACTGACTGACTGACTGACTGACTGACTGACTGACTGACTGACTGACTGACTGACTGACTGACTGACTGACTGACTGACTGACTGACTGACTGACTGACTGACTGACTGACTGACTGACTGACTGACTGACTGACTGACTGACTGACTGACTGACTGACTGACTGACTGACTGACTGACTGACTGACTGACTGACTGACTGACTGACTGACTGACTGACTGACTGACTGACTGACTGACTGACTGACTGACTGACTGACTGACTGACTGACTGACTGACTGACTGATGGGAAATCTTGATTTTCATGAAAATTCGCAATTTTGTGAATGAAATCCCGGTTTATTTCATTGATCTTACGTGTTACGAAAAATCTGTGTTCACGAATGGATTCAAGGGGGTCCATTTCATAAAATCCAAGCCTAGCATTCAAAGGGCGGAGCTGAAATTCATGTTTTCAAAATAGAAAATCTTGATTTTTATGAAAATTCGTAATTTTGTGAATGAAATCCCGGTTTATTTCATTAATCTTACGTGTTACGAAAAATCTGTGTTCACGAATGGATTCAGGGAGGTCTATTTCATAAAATCCAAATCCAACATTCAAAGGGCGGAACGAAAATTCATGTTTTCAAATTAGGAAATCTTGATTTTCATGAAAATTCGTAATTTTGTGAATGAAAACCCGGTTTATTTCATCAATCTTACGTGTTGCGAAAAATCTGTGTTCACGAATGGATTCAGGGAGGTCCATTCCATAAAATTCAAGTCCAACTTGCAAAGGGCAGAGCCAATATTCTGGTTGTTGATGAGGTAGATCATATTACTACGGAGCTGGACAAAAGCCAGGGACAACTGATGATTATCAATATTTGTTATTTTTTAACAAGGAGGAATTTTATACGAACAAATCGGATAACTCAAGTATGCAATAAGTAAGGCTCTGTTATTTCTATTTACTCGTTATAGCGTTCATGAAAATATGTGAAGGCATCTCATTATTTTAATAGGATGCATACTCGTTTAGAAAAAAAGTGTATTTGATTGCATTTTTTTCAGGTTGACGGATCCGTGCGCCAACTTAATTCACGTATACGCCATACGCAAACAGAGTATGGCCTCGTTGTAGACTTGTGAAAGAGGTGAAAAACGTCTTTGTTTACGGTTGTAAGTTGACTGGCAGCATCTATATGAAGAGTTGATAAATGAAACTGCACTTTTGTAAGCAATGATTTGATACGCCGATTTCCCTTAACATGTTTTATGCTTTTATTTCTTTATTACCGTAACTTTCTACCTCAGGCTGGCTCGTCCTGCCAAGCATCCGAATACTACAATTGGGTCACAATTCAAATTCAGCAATAGTTCCAATAAAAAGACTCCATACTCACCATAATACGTAGTTAAATAAAAATGATTGGGTCTTATTTGAATTAGTTTGAGATTTTTTTTTTATTAATGTTAAGATACATAAAACCACACAGTTTTAAAAAATTATGTAATTTTCTGCGTTTCTAATGCACATAAAGGGAACGCTAGATTTGGCAGAAATTAATGGGATATTTCATGTACATTTAAGCCAGACAACGCCTTAATATAGTCTGTTGTATGAAAGATTGTAAACATTGTTGTATGGCGCTAGAGAGATTGCAAACAATTTCGTTGTTTACGCTTCCTTCGGCTTGAAATTAAACGAGGAGAAATTTCCCGCCCTTGTTAAAATTCATTATTTTTTTCTGTGCACTCTTTTTCTATTGTGAAATTGACATCCATCATACATTCAATAATGGCAAGCAATTAGTTTAATTGTTGTCGTATCTTTGAAGTGCGATGCACGACGGTATTCTGACGCGACAGTGAATTGGAAAAGGCCCACCAAGCCGCCCTTAAAAATTTAATTTTGCAAATAATACGGAAGTAAATACGGACCGGAACAATCAGCTAAGACCTAGGTGATGAAATATTTAAGGACTACGTTTGAAAACGTGTAACAAGGGACTATAAGTCGTTCTGCATCCCGCACAGATAAAATTTAACATGTAAAACTTTGCCAACAATAATGCACATAAAGGGAACGCGGAAAATGATGTAAAATATGTGCGAAAGTAATATTACATAGCTCCCTTTGATTTCACAGTAACTTCACGGGTATTAGCTGAATTTTAGACTGACGTGTAATGTGTAATGCTTAAACTTGCGGAACAGTTGAACATGTAATGTTCATTCAAACCAAAGTATGAATAGAAATAAAGGAAGGTCTTATACCAGCACAGAAAAAATCATAAAAGCATGTTAAAACAGAGCTACACAGATAGAAAGAAACATTTAATTTTCAGTGATATCTAATGCACATAAGGGCCGGTTCATAAACCACGTAGACTTATTTTAAAAAATCTCATACCCCCTCCCCCCTCGTAGACTTTCAAATTAAACACAAATTTCTGCATAACTCGAGAACTAATCTTGCTAATTAAACCTCATCCGGCGTATGAAGGTTCTTGAAGGCAGGATTTCTATATATATATATATATATAAACATGAATTTCTGTCTGTCTGTCTGTCTGTCTGCCCTCTATAGACTCGGAAAGTTCTGAACCGATCAGCGTGAAAATTTGTATGCAGGGGTTTTTGGGGCTGGAGAAGGTTCTTATGATTGTTTGAGACCTCGTCTCTCTCAGGAAGGGGGGGGGGGGGGTCTCTCATACAAATAAGACACAAATTTCTGCATAACTCGAGAACTAATCTAGCAAATGGAACCAAATTTGGCATGTGGAGGGTTTTGAAGGCAACGATTGTAAGGTGGTTTGAGAAACCACCCCTTCTGGAATGGAGGGCTCCCATACAAATGAAAAATAAATTTCTACCAAACATGAGAACTAACCAGGTTACTAAAACACAAAACGTATATTTCTCGGGTCAGAAACATGTACTGAAAGAAGTTTTAACCACTGCTTAGCCAAGAAAAAAAAAACTCACTCCGAAAAGACAACCATAAACGTACCATTCGACATTTGAAGAGAGACCAGAGTATAATAAACGTACCAGTTCTATTAAATTTTCATTAATTTAGTTGCAAGCGTAGCAGCGCTCGCACCGGGTTCAGCTAGTACGTATAGAAAAGTAGTTTCACATATGGGAAGGTCCATTAATTATTTCATGCAGTAAGGGGTGAGGGGGGGGAGGCTTGGGAAAACGTGACAATCCAAACAAAAAAAATTGAAGGTCCATACAAAAAACGTGAGAAGGGGGGGGGGGGGGGGGGTAACAATAAGTCACTTTTTGCCTGACATAATTAATGGACTAGGATCGAGTGAAAATAATTATACTTCGCAGAACTGCAGTGACAAGCTATGAACATTTCCGAAAAACTAT
Source organism: Aedes koreicus (assembly GCA_024533555.2). Classification (NCBI taxonomy): domain Eukaryota; kingdom Metazoa; phylum Arthropoda; class Insecta; order Diptera; family Culicidae; genus Aedes; species Aedes koreicus. The sequence goes on along the minus strand of JAHHFK020004586.1, from coordinate 21,797 downwards.
TTACGGTTTAACGTTGTTGAGTAATTCATTTATGTGCATGGCCATTTGCTCTAATTTACGCGAGATATTTGATTGCACGATATAGTTTTGTATGATATTTTGGAATACGCAATTGCTAATGTTCATATTTTTCAGCTTGCACATTCTCGCATTGATCGAGAAACATCTGATCACGCGTTGGTCCATTTTGCCCAGCACTACAAATCCGGTGCCTAGTTCGGTAAGCTCTGGAAAAAAGAAGGCTCTAAACGCCCGGTCCTGTCCAGCAAATGCTTATCCTATCGCAACCCGCGCAGAAAAAGAATTGTTTTTTTTCAATTTTTTATTATTTATTTTTAAAGATTGTCAGATTGCCCCTTTGCCTCAATGAAATAGCTAAATTACGCAAATTTGTCTCGATTTTGTGAAAAGTTGTAGCATAAAAAGCCCAAATAGGTGACATCCTAAAAATTGTAAAACTTAAAATTCTATTACAATCTTTTCCCTTTAATCAAGAACCCAACCGTATCTAAAAAAAATATCTCTTAACCTGTAATGTCAACTATTAGACAAGCATTGATTGCTTTTTGCCCCGCTAGCTGAAAGTTGAAAAAGCTATTTTCAATTCAATTTTCAGTACCTGGCAATCAAAAAACTTAATATTTAAACCAATGTAATAGCTTCCGGAAGCCAAATGATACTAGATCAAGAAACAAAATTCATAGTTAGAAAGTGTATCAATGGAAAATGTTTATTTGAAGTATTCCTAATATGGGCCAAACCGATCAATGTTACCCCGCTGGTCAATGTTACCCCGTTTTTCGGAACTGTAGTTTCGTATTATTGAGAATATATATGTTAATCATATCTTACAGTTTGATTCAGTGTTTTCATATTTTTTTTCGTTTCTAAGAGATTTTGATGGAGCACATTTAAATCTCACAGCATGTGCGAAAGCAAAACTGCAAGCTAATCAGAGCGAGAAGTTGCAGTAGTCTTATCCTATTCAAAGATTTTATCTATTTCTAAGAGCATAAGCAAAATAATGGGCATGATTGACCGCCCGATGTTGCTATTTCGTTACTGTCAGATCAGCTGTTTTTACACAGAGAACCAACAGCTGATGCTTGGGACTAGCAAACATGCACAATGTGTAAAAACTGGTGATCAAACTAAGGCAATACCTGCGCCGGCCTCGCGCAAATGCCGGTCAAGTAAGGAAAGGGTAGGAATGTATTGACGCGATACCCGCTTTATTGGAAGAACACCTCTGCACTTCCACAAGAAATCACTGGGATGTTGGATAACAGGATTGGTGGCAGCAGGGTTCATTTTGGTAAACGGTAAGCTAAATTCACGCGGCGTTTGATAAAATGTTTAAAAATTAGTACCGATCTCTGATTTGAACCGATTCATACCAATAGTAAGGATACTATTGAAGCCACTCACAAAGTGTGATGGAAGCATTTCTTTTGTTTTTTTTTTTCCTGTGCTCACTCGAGCACTTGCATTGCCAACTTAAAGATAATCGAAACAATACGAAATGCGCCATGCCAGATAGCAAAACAGTGCGTAATAAAGCATTGAAACAACCTTTCACAACCGATGCTCGAAGCAAACGTTTTTTTTTCGTAAACTTTCAATTTTTACAACTCTATCCTAAAAACTATTTCACTGTAACTAGAAAATAAGAAGAATGATTAGTAATTTCCATTTAATTCCAACTACCTTTATTGCTTATCTTGACAGATACGCGTATTTCGTCTACAATGTGCAGACTTCTTCAGTGTCGTGTACTAATACTCGAGTATTAGTACACGACACTGAAAGTCTGCACATTGTAGACACGTATCTGTCAAGATATTTTAATGGAAATTACTAATCATTCTTCTTATTTTCTAGTTACAGGTATTCCACTAAACAGCTCACACTCTCCATAATATTTCACTGTAACCAATATCTGTATCATTCGAGCAGAAGCTTCTAAAGAACAATCTATGCTAATTCATTTAAAATTACGATTTAGGGATTGAGTAAAAATAAGAGTGCCTTCTGGCAACTTCATGCTTCTATTGATGTCCAGGTTCATTGGATTAGCACCAACCGAGGGAGGCTTGGTCTATACCCAATGATTTCATTATCTCCAATCTTCTCAACCAATCACAATGTTTTGTGATATAGTGGACGGATTATTTTAATATGAGATGACTCAATGCAGACGTCTTCCAAAATTGGCAGATTGGCATGCAATCAGTGGACATCCATCGGGTTCCTCTTAGTAAGACGCTTAAATTTTAAGAACTACCTCCCCCTCAAAAAAAAAAATTATCTGTTTCTATTAGAGAAAAACGCGCTGAAACCGTCGCCGAATTTATGTGCGATGGTTCGGCGGGTGTTCATAAGGCTTGTTCACGACAGATTAAGTTTGGAATAAAACAAATTTGCTGTTAGTTCAATCCAAAATGCATTTTGGATTTATTTAATTGTACATTATTAGACATCTTAAAACTAATAACAGTTACTTAATTAGGCTGCCTGAAGAAACTATGGACTTTTGAGTTTACTTCAGCCATTTGGGTCTGTGCATACTTCTCTGCAACCGATTTAGCTGCTTTTGTCCAAGATTTTCGAAATTTTTCTATAGTTGTAGCTTGTTGTTTATATTGAGAGAGTTCTCTCTTCACGAGAGCCCAATACCGCTCAATAGGTCGCAACTCCGGGCAGTTAGGCGGATTCCCCCCCGTTCGGTACAACATGGACTCCATTCGCTTTATACGATTCCAAAACATCTTTGGCGTAGTGACAAGATGCCAAATCAGGCCAGAATAGCGAGGGAGGGTCATGGCTGCGTAGGAATGGTAACAATCGCTTCTTTAGGCTTTCTTCACGCTATATTTCCTTGTTAACCGTTCCGGTAGTGATGAAGTTTTGGCTTGCTCGACCACAGCTGCATATTGCCTGCCAAACCAAATATTTTTTGGGAAACTTGGCCTTTTTTTCGTCCTGAAATGCTCCTCCACGCCGTTCCGTTGCATGGCAGTATAATAAGACATTCAGGGAAGCTGCTTAAAGTCTTGCAGCACATAATTTCCATCGTCCATTATCACACAGGAAAACTTCGTCAAATATTCGCGATACAACTTGCGAAGCCCGGTTTTAGCCGTCACATTCTGTTTATCATTCCGGTTCGGTAGAGTTTTCACCTTGAACGACTTCATACCTTGTCGGTGCTTGGAAGTATGCACGACAGTTGGGGACATCTTTATTTTTCTAGGCACAGTGCGTACCGAAAGATCTTGTGTCTTCTGCAATATTGGCTTCACCTTCGTGTCCTTCTGGTGGTTCCTGAGATCCGTTTTTGTTCCACTCCCAGCCTACCTGGCTGTTGTCAAACGTGTATCGAAAGATTTAAAAACGTTATGGACAGTGCTTGCAGGAAAATCAAGCTTTTTTGCAAGTTTTCTTGCTGACAGATCCGGATTTTCATTACGACCGCACACAATTGCTTATTGGACTTGCTCTTCTTTCGACGCCATCTTCGATCTTAAAGCTTGTAGTATCACCAAAACATGATTTTACATAATGAACAGACATACGTTCATCACTTTGCGAATTTCATGCGTTAATGAAGTAGAGATTTAGGGGTGTTCGGATTTTGTCGCAAACAAGCCTTAAACAGAAGAGCCTTCGTAACAAAACGGATCACCGGATAGAATACATACATAAGCACTCAGTTACTGTTTTGCATGACAATGGCATAAAACAAGAATAAGTGGAATAGGTTCATTGGCAGGAAATTCAAATACATACCAGTACAAGTTGAGAACACTCGCATGAACCAAGAAGAAAGCTACTATCAATGTCGACGTTCATTACTTCTCATTCTAAATTTGATTTCGAAAAAGTTGCTCTGTTGTAGAATTTAGTGCAGATTGTATGAATTGTGCAACGGTATTTCTCAATTGTTTGCAGTTTAAAGCAGTTCTTTGACTCACTGATAGCTACACATATATCACATATATCCGAATGTTTTTCAAAAGTAAGCATAATAATTTCTAGCAAGTAATTAAAAGAAACAAACGAAAAAATAACTAAACGCATGTTTTTTGTGCACCCGTGTTAGATACGACGTTTCGACAGATCGTGCTTTACTTAGATCATATCAGATAAATCTGTAAAATTTAAAAACGCAGATGCACCAGTGTATCTGAACTACATATTTTTAAAATATTGAGAAATAGCAGATAGAACGCATAAGCACTTCTTTTCTTCATTGATTGCTAAAATTTTTTTAACTACACTGTATAAAAACATTGTTGCTCTGATGTAAAGTAAGTGTTAAAACATATTTAGTCAATCAACAAAGGTTTCATATTTATTTCATTACACTAAACAATGTCTCCATATTTGTAACCAGTAGTTAAATCAGCAGAAATTTCATTCTTATGTTAAAAAAAATTATAAACAAAAAATATTGACAAAATTGACATTAAAAAATTGTCCGTACAGGACAAGAAATTCCTCTAAAACGAAATCAAAATTCCAAGTTAATACTTGGTATGGCCACCTTTTGCTGCAATTAAAGATTGGACTCGGAAAAAATGCGATACTTTTTTTCGCGTTTGTAAAAATTTATGAAATTTTGAGTGATACTAGTTTAGAGTTGATGTTGATGTGTGCAAAATTATATTGCGATCTGTCATGTAGTTTTTAAGATGCATTCGAAACAAGAAGAGCTACGCCAGCAAATCTTGAGCGCGGTGATCGATAATCCTGGTTAGTCGTACAGATGGATCGGCAAAAGGCTTGGATTCCACCATTCCACCGTTTCCCGCATTGTGAAGATGTTCCAGGAGACGAAGACCATCGAGAGGCGCGCTGGAAGCGGCCGAAAACCGAAAACGGAATAAAGGGTGATACGGTCAAAATTTGGTCAAGGAAAAACGCGTGTAAATCGGTGAAATCGTTTATTTAAAAAATCAAATTAAATTTCTTTTTCAAGTTCAATTAGTATAAAATTCAGGAAAAATATTCAGTTAGGCTTCCGCTTTTCCAAATCCGAATTGCCGGGCTTTACGCTTGATCCCTGCCATCAGATTTTGTACAGGCACCTTGGCCACCTTCTTCGCCGCAGAAAGCCAGTTTGCCTTGAACTGCTGCTCGTCCTTAGCAGTTTTTTTGGTCTTCTTTAGGTTCCGCTTGACAATAGCCCAGTATTTTTCAATTGGGCGGAGCTCTGGCGTGTTGGGAGGGTTCTTGTCCTTGGGAACCACCTGCACGTTGTTGGCGGCGTACCACTCCATGGCCTTTTTACCGTAATGGCAAGATGCCAAATCCGGCCAAAACAGTACGGAACAACCGTGTTTCTTCAGGAAAGGCAGCAGACGTTTATTCAAACACTCTTTCACGTAAATTTCTTGGTTGACAGTCCCGGAAGCTATGAAAATGCTGCTTTTCAAGCCACAGGTACAGATGGCTTGCCAAACCAGATATTTCTTTTGCGAACTTTGACAGTTTCGTGTGCTTGAAAATATCTGCTACCTTTCCCCTTCCTTTTGCCGTATAAAACTCCTGTCCCGGAAGCTGCTTGTAGTCGGCTTTGACGTAGGTTTCGTCGTCCATTACCACGCAGTCAAACTTCGTCAGCATCGTCGTGTACAGCCTCCGGGATCGCGCTTTGGCCGTCGTATTTTGTTTATCATCGCGATTTGGAGTCACTACCTTCTTGTAAGTCGATAGTCCGGCTCGTTTTTTGGCTCGATGCACGGTTGTAGACGATACACCCAGCTTATTTGCGGCATCTCGGAGAGATAGGTTAGGGTTTCGCTTGAAACTACCGGCAACTCTCTTTGTCGTCTCAGCGGCTTCCGGTTTTCGATTTCCCCCCGATCCAGACTTCCTGGCTGTCGACAAACGTTCCCCAAACACTTTAATTACATTTGTAACGGTTGATTTGGCAACTTTTAGCGATTTTGCCAACTTTGCGTGCGAGTAGCTCGGATTTTCGCGATGCGCGAGCAAAATTTTGATACGCTGCTCTTCTTGCTTGGACGGCATTTTGACAACTGAAGAGTGAATTCCAAAATCAAAATAGGAGGAACATTGTACACACACACACCTTCAAAATGAGGGGTGTTCAGGTTTTTTAAATGCAAAATTGAAAGAAATACGTCAAGTTGATATTGACCAAATTTTGACCGTATCGCCCTTTACCCAGAGAAGGCGCGGAAGATAAGGCAGTACTTTAAGAATTATTGCAGCGGTCACTTTCAGTTCCGCTGCAACACAATAAGTGATTCCAGATTTTAACTGGACAGAACTTTAGTTGCATTAGCAACGTTAGAAATGTTGCTTTACCAATAGTTGAGTGTTAACGCTGCTAACGTATCGCAAGTATCAAAGGGACACAGAGAGACAGAGACCGATAGATTAGACATTGATTACGAATAATCTGTCAATTTCGACTTTATACATTTTTACCTCTAAACTTATAAAAACCCTGTCAATCGTATACGAAAACCATATCATGGAAAATTGCTTATAATCTTATCGCAGCTTACATTCAGAGCTTACCAAAAGCTAATCATAATAAATATTAAGCTTGAAATGCAAAGAGAAATTGTCTAAATATCCCAGCTACCCTTTGGTTTACGCCTCTGTTAAATCTTAATTGTTAGTAATAAACAAACGATTTGGATTGTGCCCCTAGCAGGATTCGTAAACCAGGCTAAATGTAAACATATGACAGCAGAAAACAGGAAATCAGATCGGCTAGCATACAACAAACAACGCATCCAGAATCGGCTAACAGTGCGGTGAGCAAGCGAAAGCTTAGAACTTTCCCATTTTGGCCAACATATTGATCCGACCACTCCCCTTGTGAATGGGATTGGATTTGATGGCTAGCTTGTATCTGTAGCAACTTTTCGGCTGGCATGGGGGAAGAAACAACGAAGAGCAGAAAGTGATGGAACGTACAAGTAGAACATTCCGTTTCCGAAAAGGACAGCGGACGGCCGGATGCCAGCGTGTTGACTGCACGGGATCGTAATTGTGGCAGTTCTCGGAAGGTTGTACCACCAAATCGGAGGCATAGTGGATTACATTGGAATTAGCATTGTTGATTGAGTTGATCAGCGCACGGTCAGTGGGTGGATTTCACGACCCGGAAACGAATTTTCGAAGGGACTTTGTACGAGCACAAAACAATTGAAATCAAATATGCGTTATCGAGGCACAGCGTAAAACAATGCATGGTTATTCTAGCTTAGGTACGAGTGTTTGGAACAGGCATAATAACATAATATGTTGTAACAGACGCGTAAAATATCGTCTCGTTCAATTTTAATCCAAAGCAAGCGTAAACAACGAAATTGTTTGCAATCTTTTAAACAACAGGCGATTTCCAGTTAAATTGACATGAAATATCCCATAAAGTTATGCCAAATTTAGCATACGTTACAGTTGATGGCTCAGATGTCCAGCATAATTTTACATGATTTCTTTAAGTTTAATTTCATAGTAAAACTCTTGTTTGCACTGAATACTTATTGAGCTGAAAAAATATATTTATGATCATTATATTTGTGTCATCAAGTGATAAAATGGCGAGACAGTCTTGAAATGAAACTTTGAAAGAAAATGATCGAAGATTACGTGGCCTGAATTTCACAGAAAACCATTTGTGACAAAAACAATTTCAAAACATCAACTTTAATGACAGATTAAAAGTAAGTTGGTATGCCCCTCGCGCGCCACTAGAACGCCTCTAGTGTTGGGAATCGAAAATCTTTGACAGTGGTTTGTTGAAACTTGTATAGAGAACAACTGGTGCAAGTTTGATCAAAGTAGTCGATCGCGTTCAGGAATAACGTCAAATGGAACCCGAAAGAAGAAAAAATATTGTGCACAAGCACCTGGAAAATCTGGAGTGGTCCGGTTCCTGAGTGTGGGAAGGAATCAGTGAACTTACAAAACAACTGGAACCAGGGATCGTCAGCAGCGCGGCAAGCTGTTGAGGTGCGTTACAGCCAACCCCGGTCTTTCGATCCGAGATGTGGCCAGAAGGTAAAACGCCAACTTTCAAACGGTGCGGAACAATAGGGAAGGATACAAGTCGTACAAAGCCAGTAAACATCCAAACCGGCACATGAAGAAGAATACCTTGGCCAAAAAGCGTTCAAGGCTCCTGTACGACCGGGTTTGAACGAAACACAATGGCTGCACTTTGATCGATGACGAAACATAAGTTCAAACTCAATTTTAAGCAGCTTCCCGGTCAAAAGTTTTACATCGCGACTGGACGTAGGGATGTGCCGGGAAGATTCAAGTTCGTGTTTGCCGACAAGTTCGCGAAGAAGGCCATTTGCAGTTGTGGTCTGAAAACGGAACCATTCGTCACATCCTCGACGATGACATCCCAAGTTTACATCGAAGAATGCCTGAAAAAGCGTGTATTGACGTTTATCTGCAAACATAGGGGCGAAGCCATATTTTGGCCTGATTTGGCCAGCTGCCCCTACTCCAAGGTTGTTTTGGAGTGGTATGCTGCCAACAAGATTGATTTTGTCCCCTTAGCTAATTAATCCTCCGAATTGCCCGAAATTTCCACCAATCGAAAAAAAAAAAAAAACTGGGCAATTTCAAAGCATCGGCTTTGACCAAGCGTCGGAGCAGTCAAAGACATCCAGCAAATGCGGGCAAAAAGGAAGAAATTTCCTGATTCCGTGTCCGTTTCCTTTGTGCGGGTGCTGATGGGCTTCATCAAGAGGAATGTAGATATTTCGTTCGAACTGGAGAAATGTAACCATATAATGCTGCAATTTTGAAGTTTAAATTAAGGTACTGAAAAGCAATCATAAATAGAGTTTTTAAACATATTGAATCACAATTAAGAGATCTTTTTATGCGTAACAATTAACTGTTAGTCAGCCTTAATTAAGACTGGGTGCACAGTTTCGCTCAACCGGATAATTTTCCACGGATCACCGAGGAGGAAGAGCACATTCCACAACGTAAAGAGACGACTGGATGATTGCAAGAAGCATCAAGAAAAATCCCTTCAACTCGTCCTTTAATATAAAAAAGGAATAACAACTGTCTGTGCCGGATCTGAAAATCAGGCAACGTGCCGTTGCCGACGGATAATTTTCCCGGCGTCCTGCGAAGAAGCCTTTGAAATCGGCGATGGTGATGGTGGTTTACTTCATTGTGGAATGAAATTTTTTTTTAACTTTGTCTAATAGCCGATTTGAACCAGTTTAAACCAACAGTTAAGAAGCTGTTGGGGCAACTTTCAAATTGTGATGATGGGTTACTTTGTTCGGAAAAGAAGAAGAAACATACAACGCTTGAGACCCGATGGGAGTCGATTTTAATCAATAGTAAGCATGCTGGGACCACTCACAAAACGAGTTTGTGGTTAACTACAACTTCATGCAACATACGCTTATTGGTCGCTTTGAACTGATTTTATCCAACAATAGGGATGCAAAGTGTGATAGTGGTTCACATAATAGGGAAAAACAAACATTTGTTGAAACTTCACCTGAGAGTCGATTTATACCAATTTAAATCAACAATAAGGATGCTGCTGAGCCAAGGGTAAGTCGCTTAGAACAGTGCGCCTTGATGAATATGTTTCACAACTTCGGCACTGCGATTTTCCATCCATGAGGAACACTTTTGACAGTTGAGCTTATAGAAATAAGAAACCAGCAACCGTGCCAATATGCATTGTCTGGTTGCCAGGTTCAGCAAAAAATAACAAGTTGGGCTGTGAACACATCGGCACCTTCGGTACATTACGGGAACTCCCGGAACATTGCAACGCTTGTAGATACACTAAAGAAAATAGCACAGAAGAAAAGTGTGCTGATCTAATCCCCTTGTGTTGAGGCCATTTACAACATGTGATGAAGGTTTACTCAAATGGGAAAACGAACATGTTTTTTAAACTCCACTTATTGGCCGCTTTGAACCGATTTTAACCAACTGCACAGAAGCTGTTGAGGCCGTTCACAAAGTTTGATTGTTTTTTTTTTTCGTTTTTGAAATAATGACAAATAAAACGTACGGTCGATCATGCTCATGCTCAATTATGAGAAATAACGAAACATTTGAAAGTTACATGGAACCGATTTAAACCAATACTTAGGACTGGTGCCACTCAAAAAGTGTGATGGTGATTTACATCCCTATGAAAACAAATATATGTTTTTAAACCTCATTTGACAGTCAATTTAAACCAATGTAAACCAACAGTAAGGATGCTGTGACAAAGTATGATTGTGGTATACTTCATTGGGAAAACGAATAGTCAATGATCTACTTTTTTTTTATTCGTTTATTTTCTGTCGGCCTATTTCCTCACAACGTGGTGACAACCACCGACACCAGGATGAAGACTCCACCACTTGGACCTTAAATATCGCACTTATCAACACTTGAGCCGGGATCAACGGCTTTACTTCCCTTCCGAAGGAAGACGTGACCAGATGTTTTCGCCTCAGAAAAACCACCGACCTTGACTGGGATTAAACCCAGACCCACTGTGGTGCCAAGTAGCAGTCACGCTTACCACTACACCACCGGCACCAGCAATGATGAAGTACTATAAGTCAATTCAAACTGATCTAAACCAACAGTAAATATGCGATTATGGAAGTTAGGAGGCTTTTTAGCCGACAAAGATGCTGATAAAGATTTTTTTTATGAAGTGGTGGAGTTATATAAGCGAGTTACTAACTTCAACTGAATGCACTTCTATGTTAGTGATGCCATTTCTGTGTGGTTCACAGTATTTGCTTTACCTCGTGGTACGACAGAATAGCGCCCAACCCTGATGACTGACGTTTCCTATAAAGACTGCATCGTTAATTATGAGTACACCTTTGAGGTTCTGTATGAATAAGACTATTTTTTTGACAGCTGTTTAGTGTCAATGTGATGTTTGCCTTGTAAACAAACGAAAACCTTCGTTAAAAGTTAAAGTTTTACTTCAAGCGGAACAATGCGAGGTCTTACGGAAGAAAAGCGAAAATCGATAGTGATCAAGTACAGCACTGAAAAGGGATTGTCGCTAAGAAAATAAGCAAAAGAAGAAGGTGTTAGTGTCTGTGCGGTACAAAATGTGATCAACCGGTTTGTTATGCATAACACATTGAAGGATTTACCCGGCCGTGGTAGAAAAACAGATGCGTCAAACCCAAATTTTGACAAACAAATTTGCAAAGTTTTTGAAGGAAAAAAGGAGGTATCCATCAGAGATTGCGTTAAAAGTGTGGAACGACGATTGGAATGGTCCAACGCGCAAGGAGCGAAATTCCCTGAAGACGTACCGGAAACAAAAATGTCCGATGATATTAAGATGATGGAAGCAGGGATGCCAGATCATATTTTCAAAAGTCTGTTTCAATTTCTAGGAAATGTCTGTATTTGTCTGTATAAGGGTTTCTATTTTGGTTTTAAGGTGCTTCATTGAAAATTTTGACGTAGACTACGTCTTACGGCAAGGGTAAGGGTAGGGTGTCAATTGAAAATCTAAAAATAAGCGACCGTCACGAAATATCGTTACAAATTAAACGCTAATAACTTAATAAATGCTCAATAGATTTTCAAGATGTTTACATCAATCGATTGGAAATTTTCCCGCGTATCAATTCAATTATCAAACATTATCCGTTAACAATTTCAAGCTATTGAAAATAACCAAAATATAAGGTGATGTCTTATAATGCCGATTTTTCAGAGTAAATTTACTAAATGCACAGTACTTTACTATCACAGATTTCAAATTTAAGCAAGGGAGGTCTCATATGCAGCACTGAACGATATAAAACGGGTACACCTTCGCAAATTTACTCATCATCATCATCATCATTCAGTTCGAACAAGCGACACGTACGGTCGTGTTTTTCGCTCTTCCGTAAAAAAGTTTTTTCCCGTTTCCCCCCCTCGTCCGATTTCTCGCGATTGCGCGTCCGGTTCGTGATCTATCGCCAGCGCTTGCTAAGTTATTAGCGGTAGCAAGCCAGAAGAAAGTGTTGCAAGGTTGTGAAATTTTTTCCACTCGACCTGTTGCCGTGGCAATGGGTCGAAAAAATCAACACGTGGTGACATCCACGCCAGCGACATCAGCTCCTGAAGCCATACCGAAACCAAGCAGCAGCAAGCGGCAACGGAATGACGATGCCGATTCATCGGATCCCAACGCCCGATTACTAGCGAGCAATCGGTTTGCTGCGCTCCCGGTACAGGAGGTACCGAAGAAAGTGAAAATCCCGCCGCTTTTCACCACGTCAAGAGACATCGCTGCCCTTAGGACGGAGCTTGCAGCGATTAAAGTGAATCCGCTGTACAAGCTTTGCAGTACGGGCACCAAAATTATGTGCTCAACGGAGGTTGACTACCGTGCTGTTGGCACTCACCTAGTCGCCAAGCAGCACGAATTCTACACGCACGACGCGCCCGGAAGCAAGCCAATGAAGGTGATTCTGCGTGGCCTTCCAGAACTCACTCCGGAGTCAATCTTCGCAGAGCTGCAAGCGGCGGCACTAAAGCCTCAGAAGGTGTTTCCCATCAGGCGCCAGCAACATGGAAACTACCGGGACCAACTCTATCTGGTCCACCTTGAGAAGGGATCCGTCACGATGGCGGAACTGATAAAAACACGGGCCCTTTTCAACATTATCGTCGAGTGGGACCGGTATCGTCCGAGACAGCACGACGTGACGCAGTGTGGCAACTGCCTTGCGTTCGGCCACGGAACGCGTAACTGCCACATGAAACCGCGATGTGACAAGTGTGCCGGAGCCCACAGTACCAACGATTGTGCCCCGATGGAAGAAGGTGCGCTACTGAAGTGCGCAAATTGTGGTGCAAACCATGAGAGCAGCAATCGAGCCTGCCCAAAACGTGCTGAATTTTTGGCGATCCGCAAGAAGTCATCCACCAAATCCCGGCCTGGCCAACGCCGTCTACCACCTCCGATGAACGAGGAGAATTTCCCGTCACTTCGGTATCAAGTGCCAAACCTACCGCCGATCCCATTAAATCACCGTCAAGCAAACCGCCCGTCAGCTTCCGTTCATCATCGTTTCGCGGCAGCCGCCGCCGCCCCCAACCCGACTCCTCCTCCAGGCTGGGGCAATTCGAGTCGCAGTACCTCCACGCAACCACCCGTCGATGGACAGCTCTACGACTCGGAGCAAATGGTGGAGTTCGTGCAAGAACTCTATCGCCAACTACGTTCCTGCCGCTCCAAGGAGGAACAGCTCAAAGCCGCCACATCCGTGACGATGACATTTATTTTCAAGTATGGACCGTAAACGCACCATCAACATTCTTAATTGGAATGCTTGTTCCATCCGGAACAAAATAATTGAGCTCGGTGACTTCCTTAACGGGAAAGACATCGACATCGCCATCGTCACGGAAACGCACCTCAAGCCCGAACTTAGCGTCTCCATTCCTGGTTATCGGATTGTGCGACTTGATCGTAGCGGCTCTAGTGGAGGAGGAGTTGCGATTGCCCTGCGCTACAACATCAACTGCCATCTGCTTCCGAGCTTCCAGCTACAGTCTATCGAAGCCATCGGAGTTGAGGTCGAAACTACCGTCGGCCCTATCACCATCATCGCGGCCTACTGTCCCAAGCAAGCCAGTACCACCAACGGCACAACAACGGCCCTACGAAACGACATCCGTAAGCTAACTCGGAGGCAGGGGCAGTTCATCATCGCCGGCGACATGAATGCGAAACACGAAACCTGGGGGAACACCCGGCGGAATCGGAACGGAATAATTTTGCAGGAAGACCTGGAAGAGGGACATTACACCGTCCTGGGCCCGGATACTCCCACCCGGTTGAGCAGATCCGGGGTCCATTCGACAATCGACATCTTCCTCACCAACATGGGGAACAACATCGCCCAGCCGATCGTACACCAGGAGCTCAGCTCGGACCACTATCCGGTGGTGGCCGAAGTTGGCTCCTCGGTCAACCGGCATCGAATCACCAGACGGAACTACCATCGCGCCAGTTGGGAAAGGTTCCGACAACACGTTGACGACAACATCGATTTCGACATGCACCTTGATTCGGTTGATGACATCGAACGCCAACTGCAGAGCATCGAGCAAGCGATCTCCCAGGCCCGGGAGCAACATGTACCGGTGATTGATCAGGTGAGCAACTCTGTACCCATTGATAGACCCACTAAAGATTTAATACAATTGCGAAACGCCATTCGAAGGCAATACCAGCGAACTGGTTTGCCAACGCTAAAAAGTCACTGTAATCGAGTGACAAAAATTATCAAGGCCAGAATGGTGGACCTCAAGAATAACAATTTTGCCGACAAGATCCGCTCTCTTCCAGATTGTGCAAAGCCGTTCTGGAAGTTGACAAAAATTTTGAAAACTAAGCCAAGGCCCATTCCACCATTGATCCCACTAGACAGCAATGGCTCTAAGGATCGCTTGATAACTCCTGCAGAGAAGGCTGCTGAGATAAGTCAACACTTCGTCAGCTCCCACAATCTCGGACATAACATCGTCAGTCCACACGAAGCTGCCGTTAGCGCGCTTATAAACAACATCGATATAAGTCCCAACGACTTCTCGGAAGAGTTAGAGATCTCAGCTGACGAATTGTTGACCGATATCAAAGCGACTAAGAACATGAAGGCCCCAGGTTTCGACAACATCATGAACTTGGAGCTCAAGCAATTGAGCCCCCAGTTCTATGTCCATCTGGCGTTGATTTTCAACCAATGTCTCCGACTTAGCTACTTCCCCTCGTGTTGGAAGTCAGCTAAAGTCATACCCATCCAGAAACCTGGGAAAGATCCTTCATGTTCTAGGAGCTATAGACCAATCAGCCTTCTCTCAGGACTATCAAAGCTGTTTGAGAAAGCGATCCACCGTCGGCTTCTTTCATCTGCCGACGAGCTCAACATCTTGCTCGACGAACAATTTGGCTTTCGACGTGGTCGGTCAACAATCCACCAACTTAATCGAGTCATCAACATCCTCAGGCGGAACAAGTCTGTTTCGAAATCATCTGCCATGGCACTTCTCGATATCGAGAAGGCCTTCGATAATGTGTGGCACGATGGCCTGGTGTACAAGCTAAAACAATACAATCTTCCTATCTTCTTGGTGAAGATAATTAAAAATTATTTGTCGGACAGGACATTCCGTGTTTCGCTGCATGGTGCAGTTTCCGATGCGCAAGAAATCTCCGCCGGCGTTCCGCAGGGAAGTATACTAGGTCCACTTCTGTTCAACCTTTTCACCTCGGACATACCCCCGCTCCCGGAAAATGGATCTCTGTCGTTGTTCGCCGATGATACCGCAGTCGTCCACAATGGTAGGGTAATAAGAGCGCTTACAGCGAAACTGCAGCGAAGCCTGAATGTTCTGTCAGAATACTTCACCGAATGGAAGATCTGTATCAACGCGGCAAAGACCCAGGTCATCCTATTTCCACACTCCAACTCTCCCAAACTTGTTCCGCCTGAGGATTGTAAAATAAGCCTAAACAACACAACGGTGGAATGGGCCAAATCAGCTGTCTATCTTGGCATTACCATAGACAGCAAGCTTATTTTCAGGGAGCAGGTTGACAAAACTGTCACAAAGTGTAACGTTCTGTTGAAGCTACTGTACCCATTGATCAACAGAAGGTCTACATTATCCCTGAAAAACAAGCTTGCTGTCTACAAGCAAATCATACTTCCAGTCATCGAGTACGGCATGCCAATCTGGGAGGGTTGTGCAAAAACACATCACCTGAAGCTTCAGCGTGTGCAAAATAAGTTCCTCAGGATGATTCTGAACACCCCTCCGAGGAAAAGAACATCTGAGGTCCACCGTCTGGCTGAGATAAAAATGCTCGATGATCGCTTTAGTGAGTCTATCAATCGGTACAGGGCACGCTGCCTGACATCGGATCACCAGATCATCCGGAATCTGGTTCCCCACCCCTAGGATTTTCAAATTGTAGCTATAGTTTTAGTTTAAGTAGGTTATCAAATTTTAAACAAACAATGCCCCAAGGGCTGATCTGAAAATTAATTTAAAAACATAAAACACAGGAAACACATAAACACATAAAACACACTAAACAAAGCTGAAGAGCCCATTGGGCTGAAACACTTAAAAATTGTAAAACGGTATATAAGACAAAGAAATGCAAAATAAACAAGAATTTTACTACTACCAAATTTTCTCATTCGTGTTGCAGTACTGGAGCTGTGCGGAGCATCGAGCCAGTTTCGATTACCCTGAGGGTGCACTAGCTTCATTCAGCGGAGCGGCAAGACGCCAATTTGGATTTGGCAGCTGGCTGTGGCAAGCACCATAGAAAGTGCACTGGCGACCTACCAATTGGTCAGGTAGCTGATTGCACTGCAGTCTGTTGTTACCAAGCCGTTGGCTAGGCAACCGTTGCTAGGCAGCCATACATTATGCTGTGGTGTGCTAGGCAGTCGGTTGCTTGGGCAAATAATGTCTTTGTAGCCAGCCGGTGGGTGCAACCACGAGGAGCGAAATAAGGTGCTTATGTGTGTGTGATATTTGGTAGACATCTTTTGGTAAGGCGCAGAGAGGGTTTTAATTCAAATGCGGACCATTTCAAATCCGTCCTTTTCAGGACGACCAATTTAATTTTGAGAGAGTTTGTTTGATTTGAATGTTTGGTTCTTACCGATTGGCTGACAGCGGTGGCTAAAACAATATTAGTTTTCTCTTTGTTGCATACCTTGAGCATTTTGTACAATTTACAAATGGCTACCGTCACGAAAAATTTAAACACCGGACGCTAAGAATTCGATTGTTTCTTGATTGATTTATTTTTGAGACTGCTCTAATCAAGAAATTTATACGATTGCCATTCTATTTACTCAGGTATATAAAGTTTTACAAATAAAAGATTAATATATTTCGCATACATATTCATCAATCGGTGTATGAAAATTTTAAAGAATGTTGCGTTCTGGCATGTTTCAAGAAATTCCCTATCACGGACAATGTTTTGATTCTCGAACATGCACATTTCAATGAGTACTGTTATGAATAGTTATTCTGTTGTGTTAACGATTCGCGTTGGATAGCGTTTTACTTCTAGGAAGAAATAAGTTTTGAGAAACTGTGAAAGGGTGAATAAGTGCAATGCCTATTCGTTTTGATGCCAACCGTTTGCGCAAATTTCGGAAGCGCGTTAAGATCGAACATTCGAAAAATCCTCCGAATTGACCATGTACCGATGCCGAGCGAACTCGAGGTTATCGGGCGAAACTGGAAGCAACCAGAGGTAATGCGTTGCTAACTACTGGTCGGAAAGCTAGAGAAGGGCCTTAAACTCGAGGTGGGAAATAAAATCAAGTGGTCAACCAACTTGACAAAGTGCAAATACTTTTCAAATGCTTTCTAAAGAATGTACAATAGATTTTTGCTAACATACTTACTATCTAATGCTGGTCTAACGATCTTTGAGGACAAACATCAACGCTATTTTGATCAGACTAGGCCTTACGGCAAGGGTAGAGGTCAAATCAACATTTAAAAATAACTGAAACAGTGTGAACTCTTAAAGCTTTATCATTTATCGATAGATTTTCGAGATTACGCGATATGGATAATGGTCTCCAGCTGGTCGATCATATCAACACAATCACTACAGGCAGCACAATTGTTGCCCTTTCATCATACTAACATTCAAACCAAACGTCCCTTTCCACGGCTGCCAAATAATTTCTAAGAAGCGAATCATAGCATGTTCTAACATACTTTCTCACTTATTTATGCTAACCCAACGTCCCATTAGAACAGTACACTACGAAACTAATCAAACGGGTTAACGTAGTCTACGTCAACCGGTCGTGTGTTAAACACAACCCCACTGATTTTTATCAAAAACCCCAAACATCTTTTGATTTAGTTTTATTAAGATTCAGTTTTAGGATTCCTACTCATATGAAATTTATTTCGCCTTATTATTAGCTGTTTTCAGTTTTTTTTCCAATATTATTATGGTATTAATACACATCTAATTTTTATTTTCAGTAACATACCAGAAGATGTCAGATATATCTTGTACCTACGATTATTATGTTCTCTGACTATTATTCTAAAAACACATTCTAATCTTAGTAGATCTTAATCCAATAGAAACTGCAACAGTGGAAGTCTTTCGATGAGTGTATGGTCATCTTAGTTACGGATTTATGTATTCTACTATAGTTTACTGGCCTGCTGGTATTATTATTTTATATTATAACGTCAGTTTATTATCTTATGTTATGGTATTTAATGAAGTGACATAATTGCATTTAAATTCATTTAATTAAAATCACTTTTTCCGATGAGACTCACTCCATAAATTATTGCAAGGAAACGGAACAACACATCGAAATTTTTGGCTTACTATTCTATTGCTATATAATTTCAGATCATCCATGGATATTCCAAGTTTTATGAGATAATTTAAACCAATTTTTTTTCGCAGATACATTGTATGAACATTCAGGTCTACAAATGGAAGTGTTATTTTCATTCTTATATTCATTCACTATATTATTTGTCATTATAATATTCATTCACTATATTTTTATAATTATAATATTAATTCACTATATTTTAAAAATTACTTTATGAAATTGAATATATATTGGGAATGGAGGGAGCATCAGGGTATCACTCAAGCTGGAATTGGACAATGGAGTGGTATGACAACCGGCGTCTAGGAGGGAACAAACAGTATCATTTTCTTTATCCTACCGATTCGATTGTGATGCTGTGAATTCTACTCCAACAGTTTCAGTGAGAGTGACGCGCCCTTCTTAACAAGCCATCCCGTAGAAAGCTTAATAAGTATTGCAAATTGGGTTGTTCGATTTGTTGGATCGTATCGTTGGAAGGAGAATCTTATGTTCCCGCGGGTTTCGCGTAAGTGTCTCTGCTTACGGGTCCGCCCCACCGTTTTTGGCCCTTCATACAGCGTTACTGTGAATGCAACCCGGTAAATCAATTTGATCTTGCTATTAAGTGGAGCTGCATACATGACAAGGTCTTAGAAGGGATGGTGGCTACCTTACATACATACATTTTGGCCCGAAAATGATCTTCAATTCACGAATTGAAAAACACACAATAATTTTTTTTATCTTAGTTGCCTACAAAATCATTCGCAATTTTTTTTTATTGTTGGCTAATGGTTGGAACAAACACATGTCGACCTACTCTTTTGTTGCTAGTTTCTAATGAATCTGATGAAGCTTTATAACAACACTTTGCTTTTTAATTGCTTGGTCTATTACTTATGATATTTTGAATTTGTTGATGATTCAGAAAGATTGAGAACTTCCAATGAAGTGTTCCGGGAAACTTGACAACACTGATTTTCCTAAATTTTACTTTGGTTCATATATCTTTAAACTCTATCTGTGGACAAAATTTCATTAACATTGGAGAACCATTAGCCCATTTTGTACGATAAAAAAAAACCGCAATGTCTCGACTAACTAGGCTGAATGAATGTTCAATATTTATGCAGTTGCAAAATCAAAACAAAGGGAAACGTCACCGATCCTTAAAGAGACGTCACTTCATATGATGTCTTCGGAAGATTTTACCTTAAAAATAAGATCTATCTTTTGATTTGAGTGGTGACTAGGGTGCACCTTTGATTTTCATAATAAAAATACTAATATTCTTATGATTTAGAGGAATTTTGCTTCAAATGAATTGTAGGTAATTTAATTTAATGAAACTTTGCTGAAAAATTCTAACTTCTACCTCATCTACGTATAGTTTTTTAACATTTTTTCGATCTTTCCTTAGGGTAAGAGCAAAAAAACTGTTTTTTTAAACAGTTTTTTTGCTCTTAATTTTTTATATTAATTTTAATTTTAAAACTTTGATAGGATGACTTTTAGGGCATAAAAGGGCGCACATTTTGAAGATATGGTTGAACATCAAATATATTAATGTAAATAGATTAATTAACATATATTGGTGTAAATAAATAAATGTAGGTGAACAAATGTTTATATGTCAACACAGACAAACAGACATAACTCTTGCAGTTTCTTGAACGATTATGCCTTATATGTTCAATTCAAATGTTTCTTAGTTGGTAGTATCGCCAGAGATGGCGCACATAGTTGATTACCATACGTTTGACGTTAGCACACTACCCCCATCTGTTCAGCTTTATCACCCATCACAGTGTACTCAACAGATGGAGGTATGTTTGTGACGATGATTTGAAGTGCAAAAATTTCGATGCGTTATGTCTGTTTGTTTGCTATATAAATGATTATAAATAAATGGATATAGGGTAACATAAAAATATTAACATTTTTATAAAAATCTCAGGTTGTTAAGTACGTTGATGATCATTGTTGATGCTACTGAACGAAAGTTATGCATAAAAATACAAAATTAAGAAATTTTAAAATGGGATTAACTCCACAAAGAAAAAGATGGGGACAAATGATTTTACATTGGTCTTGTAGATGGAAGTTTTTACTTTCAGTGCACGTATTTTGTGTTTGCAAACATTTGCAAATAAGTGAGTAAAATATCTTGAAAAATCGATTTTTTTAACACTTTAACCCCCACAACTTTTGTTAAACAATAACTAGCAACAATCTTGTATCTTCAAAATGTGCGTCTTTTTATGTTCTAAAAGTAATTCAAATAAAATTTTCAGATTCAAATTTTAATTAAAAAATATGAGCAAACAAACTATTTTTTTTTAAGTTCCACCCTAAGGAAAGTTAGAAAAACTGTTATAAAACGATACGTAGAAGCAAAAAAAAAAAAAAAAAACACTGAAGTAGTGAACCTTGATTTGTCCCATGCGCAAGTACTCAATCCTGTCACCTTTTGTCTTCTTCTATGCAAACATGTACACGGATAAAAAATAATACCCAATTTGAGTTCTATTCCGCCAGGTCCATGGTTCCGTACGTCAAATTAATTTTGAGTTATTTTTCAATTAATTTTGAGTTATTAATTTTGAGTTATTTTTAGTTTAGGTATTGTTTTGTAAAATCATGAAGTTTGATGTGTCGCAAGTTGTGGGTTTGACATCATTCGAAATATGGCCACTTCCCTGGGGGAACCTGGAACTGCAGGACGTCACCAGGTGTGGCTAATGTGAAATAATACTCTGAGGTTGACTACCAGTGGTATTGGTTTGTAAAATCATGAAGTTTGATATGTCGCAAACCAGGTTTGATACAGTTCTAACTCTGGCCATTAAATACACTGGTAGGGTACTTCCTTCACGATTCCCGATAATGAATCCGGAACTACGGAAAATAACGAAATGTCTGCTGCTCTTTCAAAAACTAGGATAAATTTGTAATCGTATGGAAAAAAATGCATCTAATTTGGTTAAGGGTACGCAGAGTTACAGATAAATTAAAAAGGAGTTTTTCAACATAAGAAGTGTCCGGCAATTGGGTAAAAAATTACATTTTACGGAAATGGCCATATCTCGGTTGTTTGAGGGGCGATTCGCGATCTTTAACCACTGACAGACTTGTTTTGATTTCTCGTTTCTGAGAAAAATATAATATTTCCGATTTTCTAGTAACATAAAAAAACGAGCTGCAGAAAATTAGCACATTTGACATAACCTCAAAGTATCCGTGCTATCTCCGGTGTCCGGAAGTCAAATCAAATTTTGATTAAACATGCTGAAATAAAAATAAATTTCCCGTCAAACGCTACTAGTTTCATCAAAAACGGTTTATTATTCACCGAACTGTATCACTTTGAATCTGGATAAATTTTGCTGGTCT
>JAHHFK020004585.1:0-30072 GCA_024533555.2 Aedes koreicus | reverse complement strand
GTCTGGTCTATCGGAACATACCTTCAGCAACGAGCATTAGGCTCAGAAAATTTCATAGCCATGGAATAAAGTTCCCAATTGCAGGGACTTCTTAAACACATGCGGATTGCTTTCCGATTAAAAAAATGTTTTCTTCAGCTCCTCAATCTGTACATAAACTAACAATATTGTATGAGTGCGATTCTGTGCATGCGTGCGAAGGCGAAATGAAATAGGCCAGTTCACGATTTGCTGCAAACGTCAATTTCCACAACCCGCTCCTTCGTTTTACCCATCCGCTCTCGAAAACAATCAACCAAAACATGTCGATTGCTACGACCACAAACTCGTCTCCTAGCAGGTTATGAGACAGACCTACACGAACAAACTTTTAGGATGGGAGGTTTCGGGATCACTTTGTGTACTACTGATTCACTGTTGTTTCCGCTACGAACCTGCTTTGCTTGCTTCAAAACAAACGATTGACAGTCAAGCGAGCCTGAAGTAGTGTGCGTGTGTTTCACAATCAAACAAGGTTGCCACTGATATGGGCAAAGCGGCCGTCAGATAGCGCTAGTGTTTTAACGTGTCTAAATTTAAATTTATGACGATGTATTGTAAGGCAATTTGTTCTTAGTGTTACGTCTGTTTGTCTGTGCTTTTAGTTTGTCATTGATCTTTAGATTGGCAATGTGTATTTCTTATTTCATTTACTCTCACGCAAATGTTAGCCAAAGCGACTTTGACGACAAACGGGATGCTTCGTTTAAAAACAAACAAATGCAAGAGAGTTGTAGCAGGCTTCACGCTACATTACCGGTGCGCTATATCCATGGTTAACAAAGAAGAGAGGAAACATGGGCTCTCTCAAAAGCAACAGTGATGCCATAGCTGCAGCTAAACAGCGAAGCATTATTTATCGTTGGGTATCATTGGACAGCTCCAAAACATATTTTTCCATTACAAATGATAGTGCCAGATGATGGACAATATAATCATAAGCATAGATAAACCTCCAATGACTGGAAGAAACATGAAATAAATAGCGATTTCAGATTATCTAAATATGTAATAAATTTAACTCAATGATCAACATCACATTCTGGCAACAAGCTCAGTTGTGGGAGAGAGCTGATGAAGACATGCTCTCCGGTACACGCGATGCAAATGCAAAAATACACAAAGGCAATATTTGAGCGAACTTCTTCAGCCGGTCAGAAACTGATGGTTTCTAGATGATGTATTTTAAATCTTCAAAATGACAGTAATAAATTGGTAATCAATCATGATTCATGCATCAAATCATTGGCCCAATAGTTAAAGCTTAGGATCGTATCATTAAAAATGAAATAATTTGGCAAATGTAGGAGTTATAGACCTATTTCCTAACAACTGATTAAAATAGTGACCCCTGATTAAGCCGTTCCCTACCCTATGTTTTGGAATTGTGAATTCTGGTTTCGGAAATTTCAGCAATTTGAGAGTGGTGGCAGTGGAAAAAAAAAAAAAAAAAAAAAAAAAAAAAAAAAAAAAAAAAAAAAAAAAAAAAACTCTCGATTGCTGTTCGAGTAGTCTATGCTCATCTTAGCATTTCAGAATGTCGTGGTGTAGATGAAAATTTGAAAAAGATGGGAAAAAATCTACGTTTCGACTTTTGTGTTACGAGTTGCCGTGGGGCATATTTTTTCTTAAAAAAAATCCTCATAGGCGTAGCCAGGATTTCAAGTAGGGGGGGGGCGAGTTTTTTTTTTTAGAGAGAGAGAGAGAGAGAGAGAGAGAGAGAGAGAGAGAGAGAGCGAGAGAGAGAGAGAGAGAGAGAGAGAGAGAGAGAGAATTACATCGTCTCCAACCAGTGGTTGTACATACTGAACAATTAACATTAACGAACACTTAACGGACAATACAACGCCTGGTGGACCAGTAGAGTAGGGTCATTTTCATGTTCCGACAGATGGAGCGGGAATGGAGCCCCATTTATGTGACATTACGCCTGAATGCGGGTGAATTATCTTCTCTACTCTCACCCAAAGTATTTGACAATACCCGTCCGTTTCTTGCAACAAGATTAAACAATTCTAGGCTTGTTCTGGAATAAAAAAAAACGATTTTAAAAACTTTCGATTTTTCCCATGTTTTTAATTCAAACCACATTGAATGTCAAACATTTAACGGGTCATATTAAATTTTTGTATAGAATAACCACCGAATTTGTTTGCAGTTTGTACTGAAAATGTACTTTTCATCCACGACCCTCTCACCCAAAGCAACACAGAAGAAACACCGTTTTTTACTCACCATGCTCACACCGTTTGAATAGATTATATTTTTTTAATGGTTGTTCAAATAATAAGTGATTAGCTTTTAACAAACATACATTTTGAGTTTTGGTGGTTTATAGCTTATGGTTTGTGTCCCCTTTGCTCACCTTAAGTATAATTATTTTATCTGATATTTTCTAAACAGGAACATCAAACATAACCTTTTAAAACGACGTAAGTAACAAATGTAAGCAAGCTGTGTTTTTTGTGCTGAATTGTCGCTACTTGCATTCTCAACACACGAGTAGTTAGTAAATAATTTAAGAAATTTTATTCATCAATGACGAAAAGAAATTCATATGCGTTCCAACAGCTATTCCTCAATATTTTAAAAATAATTTATATACACATCTGCATCTGCGTTTTGAAATTTGAACCGATTTATCTGATATGATCCAACTGAAACACGTTCTGTCGAAACACGGTATATGTAGCAATCATGTGTATCTGAGTAGTATGAAACCAAAACGGTGTATCATTGAATTACATTAAAATTGTTGTTCAAATTCGAGAAATACAACCATTTTGCATATTTTTCTATTCGTGGTTATTTCAGCTGCATGACAAAACATTCGTTTTGTTTTGTTTGCTTGTTATTTTTTTAATTACATGCTGGAAAATATTATACTTACTTTTGAAAAACTTTCGAATGTCCATTTATGGTACTTCTGGATAAAATGAATCAAATAACTGCTTTAGACTGCTTATAATTAAAAAAAAACCCGTATGTATTTTATCCGATGATTTGTTTTGTTATGAAGGTTCTTCTGTTTATAAACACGCGCAGAACCACGCTTATTCTTCCGGTCTTCCTCTAAACTCTCCAACGATTGCTTGTCGATCGGCCAAACTTGGAAGACATCTGCATGGAGTTATCTCAAATTATATTAATCCGTCCAATCTATCACAAAACGTTGCGATTGGGTGAGTGGACTGGAGATAATGATACAACATTTGTATAAGGGAAGTCTCCCCGGCTGGTATGAAACCGATGAGCATGGATATCAATAGAAACATAAAGTTACCAGAAGGCATAAAATGCATTTATGGACTCTTATTTTTACGAAATCCCTCAATTTAAATTTTTTAAATGGATTATGCATAGATTGTTCATTAGATAACTTCAACTCGATTGATACAGTTATTAGTTACAGCAGTGCACTAGATTGTAGAATACAGTAGTAAAAATTGGAAGTTAGGAAAAACAGAGTTTGGTTCGAGCATCAGCAGAGAAAGGTTGTGTCGATGCTTTATTACGCACTATTTTCCTATCGAGCATGGCGCGTTTTCGTGTTGTTTCAAGCCATCCATAATTCGGTGTAATCGAGTGATCGAGTGAGCACAGTAAGAGAACAACAAAGCCGCTTCTCAAGAGTTCATAAAATTATCCTTGCTTTCCTAACGGAAAACCACTTTCACACCTTGTGAGTGGCTCCTATAGCATCCTTATTATTGGTTTAACTCAGATCAAATCGGATTTCCAACATTATAAAATCACCTTGTTTTTCAATGAAAAAACACCATTACACTTTCTGTGTGGCCCCAATAGGGTCCTTACTGTTGTAATCGGTTCGACTCAGAAATCGGTACTTGTGTATTTAAATATTTTACTAAACGAAGCGTGAATTCAGCTTATTGTTTACCAAAACGAACCCTGCTGCCACCCAATCTTGTCATCCAAAATCCCAGTGATTTCTCGCTGATCCAATCATGTAAGATCAAATGGGTGTGGATGAGGAGGAAGCTTGTGCTCGTCTTGTGTTTTCCGGTGTGGAAGAAAAAGGAATTCCTAGTCATAACTTGTTGAGGGGATTTCGAAGGATGGATGAAGGGTGGGAACTTGTTAAAGAGTTTGTCTTGTGGTCGAGTGTTGTATGGACTCATGTTTAGTGCACGAAAATGTAGACCTGGAAGGTATAGGTATGCTGCAGGTGTGAATAGACGCATCAAATTACACTTTTTGCTACGAGTCAAATCTTATTGTGAGTTCGTATAAAGATTGGTTCTTTTGGTGTTTCTAAAACTGTCAGTTTATCTGGATGTGAAACACCCGTTTTACTTTCTCGCACAGATTTGTTACTTAGTTTTCATTAAAAGCGGATTTTGAGTTGATCCGTGCGTGAAGCTTCTTGAGTTTTAATTCGTCCTATTAGACCCACATGACTCCAGTTAAAATTTGTTAAATAAACTATAAAGAAAAAAAACTGAAAGCGGCGAGTTCGTGTGTCGTGCAGATCGGGTGAGGAGCTTCAAGAGCGCAACATCCAAGGCACAAGGAAGCATGGAGGAAGAAATGTGATGGTTTGAGGCTGTGTTTGGAGGGTCGGAGTGGGAAGACTCGTGAAGTTGACGGGATAATGACGATAGAATCCTACATCAACATCCTGCGGAAAAATGTAGAGGTTTCAACGAAGGTTCCAGACGGCAAAGGGTAAATGCACCCTCTTTTTTTTTAGGGAAATGCTCCTTAAACTTTGGAAAAATGCTCCTTAGATGCGTTTGCCCGGAATAATGCAATCGGAGGTATTAACCTTCTGTTTAGCACATGCCGCTTGTTTTGACGGGTCTTCAGTTTCTTCAAGATTGTATAGTTTTGGCGGGTTTTAAGTTTCTGAATTTAAGAGTCGTCAAAACAAAATTAAGACTCTTCAAAATGAAATTAAGACTTGTCAAAATGTAATTTAAACCCGTCAAAACTACCACGAAGATTGCGGAGCAAAGCTCCGTAAAGGTAAATACCTCCGATTGCATTATACCGGGCAAACGCATCTAAGGAGCATTTTTCCAAAGTTTAAGGAGCATTTCCCTAAAAAGAAGGGTGCATTTACCTTTTGCCATCTGGAACCTTCGTTGAAACCTCAACATTTTTCTACGATTGCATCTAAGGAGCATTTTTCCAAAAAGAAGGGTGCATTTACCCTACTGCCGTTCCAGACAGGCCTTGAAGAGAGGTTCGTATGTTAGTAGGAAAATGACCTGAAGCATACTGCCAAAAAGACCAAGTCTTTCTTCCCCTCCCCACTATTAGCATTAATATTAGCCCCACTTTAAGCATCCGCTTATGTCTAGCTACCTAGGATTTTAGTAGTTAGTTGGTCCCTCTGACCTGCCGCTGGTCATTTCGCCATCTGACTTGGAGCTCAAGTACAATCTGGGAGGCCGCCATAGTTTACTACGTCCCAGATGTCACGGTCTTGACACATTCTCTGGACAAGGCTGTCTGGAGTCGTGTTCCAACCGCTCATGGCCGTCATGCCGTTTCTCGCATCGTTCAAGCGAGAACAAGTGAAGCACACATGTTCTAGGGTTTCCTTGACATCCGCGACACGGGACACGCGGAGGACTCGGCGTGCCCGTACTTGTGCAGATACTGTCTAAAGCAGCCATGGCCTGATGAGATCTGCGTCAAGTAGAAGCCGACCGACCTTACGGATACCTCTCGTGCCTCGTAGTTTGAAGCACTCTACGTACTCTTTTATGATGATGCCGATGGGCATCATCCCCGCTAAGCCGCAGACCGCGTCACGTGACACTGTGCGGTATGCGTAGACCACTCTTAGACACATTAGCCTGTGCGTACTTTCAAGCTTGACAATGTAGCTCTTTATACTCAAGGCGGTGGCCTATGCCGGCCCGCCATACCTCAGTATGAACAGAGCAACGCTGAACATTGGCACAATTCTGAAAAAAGACGGTCAAACACATTTTCACCCTTGTGTCATCATTTTATCGACTAGGTGTCTTGAGAAGAGTTGCTCAAAATGTTATTCGGCATCTTTTGAAAAAAAAACACGCCTAACCTTTCATATGGGCTTAACTACACTTTCAAATTCAAACTTTTTTTCAGCTACGAGAAAACGGGTTATTGTCTTCAACAAAGTTGTAGAACAAGTAATTTTAAGAAAAGTTGCTGAAAACACTAAGTTTCTAGAGCCTAACGTTAAAGAGATATAATTAGTTTTCTTTCAGCACTACCTTAAAACCGGTTTTTTTTAGATAATTAGTACTTTGTTCAAATTTGACGATTTCAATATGTTCTAAGAAATTGTAGCAATTAATAAACTACAAATTTTTGCTCAACACACCAATGCTCTCTGGTGACCACATTTTGATATATGGTGATTCGAGTGTCTGTATGACGTCATAATCAACCGCCTTAAAAAGGTGGGCGGGTCCTGGTGGGGTCTAAAACAGATTGTTTTTGAAAGATTTTGACAAACGGGTGTTATAGAATTCATTTTAATTTTAATTTCAATCCATTTTAACACAAGCGTCGAAGAGTTATTTAGAAGTTTGTCCGAAGAGCCACAAGAATGCCGTAATAAAGATATTCGACGTTATCGTGAACATCGAGCTCGTAAGATTTCAAGGTTGGTTAAAAAATAAAATTTTCTGAAGAAAGACTAACAAACCAGTATGTTTTACTTTTTAACAGGATGGCTACAAATACGGACAGAAGTGATGTGAATTTGTACGGTACTTTTGTAAACAGTAAATTGAAATGGATTCTATAACGCCCGTTTGTAAAATAGATAATAAAGGGTGTTTCGATCAAAATTTGGTCGACTTAAACTTGACGCATTTCCTTTCATCGTTTCTTAAAATTACTTGTTCTACAACTTTGTTACTTTGTTGAAGACAATAACCCGTTATCTCGTAGCTGAAAAAAGTTAGAATTTGAATGTGTAGTTAAGCCCATATGAATGGTTAGGCGTGTTTTTTTTTCAAAAGATGCGGAACAACATTTTGAGCAACTCTTCTGAAGTCACCTAGTCGATAAAATGATGACAAAAGGGTGAAAATGTTTTTGACCGTCTTTTTTCAGAATTGTGCCAATGTGCGCTGGCCAGGAGCTTTCGATTGCTCCATTGTAACGCTGAGCTATTCAACATCATGCGGAATAATGCCAATAAAGACATAGAGGCTTTCTCGTGGACGTGGTCTACGTAGCTGATAAAGGACAGCTTGTCATCGATCATAACCCCCAAGTACCTCAGAGACCGCTTTGAGGTGATGGTGCAGTTACCTGCACTAATCGTCACCCTTTGCTCCGGTTTTCTGTTACTTACCACAGTAATCTCCGTTTTGTAATGGGCTAGCTCCAATCTCCTGGAGCGCATTCATCCCTCGACTATTTTAATGGAGTGTGTGGCCGTTAACTCCACCTCTTCTATGGACTCTCCAAAGACTTCTAGGCTGATGTCGTCTGCGTAGCCGATAATCACTACCCCGTTACGAAGCTTCTACCTCAACATTTCGTCATACATCGTGTTCCAGTGCATCGGACCCAGAATTGAGGCTTGCGGAGCTCCTGCAGTGACTTGAATACGTTCCTGACCCGCCGCAGTGTTGTATACCAGTACCCGATTCTGAAAGTAGTTTCCCAAAATCCTGTACAGGAACCCAGGAGCTCGGAGACGTTGGAGCGAGTTGACAATGGCCTCCCAACTTGCGCTATTGAACGCATTTTTCACACCCAAGGTGACTACTGCACAGTAACGAACTCCCGCCTCTTACGTTGAATTGCCACTTCTGCCGTCTTGTCGACGAACATGATGGCATCCAGCATTTGCGTGTTGCAAATTGACTTTAAATTTTAAAATATATTTTTTTAGTGTGTAGGAATCGATTTTACAATTTTATAAATCCTTTTCATAAAAGATAAGGCAATTTTCTAAAAGTCATTGTCCTTTTTGAGTTATGTTGATTAAAAAAAAACGATCAAAAAACTTAAGCCCCCTTTCAAATGGCAGCCTAGAAACATTTTGAAAAAACAAAGTCTGTGTTGTTCAAGTAGATTAGGGCGTGTTTATGTCCCATAATAGCAATGATTCATTGACTGGTTCGACTAATTTCGACTAATTAGATTACCGTCCCCAGCTGGTATCAAGGCACAATACGGATGTCAAGACAACAGGCAATTTTGTGCCCAGGACTAGCATTGAGCGAGGGCGTTTTGAATGTAGGGCACTGGATCACAAAACGTATATCTTTTAAACGCGCAGAACATTTCAATGTCCCCATTTAGCGAAACAACAAGGTAATTCCCTGCTCCCTACCGCACTGAATCCTGACATTGGATGTTCAATGGGGACAAAAATTATTTTCTCGATGAAAATGAAGTCATAGTCATGACGGGCGTGTTTTCCGTTAGGATAACAGTTTGTTGATTCTTCTCCCTCATTTTTGGTAGGAGAGAACAGTCTGTAATGCACCTCTGGGGAATAATGATTCTACGCGATTGTTCTTAAGTTTTATTTAGCCCCAAGGCTATCGGTATGAAAACCTCATTTGCTTTAATGCACACATAAATTACGGCTCATTTGAAAGAATGTTGCTTCTTTTTATCAAGTTAAGTTTAGTTTATTTGTCAACAGGTAAGATGTTTACCCCAATGACCGTTCAATATCATTCTAACTGACACATACAAAGATACTACAAACTTAGCACAAAAACCTCTTAAAACAATTCTTATTACATTTACCGCTAACGTTAAAATCAAATACGGAATAGCAACGGTTGAACACACGGCACATACTGTTTATCGGTTCGTTCCGCCCGTAATTTGTTCTGGAGTGTCGAATGGACAGGAATGCGTGGTATCGGAGATTTCGGCGTCTAGTGCTGATGTCTAGAAGACCAAGTAGGGCCAAGACCAAGTAGATCACCAACAAAACAAGCTTTAGCGACGTCACGCCTCGCTTCCACCAATGCAAGGCTCATAAGTTTACAGCGATCGGCATAACTAGGTAAATTGATGGGGTCTCTCCAAGGAAGTCGTCGTAATGCGAAGTAGACAAACTTCTTCTGAATAGCTTCTATCCGTAAAGTATTGTTTTGGTAGTAGGGGGACCAAACCACTGCTGAATTTTCCAGAATTGGGCGTACTGTAGAGCAGTACAGCGCCCTAAGACAGTACACATCACGGAATTTCTTAGCAAAACGGAACAAAAAGCCCAACTGGGAGGAGGCTTTGGAAACAATGTACGAAACATGATCGTTAAATGACAGCTTGGAGTCTAACATTACTCCTAAGTCCTTTACTGTTGTCTCACGCTTCAGCTCGAAACCGAATAGCGAATAGGCATGCTGAAAAAGCGAGCTTTTGCGGCCAAAAGAGATGACTGAGCATTTGGCCACATTCAAAGACATTCGATTTAAGTGGCACCAGGATCCGAATACTTCCAGTTGTTGCTGTAAGAATATGGCATCTGTGGTCTTCTTTATCACAAAGTAGAGCTTGAGGTCGTCAGCATACGACAGTTTGAGGCATGTCAAGCTGTGATTTACGTCGTTCCTGTAGGGGTTCATTGAGGGACACCGGATGTGACAGGAAATGGTGTTGAAATGAAGTCACCGATCTTCACGGACGTGTTCCGACCAATCAAATACGAGCACGGCCAGATCAGCTACCCATTATCGATACCTATCGCCATTGCAATCTCATGGTTGATTTTGTCAAAAGCTGCCGAGAGATCTGACCATTTTTTGTCTTCTTTCCACCTCACATATATGATATAAAGTATAGATGACTAAAATATTATTATTTTTTCGTTTTTTCACCATGCCATCTTGTTCCTCCAAGGTGATGTTTAGTGAATAGTCACAAAACAGAGAACCAAGAACAACCAAATCGAAAAGATAAGACGCAGCACTCAACGCTCCACTTCAATTTTTTTTTTTTTTTTTTTTTAGGCGGGATGGAAAATCTGCAAACAGACTCCTGAAGAACTTAGGGTGTGGGAATGAGGGCGCCAACTCCTCGACCCACTAAAAACCCACCCGTGCCTCCAGCCCCGGCCCTCCCCGGAACCACCTTTCGGTATTACTTCAGGGAGGGGGCTAGTGTGCTTTACGCACCCACTATGTCTAACTACATAGGTCTTTAGTAGTAAGCTTCACCGACCTGACGCTGATTCGATCTAGATGCTCCTGGATCCAAGCAGGGTTCGGGACGTCCGCGCCAGATCGTCCGCGATCTCCCTGCCCGACCACTTACGGTACCTGCCGAACCGCGCGTCACATGGTCCTTCCTCCGATCGAGAAAGCCAGGGCCAGGACCGGGGTAGGTACGTCTGGGGGCGGCTACCCCAGGGTCGTCCCTGTTCCCCATGTCACGACCGCTTACGGCTTCCTGCCGGATCCTGCGCCAAATGGCGCCTCCTCCGTTGTAGTTCGTTTAGCCGTTAAGGGGAGCTTAACGTTTCCAGGGTGCACCGCGGGGAGGCGTACTACTTCCACACCCCCCCCCAAGAGTTAAAAACTGTCCGTTTGGTCCCCTTCCGTGAGAAGAAAAAAAAAACCAAATCTCCCCCCCGCCGGGCAAAAAAACGCCTGTTGTAAAAGAGGGGAAAAACCCTGCTGCTGGTTTCCCCGCGCGCGCAAAGCGACACTTTGGGCATAAACGAAGGAATGCCATCAGAACCGCAGCCTTTTGATGACTTCAGTTGCTTCCCTGCTGCGACCACCATGGCGGTAGTGAGCGACATCTGTGGACTGGAAGCAGTGAGATGAGGTACGTTATTAGCAGCGGCGACAATATCATCAGAATCGAGAATTTCATCGGTGAATACAATGCCGAACTGTGAACGTACAAGATCTGCGATTCCCGGGATTGAGTCAGCTTTCCAAAGTGCCGTTGGTCATATTCGAAGGCAATCCAGATTCTTTCCTTTGCTCATTTACAGAACGCCAGAAGCGCTTAGGGTTAGATTTGAGGCGTCGTTGAAGCTTGTCAATATGACCGTTGTACAAATGGCCGTTCAGTTCTTTGTACTCATTGTTTGCTCGAGCGTAGGCTGATCTAGTTAGATCCGTGCGGTATTTGCTGTGCTTCCTGAGTGCGGAGCGTTTCATTTTTTTTTCAGCTGTCTTAGCTCCGCATTCGACCAAGCAGGTTTAGAAGGTACTTGGCAGCGTTTCTTTGGCACAAATTGTTTCATGGCATACAGCAGACAAAGTCGAAGCCGCTAGATTTGCATCAAGATCGCTAAATATCTCATCCCAATCATTCCCAGCTAGGAAGACGTTCATTTCGTCAAAATTTGCTTTGCCAAAGTCGTAAAATACGTTTTCAGTAATTTCACGAAAACTTTTCTCTAGGCTGATCATATGAAACATTCATATTGCTGCTACAACACTGTATGAATATTAAGGTTCAATTCAAGTTGGTGCATATTCGATAAACTTTAAACAGTTTTTGGCAACACAACAAGCCATTTAAAGTGATTTAAATTTATGCCGTTTTATTTTTATTTTCCGTCGGCCTTTTTCCTCACATGGTGCCAATCACGGCCTTTTTCCTCACATGGTGCCAATCGACTGGGATTGAACCCAGACCCACTGGGGTGCCAAGTAGCAGTCACGCTTACCATTTATGTTGTTCCAAAGACTGTTTTGAAAATTTTCGAAAGAAAAACTTTACAATAAATTGAGCCTCAAGCAAATCAAACTTCAAACAGTATAACACGAAGTTTAAAGTTTTTCCAAAAAGTTTTGGACAATAACATTAATCCTTCCAGATTGCCAAATTTTCCCTATCAAGATTTAAAATTTCCACAACCCACTGCTTTATTAGGCCCCGGGTGAAAGTATTAAAACTCAGAGATTTTTTTTTAAATACATTGAAAATGAGCAAAGAAAAAACTCCGAGTGTTTTGCCGACTCTTCACTGAACTTTTTCTAAATTCAAGCATTATGTGCAAGGCTTTCCGGTGAGATGTGCTGGTTCATCGGATCATAATTAATTAGGATCCATTCTATTGGAATACTAATCCAACGAACCCTGACCTATTAAGGCCTGTTCATAAACCACGTAGACTCATTTTTGAAAATCTCGAACCCCTCCTCCCCCCTCGTAGACCTTTTTCCGCACATTTTTTTTTAATTTTGTATGGAGCGTGGACTTTGGTCTTTCTCAAAACTTTCATCCTGTGACGTATGTGAGAACGCAGAGATTAATACGGCCCCAATTACATAAATCAAAGTCTACACTAATATTCTTATTTCTTATTTCAATCTGATTGCAAGGACGTGGTCAGCGCCGTTGTTGATCATAATAATGTGGAATCAATGAAACTTGTTGTCAATGTCTAAGCTAATAAAAGTATCATGTGCCAGTACCATTGCATAGTTTAATAGTTTTTGGGCCAGTCACAATGGTACGCGATATGCCCAGTAAACTCTATAAAATTTCAACCGGAAAAATGTCCTTGCTCCGAATAAAAATCACCTGAGTAAAAAAAAAATCCGTCACCCTTGCCGTCGCTTCTTCTCGAGTTCCATTCTATTTTCATCCTCATGAGGTGCTTTAGCTGTGATTGAAATAGGCTTTTCGCATTTCATGGCCTGTGAATGTCCCCTGAGTGTCCAGATATGAGACAAATTGCCCATCAGTGCCCCGAATCCCTCACGGACTGCCTCCTTCACCGAACCCAGAGACAGTGACGCAGTGGATATGTCAGATGATGGAATTTTACGATTTGCTCGGCATTTTCACAACTGCGGTGGTGGTGAGGATCATGACCATTCCATCAATCTTGGGAAGATGCTTTACTTTCCGGAGAGTTGTCCCCAGCATTAGTTGTCATCTGTACGTTTCTTTGTGAAGGACACACATAGTGGTGATGGAATTATGATTGACGGCCAGTTGGGTGAAAGCGGTTTTTCGTTCCCTGACTCGCATGGGGTGAAGAAGGATCCTTCTCTGACATAAGAGACGAGAAAATAAGACCTGTTCAAAACAGTCAGAAAATGTTTCATGTTAAGTTGAGCCTCTGGACGAATTTTCACCTCTGAATTTTCACCGATTTTGCTGAAAATTTGTCCAGCAGCTCGACTTAACATGAGTTGTTTACTCAGTGCTTTGGATATGAAATTATGATGTTGTGAACAGGTCTAATTTCCATTCATACAGGATAAGTATTCTCATCTGTCTTCACTTCGATGAATGGAATGATTAATTGAGAGTCCATAAGGAGAAAGCTTTTCGAATGCTTTAAGACAAGCACAGAGTAAACTCATTACCGTGAAATGATTATGTATTTACACTGCAAACTTCAAACCGTCTGTAACGTCCCGAGCCACGGCCCGTGGGTTTTAATTTCAATTAATGCCAGAAAAAGCAAGCCATGGAAGCCGTGGCTCTCATTTGCTCTTCAAAGGTCTTTCAATTGCGCTAATTGCTTCTCCCGAGTTTGTTTTGACATTGAATGCCACTCAACCTCCGCGTCAAGCCTTTCAAAGCGAGAGAAAACAATCATCGCAAGGAATGACGAGCAGAAACAATCAACCAGGCGCTGCGTCACCAGCACCTTGCGAAAAGTTGTTAATCAACGAGTTTTCATGCGGCAAAAGGGCCCTTCAGACAAGAGTGACGCAGCTTATGCGTGGGTGGGTGGGTTGCCAGGTTGGTGCTTATGGTAAGGTGACAGGGTTTTTTCTTTCCCTTCAACGGCTGTGAAATGTGAAACGTTGTTTTGTGGAGAAGTAAATCACGATTTTAAAGTATTTTCCGTGTCATCCAAACAACCGATAACACTGGTCGACAGAGATTTTTAGACCCAGAGCTCCATGCCAGTTTCCGTTAACTTGGGTTCCAAAACCACCGAAAATCGTGTTATGACCAAATGCGATTTGAATTTTTCATCACAAATTGGCATCAAAAATTGAAATTTTGATATCTTTTGAGAACCATTTATATCACTGCCTCAGCTTAAATGTAAATGCTCCAGAAGAGACTTAAACAAAGAACTTTGCAAAAGAAAGTGTGTCGATCCAACTTCACCAGAAACAGTTATGACCGTTGAATGGCAGCATATTTTAGCAAAAAAAAAAAAACAACAAAGTACAGTAAACCCCCCGACATGCGCGGATTCCCTTGATGGTGGCCTCAAATGATAAATGGGCTTTGACCTTTGTTGCCCATCGGATTATATCTCGTGATCCTTCGTATATATGATGGCATTTTCTTCAGCAAAGTTGTTAAAAGTTCAGAATTATTTTACTACGCGGCGCTAGTATCCATGGAAACTGTAACTTTATAAGATGAATCTTG
This sequence comes from Aedes koreicus, assembly GCA_024533555.2. Classification (NCBI taxonomy): domain Eukaryota; kingdom Metazoa; phylum Arthropoda; class Insecta; order Diptera; family Culicidae; genus Aedes; species Aedes koreicus. Next base: position 15,720 of record JAHHFK020004585.1, on the reverse strand, counting down.
ATATCCTTGACACATAGCTTCGATAAAGATTTTTGGTCGATTCAGGCCTTTTGGATGGTGTTAATATTAGTTCATAACTCGTCCGCTGCGTGGCGCTAGTGTACATGTGAACTTTGTGTATTTCTTGTATTTTGATAGCTAGATCGTGTATAAATTTACTGTTTTCCGAATTTTACTACTAATTAGGAGCTTCCAGACACTCGACTCAACAGATCAGAATTATCTCACTCCGTGGCGCTAGTGTGCAGGAATAGTTACTGTATAATCATGATCTCGAGATCATTGACATATAGCAAAATGGCATCTTCGAAAAATATATTCGAGGAGTCAATGGTTTACACATTATATCAGAATTCATCCGCTACGTGGCGCTAGTGTTCATGTGAACTTTTTGTAATAAAGAGCGAACACGAAATTATAGCGACACATTCAACAGGGCATAACTTTCTTACCATTGGGTAAAAATCCACCAAATTTTGCACACTTTCTCATTGATGTGTATTGTTTACATGCTGTCAAACTAGAAGTCGTGTTTTTCGATTCAATGAAAATGGAGGTGAACCAACGCGAGTCGAGAGAACAAATTCTTTCCAAACACCTGGAATTTCCTGACCTGTCGCACCGGCAGTTGGGAAAAATGTTGAACATTCACCATTCAACCGTCTCCAGAGTGTTGAAGCGGTTCCAGGAGCGGTTGACGTTGGACCACGGCAAAGGAGCTGGAAGAAAACCCGGACCGGAGAACAAAAAGACGGAGGGAAAGGTGAAGCGGATGATTAAAGCAAATCCCAACGTCTCAAGCCGTGATTTGGCTAAAAAGATCGGCATGTCGCAGAGCTACGTCCAGAATGCAAAGAAGAGAGCTGGACTACATACATACAAGGTACAGAACTTCCCAAACCGCGATGAGCGGCAACAATCGACGGCTAAAACTCGGGCACGGAAGCTCTACGAGAAGATGCTGACAAAATATGGCTGCTGTGTGATGGACGACGAAACGTATATAAAAGCCGATTTTAAGCAAATTCCGGGGTTGGAGTTTTTCACAGGCAAGAGCAAGTTCTATGTGGACGACAAATTTAAGAAGAAGAAAATGTCGAAGTTCGCCTCCAAATATCTCATTTGGCAGGCCATCTGCTCTTGCGGACTGAGGAGTGAGCCTTTCGTGACAAAGGGCACAGTAAATGGCGAGATCTACAAATCTGAGTGCCTCGAGAAGCGCCTTTTGCCGTTCTTGCAGCAGCACGACAAAGTTCCGCTATTTTGGCCAGATTTGGCATCATGCCACTATTCTAAAAGTGTCCTGGAGTGGTATGAGGCCAATTCTGTCCATTTTGTTCCAAAGGACATGAATCTGCCAAACTGTCCGGAGCGGCGCCCGGTGGAGCAGTACTGGGCAATGATGAAGCGGGAACTTCGGAAGAGCAAGAAGACAGTCAAAGACGAGAAGGACATGTTAAGAAAATGGAAAAAAAAACTGAGAAACTGGTACCGGATGACACTGTAAAGACTTTGATGGAGGGCATCAAGCGAAAATGCGTTCAATTTTACACTCAAGGCTCCATCGATTAACTTTTCTTTTGATTTTTGAAGTAAATATATGTATAAAACTACCCTAAAATTTTGGTTTGATTCTAAACATTATAAGAAAATTGGCATGACATTTTCGGTGTCGCAATAATTTCGTGTTCGCCCTTTATCTGTCGAGATCATGTATGAACTCATTGTTTGCAGAAAATTTATTCGGGTAACCATGTTATTCCAGACGGTCGACTTCATATTTTTGAAATACTTCATTGCGTGGCACTGGTCTGCCTGTGAACTAGGTAATGAATGTTTATCGCTAGGGCACATAAGAGGCTGATTACCCCAATATGGGTATTTATGGTATGTTCTTCTGACCACTTCTGGTAAATCCTTCATAGAACTTCAGGGAAGTTCTCCAGAGAACTTCAAAGAACCTCTTCAGAGAACATCGTGGAAGGTCTCAAAAAACTTCAGGGAAGTTCTGCAGAGAAATTCTGTAGAAACTTCTGGGAAGTTCGGCAGATAACCTCAGGTATGTTCTGCAGAGAACTTCAGAGAACTTCTGCAGAGAACATCAGGGAAGTTTTGTACAGAACTTCAGGGATATTCTACAGAGAACTTCAACAAAGTGCTGCAGAGAACTTCAGGGTAGTTCTGCAAAGAAATTCAGGGAAGTTCTTCAGAAAACTTCAGGGACATTCTGCAGAGAACTTTAGAGAAGTTCTTTCTATAGAGAACTTCAGAAAAGTTCTGCAGAGAACTTCGGGGAAGTTCTGCAAAGAAATTCAGGAAAGTTCTGCAGAGAACTTTAGAGAAGTTCTGCAGAGAACTTTAGAGAAGTTCTGCAGAGAACTTAAGTGAAGTTCTGCAGAGAACTTCAGGGAAGTTCTGCAAAAAACTTCAGGGAAGTTCAGTAGAGAACTTCAGGAAAGTTATGCAGAAAACTCCACAGAAGTTCTGCAGAGAACTTCAGAGAAGTTCTGAAGAGAACTTCAAGGAAATTCTACAGAGAAATTCAAGGATGTTCTGCAGAGAACTGCAGGGAAGATGGGTAAATTCAGGTTTTTATTTAAAACGGTTTTGGCACTGCTGGTAGAAATTCGTACCAGAAATATTTTTTCATCTGTTAATCTGGAATATATATAAAACGCCTAGTCCTTAAATTTATTTTCCATTTATATGCCGTAGATATGTTTCGAAAAATATACTTCAACTGAGCTCACGATCAAAAAATTAGTATCCGTTTGTAAGTGAAAATCATGATATTACTGGTTAACAGGTTAAAGGGGATTGAATTATTCTTGGGTGTTTTTATTTTCAGCTAATATTAACAAAATATTAATTGAATTTTTTTCTTGTTGGTTGCCTTCAAGATGAGGCTCCAAGGATACTGGTCATTACATTTCAGATGTAATTACCCAACATGGCTGCATGGAATTGCTTGTTATAACGATCTTCAAATAGTTTGATATCCTGGTGAAATCTTATCTCATGCTCCTCCGAGTATGCTTCCATGTTTTCTTTGAATTTTTCCAAATTGGAATTCAAAATATGTAATTTTCGAATCGGGGATAATTTTCGACATGCCCGCAGACCATTACTTCATCTTCTCGGACAGCCTCAGGCCGATTGAAGCCCTCCGGTCGATGAAAACAGTGAGGCACTCATCTTACTTTCTTTCAAAAATAAGGGAGCAGATGTGTGCGTTGGTCGTAAGATCATTTAGAATTACCTTTGCATGGGTCCCCTCACATTGCTCAATTCCAGGCAATGAGAAGGCGGACTCTCTAGCAAAGGTGGGCGCAAAGGAAGGCGAGATTTTTGAAAGAAGAATTTCACATGATGAATTTTCCCCATTAGTTCGTCAGAGTTCTCTTCAAAGTTGGCAAACCATTTTTTTTATTTATTTATTTATTTATTTATTTAATCAACTTAGTTCATCGGACTTATTGTCTACATGATACAAACTTAAAACTAAATAAAACGAGCATTACGAATACGAGCCAAAAAGTGAGCTGAAGATTCCCCAAATTCAAACAATTCTTCGACAGTCGTAAACGCTCGCATCATAGCTGTTAGAGGTTCGTTGTTTCCAAACGCTGTTCGATGGAATCGGGGTTGGAGGAGAGTACCACTCCGTAATGCTCTCGGAGGAACTCGGATGTTCAGTTTAGAGAGAAGCCTCGAGCAGTCGACCTCTCCATTCAAAAGCTTAGCAACAAAAACCGCTTGTTGATTTTTCCGCCGGCGTTCCAAGGTATGCAATTGCAGCAGATTGCAGCGATCTGAATACGGCGGGAGATTTTGCGGATCACGCCATGGTAGATAACGCAATGCCATCCGGATAAACCTGCGCTGTATTGTTTCAATCCTCAAGCTCCAAGTCAATTGATGAGGAAGCCAGACCAAGGCGGCATTTTCTAGGATCGGTCGTACCAGTGAGCAATAGAGAGCTTTCAGGCAGTACGGGTCAGTGAAGTCTCTTGAGATTTTTGACACAAACCCTAGCTGGCGATTAGCCTTAGAGATCACAGCAGAGCGGTGGAGGTTAAACGATAATTTATGATCCAGTAGAACACCTAAATCGCTGAACTGGTCGGTTCTATGTAGAACGATGCCATTGATGGTATAGTCGTAAACAATCGGCTGCTTGATGCGGTAATACGACATTACCATACACTTTGGAATGCTGATCATAAGTTTATTCCGACGGCACCAATCAGTGAATCGATCCAATAATGCTTGAAGACGAGTACAATCCTCGGCAGTCCGTACCACAAAAAACAGCTTTAGATCATCAGCATACGCAAGCCTGCAGCCATCTCCTAGTAGAAGCAATACGTCGTTGAAGTATAGAACAAACAGCAGCGGTCCAAGGTTGCTACCCTGAGGAACACCTGACGAGTTCGTAAAAAAACAGGAAGTGCTTGTATCAAGTTTCACTCGCAGAGACCTGTCTGTTAAATAAGAGCACAGCCATGATGTCAATCTTTCCGATGTACCGAGTTTTGATAACTTCGCCAGCAGAATTTCGTGGTTGATTGTATCAAACGCTGCTTTTAGATCAGTATAGACGACGTCTACTTGTGCCCCTTTCTCCAATTGATCAAAACAGGTCGTGGTAAAATCTAGGAGATTGGTAGTAACCGAACGTCCAGGCATGAAACCATGTTGGTCGCCAGAGATGTAGCATTTGGTGCGCTCGAGAATGAAACCACTCACTATTATCTCAAACAATTTAGAGGCAGCTGACAGATTAGTGATTCCCCGATAGTTTTTAACGTCACGTTTGTCTCCTTTCTTGTGTACCGGAACCATCAAAGATTCCTTCCAGACTGCGGGAAATTTCGATTCGGCAAAAGATTTATTGAAGATCCTGCAGAGCGGCTCGACAAGAGCTCCATTGGTGCGACAATACACTGAAGACGGAATACCATCTGGTCCAGGCGAGAATGTACATTTTATTTTCTTGATGGCATTATTTACCATCAAGGACGTTATTTCAAAAATATCCACGTCTACAAGGTTCGTAGGGACGTCCAGAACAGCGGAGTTAAGTTCACTTGGGTTAATACTTTTCGCAGCAAACACTGACGAAAAATGAGTAGCAAAAATTTCACATTTTTCCTTACTTATAGATGTTTCAACATCGTTCAAAAACACGCTAGCTGGCATAGTAGTATTTTTCCTCTTTGAATTTACATAGCTCCAAAAACTCTTGGGGTTTCGCCTTAAGTAAGTTTGTACCCGTAAAACGTAAGATTTGTAGAGTGACGAGTTAAGTTTACGGTACTCATTACATGCCAAGTGAAAACTACGCTTATTTGCCAGGGAACGGTATCGCCGGAGTTTACGCTGCGAAGCATTTCGTGTTCGTTTAAGTTTTCGTAGCAAACCAGAGCTCCATGGAGGAGAAACAGCGGGACGACGATATGGAACATTCGTGTCCATCCAATCATTCAGTACAGCGCACAACATTTCAGCCATTTCATCAGCACTCAGTCCATCAAAAAGAACATCCCAGTCAATGGCAGAAAGAAAATCCCAAAGAGCATCGAAGTCAATTTTGTTATAGTCTAACGCCAGCAAAACATTCTCATTCACACCATGCAATGGTACAGCGTCATCAACTAAAGATGGTACACAGACAACCAGTGGCGGGTGATGAAGGTCAATTGGTAAGAGTGGTGAAACAGAACTCGAGATTTCAACTGGAAGATCCGTTGGGCTAAAGAACAAATCGAGAATGCGTCCTAGGTGATTGTGCACGAGATTTCTTTGATGCATGTTGAAGAAATCCATACCATCAATCAATATCGTGCTAGCTCTCGATGAAGATATAGTGTTCACGGGTTGAATCTTGCCATCAGAATAATTCCAGGTCACTCCAGGCTGATTATAGTCACCGCATACCAGCAGACAATCGTTGTCAGAGCCTCTGTTAACAAGCTCATGAATCGACTCAATATGCCCGGTCAATATACTGGGATCCTTACTTTTGTTTGGAGGAACATAAATGGTACAAAGCAAGAGTCGTTTGGAACCAATCTTCATCGATACACATACCTGTTCTAACGTAACTCCGCTGGACACTTCAACACTGCTACTGATAAACCGATGATGCACAGCAATTAGAACCCCTCCGAAACGACATTTACTGCTGTTCATTTGGCTTCGGTCACATCGGTATACATTAAAATTGTTCCCAAAAAGCTGCGTCGAATTGATTGCGTCGTCGAGCCCCGTCTCAATTAAAATGATGACGTCAAAATTGCAATCCAAGGTATTGCAGTAAAACTCGTCGATCTTGGTCCGCAGCCCACGGACGTTTTGGTAATAAACCCATAAACTACTATGTTCGGTGCGTCCAAGTATTCTTCTCTCAAGCTGTGATTGTTGAGGTGCGTCAGGAATCATTTGAAAGTGTCTGGAAACGGTGGGCGAATCAGATCTTGACGGACAAATAGCACGTTCGTACTTGCCTGTATTCACGTTTTGGAAGACCCTTTCCCCACACCCACACGCAGGGTCGGGACGGCTGCTGGTCGCTGGCTGGAATGACTCGACTACGGTGGGGGGGTTGAGGGCTTCCATAGTGCTGTGTTCGGAGCGTCCCGGAGTTCGTCTGTCAAGCTGTGTTTGCTGAGATGCGTCAGGAATCAATGAGAAAATGCTGGAAACGGAAAGCGAATCAGGTCTTGGCGGGCAATTAGTGGATTCGTACTTGCCTGTGTTCACGTTTTGGAAGACTCTTTCCCCACTCCCACACGTAGGGTCGGGACGGCTGCTGGTCGCTGGCTGGAATGACTCGACTACGATGGGGGGGGGTTGAGAGCTTCCATAGTGCTATGTTCGGTGCGTCCCGGGGTATAAACGTCTGAAGTACTGTAAGTTATCGTTTCATGCTCACTGAAGGCGGTGTACTGGATGTTGGTGTCAAATAAACTGCTGACGGTTTCCGAAAATTTTGGGCAGAGTTGTCTTCAAATTCACGGAACATGATTCCTTCCGGCCACGTCGATGGATCCAGTGCGTTTGACTTTAATGATGGGTCCAGTCCGACTTTGAATGAGACAAAGGTCATGCTGCTGGTGTCAGTTCCTTTGGCAACCAGTTTGACAACCTCCGGGTCCTGGGTAGTGTCAAGGTTTGCTCTCACCATTGCCAGAACTTCCTCATTTGTAACATCCGGCCGTATGCGAGACAGGTAGAGCCAAAATTTGTTCGCTGGCTTTGCGCAGACTGGAACGGACTTCACACTGTTGTCTAGCTGCTTTGAACCAGATTGGCATTCGGTTACTTTATGTGCCGAATCAGGTCCACGAAGCCGTTTGGCAGCTCGGATAGGACCGATATGGGGCCAGCTCTTAATCGATGGTGATTGAATACAAGGCACGGGCTTTTGCGACAACTGTTTTATTTCGGTGTGCAGATTGCTTATTGCCTCTGTGAGAGACACCAGCGGTGATTTTTCGTCGGCCACTTTTGTTATGGAACGGAGATGTGAATTTTCGAACAGCTCTGCACATTTGTCACACATCCAGAACAAATTCTTGCGGTGAGGCGAGAAATATCCCAAAAGAGCACGAGACACATTCGCACATGTCATGTGAAACATGCAACCACAATATCCGCGGCAAGAAACGAATTCAATGCCAGCGATCGCTTCGCAGCACTTGGCGCAATTTTTTTCTCCGTTCATCGTCACACACGTTGTTTAAGGAAATCGCCTTTGGGTATGCACACACAGCAATAACGCAAGAAACAGCACAACGGGGACGGATTTGGCTCAATGCGAATGACAATAGGCTTGCTATTGGCCAGCAGACAATGGGTTGCGAAGCGATCAAAATGCGATGACGCAGCAAATGACACAACACATGCAAATTAAAACCCAAATTACGTACGCGATTAGGCACCAAACAAACAAAATTTATTTCGTAGGAACGGACGATACAATAATAAATTAAGCGTCACTGAACACGACAAAATAAACCCAATTTAACACGGGTAAAACACGAGTTACTTGAACAATTACGACACACAATGAAGTTACTTCATCAGCGATTTCAACATAGGCGTAGCCAGGATTTCAAATAGGGGGGGGGCGAGTTTTTTTTTAGAGAGATAGAGAGAGAGAGAGAGAGAGAGAGAGAGAGAGAGAGAGAGAGAGAGAGAGAGATTACATCGTCTCCAACCAGTGGTTGCACATACTGAACAATTAACATTAACGGACACTTAACGGACAATACAACGCCCGGTGGACCAGTAGAGTAGGGTCATTTTCATGTTCCGACAGATGGAGCGGGAATGGAGCCCCATTTATGTGACATTACGCCTGAATGCGGGTGGATTATCTTCTCTACTCTCACCCAAAGTATTTGACAATACCCGTCCGTTTCTTGCAACAAGATTAAACAATTCTAGGCTTGTTCTGGAATAAAAAAAAAAACGATTTTAAAAACTTTCGATTTTTCCCATGTTTTTAAATCAAACCACATTGAATGCCAAACATTGAACGGGTCATGTTGGATTTTTGTATAGAATAACCACCGAATTTGTATGCAGTTTGTACTGAAAATGTACTTTTCATCCGCGACCCTCTCACCCAAAGCAACACAGAAGAAACACCGTTTTTTACTCACCATGCTCACACCGTTTAAATAGATTATATTTTTTTAATGGTTGTTCAAATAATAAGTGATTAGCTTTTAACAAACATACATTTTGAGTTTTGGTGGTTTATAGCTCATGGTTTGTGTCCCCTTTGCTTACCTTTAGTATAATTATTTTATCTGATATTTTCTAAAAAGGAACATCAAACATAACCTTTTAAAACGACGTAAGTAACAAATATAAGCAAGCTGTGTTTTTTGTGCTGAATTGTTGCTACTTGCATTCTCAACACACGAGTAGTTAGTAAATAATTTAAGAAATTTTATTCATCAATGACGAAAAGAAATTCATATGCGTTCCAACAGCTATTCCTCAATATTTTAAAAATAATTTATATACACATCTGCATCTGCGTTTTGAAATTTGAACCGATTTAACTGATATGATCCAACTGAAACACGTTCTGTCGAAACACGGTATATGTAGCAATCATGTGTATCTGAGTAGTATGAAACCAAAACGGTGTATCATTGAATTGCGTTAAAATTGTTGTTCAAATTCGAGAAATACAACCATTTTGCATATTTTTCTATTCGTGGTTATTTCAGCTGCATGAAAAAACATTCGTTTTGTTTTGTTTGCTTGTTTTTTTTTTAATTACATGCTGGAAAATATTATACTTACTTTTGAAAAACTTTCGAATGCCCATTTATGGTACTTCTGGATAAAATGAATCAAATAACTGCTTTAGACTGCTTATAATTAAAAAAAAAACCGTATGTATTTTACCCGATGATTCGTTTTGTTATGAAGGTTCTTCTGTTTATAAACACGCGCAGAACCATCGCTTATTCTTCTGGTCTTCCTCTAAACTCTCCACCGATTGCTTGTCGATCTGCCAAACTTGGAAGACATCTGCATGGAGTTATCTCAAATTATAATAATCCGTCCAATCTATCACAAAACGTTGCGATTGGTTGAGCGGACTGGAGATAATGAAATCCATTTGTATAAGGCCAAGTCTCTTCCGGTTGGTATTAAACCGATGAGCATGGATATCAATAGAAACATAAAGTTACCAGAAGGCACAAAATGCATCTACGGACTCTTATTTTTACGAAATCCCTCAATTTCAATTTTTAATGGATTAGCATAGATTGTTCATTAGACACTTCAACTTGATTGATACAGTTATTAGTTACAGCAGTGCAATAGATTGTAGAATACAGTAGTGAAAATTGTAAGTTACGAAAAAAGAGTTTGGTTCGAGCATCGGCTGTGAAAGGTTGTGTCGATGCTTTATTACGCACTATTTTCCTATCGAGCATGGCGCGTTTCGTGTTGTTTCGGTTATCTATAATTCGGTGTAACGAGTGATCGAGTGAGCACAGTAAGAGAACAACAAAGCGTCTCTCAAGCGTTCATAAAATTATCCTTGTTTTCCTAACGGAAAACCACCATCACACTTTGTGAGTGGCTCCAATAGCATCCTTATTATTGGTTTAACTCAGATCAAATCGGATTTCCAACATTATAAAAAATCACCTTGTTTTTCCGATGAAAAAACACCATTACACTTTGTGTGTGGCCCCAATAGCATCCTTACTGTTGTAATCGGTTCGAATCAGAAATCGGTACTAGTATTTAAATATTTTACTAAACGAAGCGTGAATTCAGCTTATTGTTTACCAAAACGAACCCTGCTGCCACCCAATCTTGTCATCCAAAATCCCAGTGATTTCTCGTGGAAGTGCGGCGGTGGTCTCGGCTTCCAATAAAACGTCCAAATAAACGTTAACGCATTCCTACCCTTTCCTTATTTGACCTGCATTCGGGCGAGGCCAGCGCCGGTATTGCCTTAGTTTGGGATCACCAGTTTTACACATTGAGCATGTTTGCATCATCTGTTGATCTTCTGAGTAATAACAGCTGAACTGGCAGTAACGGAATAACAACTTCGGGCGGTCAATCATGCTCATTATCCTGCTCATGCTCATAAAAACGGATAAATTATTTGAATAGGATAAGACAACTGCAACTTCTCGCCCTGACTAGCTTGCTGTTCTGCTTCTCACACGCTGACTCAAACTGTAAGATATGATCAACATATATTCTCAATAATACGAAACTACAGTACCCTAAAACGGGGAAAGCGGGGTAACGGGGCGGTTTGACCCATGCCATGAATAGTTCAAATAAATATTTTTCGTTGATACTTTTTCTAACTATCAACTGTGTTTCTTAATCTAGTATTATTTGGCTTCTGAAAGCTATAGCATAGGTTTGAATATTCAGTTTTTTGATTAACCAAGAACTGAACATTTTATTGAGCATAGCTTCTTCAACTTTCAGCTATCGGGGAAAAAAATCAATCAATGCTTATCTAATAGCTAACATTACAGATTAAGAGATATTTCCCTAGTAGCACATTTGTTTCAACCCAGTAAAGGTGACTGCTCTGTGACTCAATTAAGTCACAATAGAGCTGCTGAAACCAGTTTTGACTGTTGTGTGCTGCTTGGAGTTTTTAGATACTTTAGGCTACATAGGTTGGGTTCTTGGTTAAAGGAAAAATATTGTAATAAAATTGTTACTCGTTACTATTTAAAAACTATTATATAATTACAACTTTTTTCTCATGGATGTCAATTTTTACGCTTTTTTGCTACAACTTGTTACAAAATCGAGGCAACTTCGCGTAATTTGGCTTTTTTATTTAGGCAAAGGAGCAATCTGACAAACATCCCAAGCAACACAAAATCGTCATATTTGGTTACAGTGACTTGATTGTGACTTAATTGAGTAGTATTGGAGTAACATCAACTGTATTGCAACAAGTTACCTTGCAACCTTCTAGAGATAAAAAATAAATAATAATATATTGAAACAAATAATAAAATTCTAAAAATAAAATCAAAACTTAGGGGGGGGGCAACGGCCCCCCCCCCCCCCCCCTGGCTACGCCTATGGGTTTTTTTCCTACGTCTTTTTTTAAAAAAATTAATACCATCCTCCTCCTATAAAATCAACTTAATTTAAATAAAATAATTTTTTTTTTTTTCCCCCCCTCCGCCCCGTGGTTTTTTTTTTTCCTTTTGTTGTATATTTTATTTTATTGTACAATAAAAATTCCCCCCCTCCCCCTTATTTTATATAGAGTATCCCCCCATTTTTTTTTTTTCTTCCGCTGGGGAAGTTTTTCCACCCCCAAATAATATTTATATATTTCTCACACACCTGGCGCTTCTTGTTATTTTTTTTTTTTTTTTAGAGAATTTTGCCGCCAAATTTTTTTTACCACCAGTTTTTTTTCTTTTTACCTGTGGGGAAAAAACGTGCCTCTTTCGACCCGCCCCTATTTTTCCTCCGAGCTGTGTTTCAAACCCCCACACATTTTACAATTTAAGTTACACCTGAGCTACTGTCGAAATTTCAGCTCAATCCATTCTCGGAAAGCTGACATAGGGCGTGTCAAATATGACCACTCTGTTTGACGGCCAATGCAAAACATTCTTTTGTTCAGTACTGTAAATAGCGAGGAAATGCCTGCTGTCAAGACCTCAGCATGCATCGTAAGCCCTGTTAAACCTATGTTTTATCCTCGTTATAAATGCATTATTTTTTTTCAAAAGGCCCTCCACCCAACATACAGAATTTATGGACATTTTGTTTATCTAGGGTGGCAACGTAAAAATTCCTCCCGGGACCCTATTCCAATCACGGGGTTCGGATTGTCCAAAGCAATTTTTGTGACAAAAACTAATTTTTATATTTTTTAATTCTTTTTTTTTTTAATTGTGTAAGAAGCTTTCTACGGCGATTTTGATCCGACATCTACAATCAAACGATACTATCGGACTTTTTACGAGGGCACACTATGGATAATACGCCGTACCTGATGAGAAAGCGATACCTAGCTCGTCTACTACTCCGACGAATCGTCAATCAGAAAATTTGAGTACGGAAATCTAGCGAAAATCCAGACGAGTGATTCCAGCTTCGAGATGAGCTGCATCTGCCAGGTACAGAAGTCAAAACTGAAGGAGGGACAGGGTGGCTCGGATTTTGAAGTACATATATTGTGGATGCCGGGAATGTCTCGCTATTCATTCAAGAAATAGGTATACAAGCGTCAACGCTAAGGTATGAACATTATTACTATCTTCCATGTTCATTTTCCTACTTAATTTGAATGCAATGGGTAGGCAAGGGACCATGAGGACACCGGTTTAAAGCGATTTGGATGGTGAAAGTGGAATTGCCAACTCCCTGTTGATAACACTCGCTCTACGTAGCAAACGATGCTGAACTAATGTTCACACCATCCGAAAGCCCTTGACCACTCGAACATATTTGCCGAGGCATGTTGCAATATGTCAAGGATCTCAAGATCAACGTTATTAAGTAATTTTACTTGTACACTAGCGCAGCATAGTGAGGTAATTCTAAACTTTTAAGTCAACCGCCTGAAAGGTCATGATTTCCCGAATAACTTTCCCGAAGACAGCAAACTCATAAATGATCTAGATCTCAGGATACAGGTAATTCAAATTGTTAATATGTTCACTTGCACCACGTAGCGGACGAATTCTGAACTAATGTTTACACTATCCAAAAGGCCTTAGCCACTCAAACATATTTGTCGAACGCGCCAACTTCCTACACGTCAGGAATGCCTAGATTCGGGCTATTCAGTAATTATACATGCACACTGGCGCCATGTAGTGAGATAGTTCTGAACTTTTAAGTTTACCTTCATGGAGGCCTTGATCTACAGAACAACTTTGCTGAAAAAAGTAACTTTCTATATGCTATGGATCACGAGATATTTTATGATGAAACCAAGAAGGTCAAACCCCCTATATCACTCTAGACCCTCCTCATTGATTGTACTTTGCTGTAATTTTGACCAAATATGCTTCCTTTCAACGGTTATAACTTTTTTGAGCAAAGTTGCTCGTTAAAGGCTAAGAAATATTAAAAAAAAATGTTTCTGGAGCATTACCATTTATGCTGAAGCAGTTATTTGAGTGGTTCCTAAAAAATATCTAAATTTCAATATATGATGCCAATATGTGAAGAAAAATGCAAATCACCGGAGATCAAAATACGATTTTCGATGGTTTTGGGATCCAAGTTAAAGGAAATTAACATGGAGCTCTGGGTCTCAAGACTTTTTTCATAAACAAAGCTCTTCAACTGTCAAAGGTCCAGTGCACTGCAAACTTTCGAATAGAGCCACAAAGCTAGAAGTTCTTAACAAATGCGCCATTAAAATTGAACTCCAAGCCGAAGCTTTTCTTGGTCCGATTGTGTTTTTCCAATCTCTTTGCCAACTCAACCTCACATTCGGACGGGCGCAAAGTTCCCATGGCTTCTTCCCCTGCATCCACATCCACATTGGCCCCCATCAGTTGGCCAGTCAGCTACGGATGGGTTGGTGCAAGCAGAACAAATCCCTCGGATTGCTCTGCACACCCCCACCGGAATGGGAAAGTAAGTATGGGAAGCATCATGCATAATTCATAGTCGGTGGTCATCTTTCTTTCATGTGACACGACGAGAAGCTACAGCTTGTGGGAGATATCGAATCGAAAGGAGGTCACTTGACGTTTGAACAATGAATCCCAAAGCTGCCCGGTGGAAGGGTGCTTGCTAGATGAGACGTTTGCTGGTCATTTCTGACGTTTATTGAGTTCAGAAGATATGGCGTTGTTTGCCTTCTCGTTCAACTGGGAGTTGGGGTTGATTAAATCTTTTCCCAGACGGTCGACTGGAAGTGCTTGTGACTCACCCAAGTGGACCAGAACAATAAATCAGATGCTCTCACTTGGTAAGCAGTATCTTGCACTCGAGGAGAGATGATATAAGGATAATTAGAATGAGGATTTCGATTTGCCTTGAAACGATTAGATAATGCTTCTCTCGACCTATCTCTGTCATTTGGGATTTAATAGTATTGGTTGATACCACCTTTGAAGAGGAAAACATTTCCTAAGAACGAAACAGCTCGGGCGACTTATCGTCTGAGCTTCCCAATCAACTCGAAATTGGGATTTCAATCAATCGATCGATCAATTAACCTTAAAAAGTATGTTGGAGAGCGGACTGTTCCAAAGCAGAAAAAAATGATCAAAATGCTAAAGTTCTCAGAACATGGGAGAGGAAACATTATTCCAACCTGCATGTCCACCCTAAGGAATCCGGAAAAGCCAGCCCTTTCAAATCCCCGACCTAGGATAACATTTCAATCCATAGCTGGTTCATTGTTGCCCCTCAGCCAAAAAACAGACAGAATTTCCCGTATTACACTCACGTTACTGTCCACCCTCACCCGCTGAAAACCCCCCCCGAACCGAACTTTGTAAAGCGTACCCATCCTGACATACACGGATCTCAATTACTCCACGGCAAAAACACAGCCCTAGAAGAGCTGTTCTACGAGCAGTGTAACAACCAGTCTCGCCTACACGAGCACCCGCAGTGACATCCATCTAATCTGCTCCAGGATGCAACATAGAAACGTCGACGGAGAACCCGGTCCCCAGACCCGAGATGCTCGTTAGTGGTTTTACAGTTTGCTCTACATTTGTTCCAAGTTGAAACATGACCGTGCCTGCCATAGACACTAAGGCAGCGACGTTCTTGTAACTATGCATACGATTGGCTGGCGGGAAACGACTTCATTGGAATTGCAAATCGAACAGTTGAATTTCAATTATACTCATAATTCACTAATGACATGAACCGAGTTTTCAAAAATCTTTTGATCCAAAATTTCCAGCTGTGGGTTTTGTTCCTTCCGCGCAAACTCATTGAACTACTTTGCCAACTATATCTTCAACTTTTAACTCTCGTTCACAGGACTACCACGATGACATCCGGCAGGAGCAGATGTGGGAGATGCAGGCACTCAACTCGGCACAGACTGGTAAGTCCATTGTTTGATTTTCGATTTTTGGTATGGAATCTGGAATTTTAGAACTGAAATATAGGCGTTGAATAAAAATCACGTTTGACTTTAAACAAGTCAGATATCATTCGGATTTGAATTGGAAAAATTATTAGCGGGTAGAA
>JAHHFK020004584.1:0-59166 GCA_024533555.2 Aedes koreicus | reverse complement strand
ACAGGCGGGTGATGTATAAAATGAAGAGTAATGATTTATTATTTAAAAATTGTATCTCCAAAACGACACGCAGAACATCTCCAATTTTTTGATATGTTATGTAAAATTGAATGCTCTTTCATTTAAAAATACTAAAACAAGGAGTCGTTGAGGCCCCTCGCAGTCAAATTTGTGAAAAACTATTTGTTTTGTATTTTTTTCTATACAAAAATTGATATATTCAAAGGTTTCGTATTTTTGCTTGGAAATTCAAAAAAATACCAATACAATGGCCAAAAATGACTAAAATCGGGTTAAACGCCCCTCCCGTTTAGGAGTTATAAATTTTTGAAAATTGAAGATTTTGAAAAATCACGATTTTTTGGACCAGTCTAACGCAGAAAAGGTCCAGTCTAATAACGAAATAAAAAAATACGGGTCTAATATTTTTCGATGTTGAACAATCCTACCGAATATTATAAAATTCTGAGAGATCGTATAACTTTTTTTCATGGAATTGCTGTATATATATATATATATATATATATATATATATATATATATATATATATATATATATATATATATATATATAATCTATATATATATATATATATATATATATATATATATATATATATATATATATATATATATATATATATATATATATATATATATATATATATATATATATATATATATATATATATATATATATATATATATATATATATATATATATATATATATATATATATATATATATATATATATATATATATATACCCCGTTCGCACTACAACCTATATTACGTGATATAGAGTCTCTTGATATCAAATGCCATGCTTATTATTTCCAGTGAAAACTAGATGTATAGATGCTGATATCAAGATACTCTATATCACGTAATATAAGTTGTAGTGTGAACGTGGTGTTACTTATCAAGTAATATAGGTTGTAGTGCGAACGGGGTTTTACATTACAAATACAAATATTACATTACAATTATATTATATTACAAATAAAGTTTTGACTATATAGCTCATTGTTTTTTTGTTATACGGATGATGCTTTCCGACAGTCACGCCACACCTTCGCTAGCGCTTTAAAGTTACGCCCGATACGGTTTGAAGTAATGGTGAGGGCGATCAAATATATGCCAGTCGCGCACCGGTACGGGTACTCTAAGGAAATATTAACTACAAAATAAACTGGCATTACTGTTGCGTATCCGTCACTTGCAGATATCGAAAAGATTGACGATCAACTTGCATCTTTTCAAAATTTTCTTGGCAAGTCGCGACCTAGGAAGTGTATTGAAACAAAGAAATTTCCCACTAATTTACCTTTTCGGTCTTTGAAAAATCCCAACCCGAAAATGGCCGATTCCGACTTGGCCCCTAAAAATTGGGAGTTGGAGAATAACATCGAAACGTTGCCGGCAAGTGATGAAATTTTCCGCTATGATGCTGAACAACAGCAGCAGATTCTGGCGGCCCGTCCATGGGACAAAGATCCACATTTTTTCAAGGATATTAAAATTTCCGCCCTGGCTCTTCAGAAGATGGTAATGCACGCCGTTCGGGAGGAGCTTTTAGAAGTGATGGGACTTCTTTTGGGTAAGGTCGAAGAGGATACAATGGTAGTGATGGATGCCTTTGCATTGCCGGTGGAGGGAACAGAAACTCGCGTAAATGCCCAATCGCAAGCATACGAGTACATGACGGCTTACATGGAATCGGCCAAGGAGGTGGGCCGTTGCGAGAATGCCATCGGGTGGTATCACAGTCATCCGGGCTATGGGTGCTGGTTGTCGGGAATTGACGTCAATACGCAGATGTTGAACCAAAACTACCAGGAACCATTTGTGGCCATCGTAGTAGATCCGGTTAGGACCGTTTCAGCCGGAAAGGTTTGTTTAGGAGCGTTTCGTACATATCCCAAGGGTGAGTATTGCATGGGTTCTCAAAATTTCAATGGTATTATACTGACGTTTAATTTTCAGGATACAAGCCTCCAAATGAAGAACCGTCCGAATACCAGACGATTCCTCTTAACAAAATCGAAGATTTTGGTGTACACTGCAAGCAGTACTACCAGCTGGAAGTGTCTTATTTCAAATCGGCCTTGGATCGTAAGCTTCTGGATTCATTGTGGAATAAGTACTGGGTTAATACGTTGGGAAGCTCGGGATTGCTGAGCAATGCCGACTACACCACCGGTCAGATATTGGATCTGTCGGAAAAGTTAGAACTGAGCGAGGCAAGCCTAGGACGTGGGCCGTTCGTGGTTACCGGTACCGATCCGAACGAAAAACGCACGGAGGATAAACTCTCCAAGGCCACTCGGGACTGCAGTCGAGCATCAATCGAGCTGATCCACGGTTTAATGGCTCAAATAGCCAAGGACAAGCTGTTCAATACCGTCAACGTGAAGAACAAGTGAACTATCTACTGTTTGAATAAATATGCAACCGCAGTACACTAAATATAATCAATTTTCTCAACATAAAAAGCGGATTCCACAATTTCTGTTACTTAAAAAGAATGTAATTCAAACGTTTTAGAACCTTATATAACCTTTTTAGCATAATTACTATACCCAATTCCAACGCAGGTCATCATTACCTTGTTGGACCCTGCCATCTCGTCATCTACGTCATCATCGCCTTCTTCTCCAGATGCGTTTTCCAGCTTGAACGTGATTCCAAAAAAACTCCCTTAAATGTTGCAAAAAGTATATCGAATACTGTGACAGTGGACCGATCAAGAACTTTGATACGTCTTTTGTCCAAGAGCCATGTAAAGGGCAACCAGCCATTGGAAGGTCGAATCAACGCATCCACCTCGGTAGATCTCATCCAGTAGCTTCATGGCTGCTTCTTTTCCAACATCTTCCGGTATCGAAGGGTTTCCGCCATCCTCCAATGTCTTCGAAATTGCTTCTGCCGAAAACTTGCTTCCATCCGTCGTCTCTGCTACTAGGTTCACTCCATAACCAGGACTGTTGCCAGACTTCTTGCCCTTGTGCTGATCAGTGTTAATGTACACATCCGGCAAAAAGTTCAGCCATGATTCCTTTACGGCCGACTCCACTGCTCGATTAGCCATCGCTGGTGAAACTTTGCAGCAGTATGCCATTCCACGGATTCGCTTTATCATTGTTTGCTTTGTATACTGAATCGCCTTCAATGTTTTCCTCACTGGACACCTGAAATTAACCTCTCCACCTCCGCTTTTCGGGCATTATACCACGTTTTCGTATGGTCATTTCCAGGCCTTCATCAACCAGAAGAAATCGTTTCAATGCTGAAAAGGCGGACGCCTTGATGTGATCAACCGATGGACTCTCGGCGCTGTTTGTCTAACACCAGTTAGTGTGACTTCATAGAGGAAGTTTACAAAATGGTCCTAGCGCTACCAGTACATCGAGGTAATAACCGATTCCTCTTTCGTTACAGCAATCGTGTTGAAAACTTCCACCCTAGGAGCAGCCCCGGCTGATATGAGAATGAGCAACCAGTTCGATCTACCTTGATCCGCGTTCCGTTAGTGACCTTATCCAGTGGTTTAAGCAAGGTCAGTTTCATACTCCCTCAACCCTGGATTGTCCTCGTCCTGTAGGCGGATGTCACGTATTTCTACCGGTTTGCCATAGGGTCGACAGGATTAGTCGCTGCTTGAGGAAGTTACTGCCTCGGTAGATTAAGTAGCAGTGCTCTTTGCCGACATAGGTCATTTCTGCTGGAGGATGAGATATTTGAAAATTATTATGATTTGATATTGTTAAGAATTTACCTTTTTTATCTTGTTTGTGGTTTTCGAAAAAATAAGTTTAATTCTTTACTACTCAAAACATGTGCCACACAACTGAACACAACACAGGAGTATGACACTCAACCAAATTCAATATGACGTTTGTTTCATAAGTGTGTTGATTTATTAGCGATTTATGAATAATTTGAGACAATTCAACGACTTAAATTTATTTCACATTTCACTTCCTCAACCGGTAAGCAAAGACTGCAATGGGAGCATAAAAATTGAAAGTGTCAGGAAATATTTTCCCGTGACCCTGTAGGAAGTGAGCGGGTTTCGATGCTTGATCGAGACGGTACCAGTTCTGAAAGCGATTGATAGGTTTTTACCGAATGATGTAAAATGGAATGTTTGTTTTCCTCATTTCAAATGGTTTGTGTCATATTTTACCAGTAATGGACAGATGTAAAATGGAAGTAAATTAACGGAAAACATCATCAAACCTCTAGAGGAGATCACAGCACCACCAACGATAGATCCTGATTCGGATGGCAGCTTTTTTATGTCGAAGGAAATGATGAAGATTCACGGAAAACGTTGAGGAAGAGGACCGAAAAAGAAATCCGGAAGTTGGATACAGCAAGAAAACGGCGTCTTGCACCCAACGTAATTATGGAAGATTGCGGCTGTAGTAAGGAGAGTAACTCGCGAGTAACTCAATACAGCTTAAAATTGCATAAATCTTCATCGGTTTTTATCGGTTGCCAGGGTTTCAAAAAGTTTGGCTTCTCATTTGTTTGAAAAAATAGTGAACATTCCACTAATGGCAAGAAGATGGAAAAACGGCGAGCTCTGTTCCACGACAATGAGGGTTATTGGAATATATAATAAGTGATACGTGATACGGATGGCTTTACTGAAGTCCAATGTTCAGGTTTGATAACAATGTATAGCTTATTAATTTGCTAAACATTGATTTTAAGAAACTCAAAGCTTGGGTTGGAGTGCAGTGGGCTGAGCTCGTTTGTTTTTTCACCTGTTCTTGTTCCACAGTACCAGTTCATAGTCTGATCGTCTGGCGGAATGATGCTGCAATGGCAAATAGCAGGTCAATCCGAAACTGGTGGGTTTATTCACAGTTTGACTTAATTGGAGACACACAATTAATTTATTCTCGAAAAGGGCAAAGGCGAACACTAGTAGTAGTAATTACGATATCAAATAACATATACAGATATGAAGTTTGAGCGAGTATAGGTTATTTTCAAAATCAGAGCTAAATAGAGAAAATTAAAAACATTGAAAATTGCTTGCGTCCTATTGTGCACACATGAGAGCTCATATACTAACGAGCGGGTTGTTTGACAGTTGCTGTGCAAAAACAGAGAGAAGTCAAATGACAGTGCTCGCTTGCTGAGCAACGTGAGTTACTCGAGGTACCTCAAAAGCAACTTTGAAATTGTTCGCGATAAGGAGCTGTCTTGCCCCCACCCCTCCCCCCTTATCTCCCCGGTTTTCTTTTTTTTTTTTTTTTTTTAATAATTCAAAAAACCCCAAAAAAATTTTCCCTTTCCCCCTTCTACTCCCCCTCCTTCCCCCCCGGTTCTGTTTCTGTAAAAAACATTGTTTTGTTTTTTTTTCCTCTTTATGTTTTTTTTTTGTTTTTTTTTTTTTTTCAGTTCTTTTGTTTGATTTTGTTTTTGTGATCTTGTGTAGTGTTGTGTTTGTGATTTCATGGGTTGTTTAACTTGTTTTTCTTTATGTGTGTTGTTTTCTCGTCTTTTTCTTAGTTGGTTTTCTTTTTGGGTTTGTTGCTCATGTTCAAAGAATCCTTCGAAAAATTCTTCGTCGTCAGTGTGGGGTAAATTTGTATCCATCCAATCCTTACCTTTATCAGGTGGCATTTTTGAGTTGTCTGTTTGTGCGGAAGCCATGTTTAGTCTTAACCAAGCATGAGCTTGGCGTTCTTTACTCTTTTCTGTAACCTATAGCTTATCAAATAATATCGGGTTTTCTTTTTAATTTCTATTTGTTACTTATATTCTAACACTTATGAAACGAAATCTTACTCCTCTAAACTATTTTCATATATAAACTAATGAAAATTGTTAATTGAACGAGAATTTACAAAACCACTGGAAATAAGGCAATAAACATTTTCACGCACACGCGGCTTCTAGATGCTTCACTAAACTTGACGCTTGACTCTACTTTCGCTCTTGTAGTCCGCTTCGATCGACGGTTTGAGAGGTTGTGGGTGTGAGAGTTAATAAATCGCTTTATGTACAGCGGCACAAATGAAGAACTCAAGCAATTCATGATTACCATGATTATTGCTTATTGCTAATTCTAGACAAAATAGTCAAAAGGTCGTAAGAAACATTTGTAAACAATGACTTCTAGCATATTTTTCTTGGATTCGCTTGCTCCCACAAACAAAATAGCACCAGATACAGATACAAGGAGTTATTACCTTCCCGTCGGTAGTAGATATAGATGTTAGCAACCTGGCATTTCCAGGAAATTTACGTTTTAAGCACAGAGAACAGACATTGATGTCCATATACCTTTTCTTGAAAAACGTGTGTAAAAGTTAATATGGGCAGCCGGTATAAAAAGCAAATGCAAAGAAAAACAAACAAAACTTTTCAGGTTATGTGCTAGGCTTTGCATTGATAAACATTGACATGACAGCACAGAGAACAGACATTGATCACAGAGAACAGACGTTCATCTTCGGTCTGCTACTTGTTGTAAACTTTGACCCGACATTTCAAATGTATGTCGTTATCCTCCTGGTAGGCGGCGCTGCAGTTGTGCAATAACTGTCATGTCAATGTTTATCAATGCAAAGCCTAGCACATAACCTGAAAAGTTTTATTTGTTTTTCTTTACATTTGATTTTTATACCGGCTGCCCATATTAACTTTTACACACGTTTTTCAAGAAAAGGTATATGGACATCAATGTCTGTTCTCTGTGCATTTGGCACGCAAATGTAGTATGGAGGAATCCACATAACGTGAACGTGAGGTTAAACGTCGTAGATGGCGCACTTTCAAAATAGGTTTTCGAGCTGTCCAAGAAAAGTAATTGGCGATAAAAAGGTAAGAAAATCGGCGATAATGACGATACTAACCAATTTCATACAGTATGAAACATAGCTAGAAAGTTATGGTATATTTCAGTTTTAGATACTACGATGTTTAAACTCACTTTAGCTTTATTTTGATTTCTCAAGCTATAGGCTACGTCGGTCACTTCAGTTGATGAAATAAATAAAAAAAAAAGACAAAAATAAAGGGCACTAGCGAAAATTATGATCTGGGAGAAAATTTCTCTTTTTTGTACTTAAATCAAAAACTATTTGAACGTAAATGAAAATAAGGGTAAATATTGGGCCATATTACGGTTCTCACGTGACCCGTGATACCCGTAAGAAAGACAGTTAGGGGTATTCCGAGAGGCGAAATGACGTTTGTCGATTGGGGAAGAAAGAAAAGTCACTTGCAGTGACGTGACTGTCCATTTGATTTATCCAGAAGAGTCATGTCACCGTATATGACTTAGATCTTGAAGAAAACCCCGAGTGTTTGATTTGTACCTGTTTTTTTTTTTTTAAATATGAAACAGGTTTTACTCTACAAGAAAGGTCTAACGCGTCACCATTCAGCCTTATTCTGCACGCCACCGAAAAAAGACGGAGGGTTGACGCGTTGGACCTTTCTTGTAGAGTAAAAAAGTTGAGACGACTCGCTCTCAAATACGAGGTGACAATTGTCGCCTCGTGTGAGGTGACTCTCCATTTGATTTGCACGGAGAGTCACCTCACACGAAGCGACAATTGCCACCTCGTATCAGCCTTGGTGAAAACACCAAACCGTTCTGCACGAGCCCGAACTTGACTGCAAACACACCACCATGTGGCTATAATTTACCACTTCAGTTTCGTGCTTATAGATGAACCCGCAACGCAATGGACGCGACACGAGTGTACACGCTCGTGTTTTGCTTTAGACACCGTGTCTTGATTTTTGGGAAAACACCCGAGCCGAGTGGTTATGATCACAAAAAAGCTCTCAACATACACCTAGCATGGCACTGGTTACCACGGATAGAGCATTGCTCGTCGGATGATTCTAAAAATTTGATAATTTGACTTATAGGTTTGTTTTCTTGGCTGTTGAATGACGGGCGCATAAGTTGATAGAGTTTAACAAGCACGGCATGGGTAGGAATAAAATAAGTTAACCCCGAGTGTATTCCGCAATCGGACACAATCGGAAACACTCGGCTGTGGTGTTTGCCGAATCATCATACACGATGTCTTAAGCCAAAACACGAGCACTGGCATTGGTGTTGTACCCACCGCGTTGCGTGTAAGTCTGGAAGCACGAAGTCATAGTGGTGAATTTAATACACGCGATAGCGTGGTAAAAAATAGCTCGGCGTGCAGTGTAGTGTTTGGACATGGCTGCTTCGTATGTGAGAGCGAGTCGTCTCGACTCACACGTCACGCAGAATAACGCTGATTGTTGTTGAACCATAAATGACGCAGATGGACCCTACACGCTAAAGTAGTCCTTCCTACATCGATTGCAATTTGCATGTGATACACCACTACAGTAAAGGGCAATTCAACTTTTTTTTTAACATAATAATATTGAGTTTCAACTAGTGTATTAACCAACAGTTATCTGAAATGATTCCTGAATTTTGTTGTCTTTCATAATTGTCTAAATTTCATACCCTAATTGTTATTTTTGTAGTGTTTCAATTTCCTTGCGGATGCACACGTTTCATAAGCCTATCTCTGTTGATCTATACAGCTATCAATTTTCAAATGTAAACAACTCACTCGTCGGATCGGCTGTTGAGCCTTTTCGTGCTCACTGGGTTGGACAATATTATTTAATTTAGCTTAGCTTCATCTCTTACAACAGTAGTCATTGGTCAACAATAATCAATTTCCACTGAAAATATTAGTTTGTCTTTTATGTGCGTTCTTGCCTCCGTGATTAATGTTAGTTGGCTATCACTTCTTTGGTTAGCATCGGTTTTGTTCTATGTGTGCTAGTTAATAAATTAGTCAGTTTAGTTTGCTTAATTGTTAATTTGAACATGCTCGTATTTAGCTACTTGTTTAAATCATAATTTGGATTAACCAAGACATATTAATTATTAAAATCTTCCGACAGTTAGTTTAAAAAAGGTATAAAAGATATAATACTTCGATGTGTGTAAACCGAAAATCGAGCACCATTCGGGGCTCACTTGAAGTAGGCATTTATCAGATAGTTGGCCAAGTAGAGCATTAGTATTCGGACCAAGATCTTGGATAAAAACAAATATCATTCCTTCGTTTTAGTGTTTTTAACTTGAACCGGAATCATCACGTCCAGGAACAAATCACTACCATATGACCATACCAACTCCTCGCCGTCAAACTTGTTCCGATGAACCAGGTTCTTGAAAGGGTATAACACCGGATTGTCGATGTAGGACTCGCATTTGTAGCACCAAACCGACAGATCGCTAAAGCTCAGCGCCAGCGAATGTTCCGAATCGAGACTGTGCAGCATGGCGTGCTCGTTGATGTATCGACCACAGTGGATCTGGAAGCAGTGCAAGCAGAGCCAATTCTCCGCAGTGGAATCACAACCACTGCATGGGGCTTTTGTACTGACGGCTGATGGTGAGTTTAAGGGACAATATATTAGTTTTTGGCAGTCAGGCGGAAAGAGAAAACTTACTTTCTGGCAAATTGTCCGGATTCAGTTCTTTCAGATGTGGACAATCACGTAACGGAACGACGGCGAACATTTCCTCGTTTTGTAAAGCCTGCAGACAATCATAGGTTACATATTTGTTGCAAGGAACGGGCACATTCCACTTACCTCCAAATTGGCAGCAAGGAAGTCTCTAAGTGTTTCGTGTTTCTCCTCAGCTCCGGACCCGCCAACGCTACTTTCTGCTGATTCTTTAACGCTCTTTCTCCTTCGGCTGGGACCGGGTTGTTCATCGCCATCACACGGAGCATTCCCTTTACCAGGAGATGAACCCGTTGAAGTAGATGAGCCACTACTGCTGAAAGACTCCGACGTAAATGGTGACAATTTCATTCTACTAAGAGCACAACTCAAATCCGGTTCGGCATTGTGACTGTTGCCAAAGTCAGGAAGCTTCTTGTTGAACCGCAAGGACTTCCAGAACTTCTCATGCACCGACAAGACATTCCTCAAGGTTTCCAAGCAAGGCATGTTTGGTCCGTTGTATCGGGAGCTTAGTTGTAACATCGGCAACGGATCACCTAACAGGGACTTGGTACACAAAGCCATTGCGTGTGAGATCGAATTCACATTGTATCCACCTTCCAGACAAACGATTACTCGACCGTTGGCCAGTGATGACAACCAATGCGTAAAGTAGCCGTATGCTTCCGGGGTAACCTTACAACCACCCAACGGGTCTCCAATCGCTGCATCAAACCCGGCCGATATCAATACCAACTCGGGATCAAATTCGTACGCTACTGGTAGAATGATCTGCTGGAAGGCAGCCGAATATTCCTGATCGCCCATACCCTTCTTGTTCCAAGGAATGTTCACAGTAAATCCTTCGCCGGATCCAGCACCCACCACGTCGAAATTCGCATCCTTACTCTTCGGGAAGAAGGTTCCATTGTCGTATCGATGCACAGACATATACAAAACCTTGGGATCGTTTTCGAAAATGTGCTGCGTGCCGTTTCCGTGATGAACATCCCAGTCTACAATTAGCACTCTCTTCAAACCGTGGTCCCTGATGGCGTACTGTGCAGCAATTGCCACATTGTTGAAGATGCAGAAGCCGTGAGGCATATCGGATTCAGCATGATGGCCAGGGGGTCGTACGATGCATACACCACTCCTGGATTGATTGTTCAGTACTTCGTCTACGACCTTGAGTACAGAGCCGGCAGCCAATGTAGCACATTCGAATGTTTTTGGATGGAAGTAGACGGAGTTGAACTTATCCGCCACTTGCTTCATCTCTTCCCTTTCGACCGTTCGTCGGATCAAGTTTACGTGCTGCCGCGAGTGAACTAGACACAGCTCGTCGGTTGTGGCATGCCGGGCTTTGAGGTGCTTCATCCTGGTCAGTAAATTGTATTCTTCGTGACGAGAGTAGATTTTGGCTATCCGTTGTGGTTGTTCCGGGTGGAGATCTTCATGAATATTTCGGTGTTCCAGGAGTAATTCGTCGTACACAAAGCAAACTCTACTCACCGGAAATGTAAGACGTGTGGCAATCTGAAGCATAGCCAGGTGCTCTTCGATGTGAGCTTTCTCTTCAGTGCTTTGAAGCGGGTAACAGTTGCGAGTTGCGTACCGGATGGGATCAGATTGAGGTTCAGGTTGGACGTAATACTGTAGGACTTGGTGGAAGTTTGGCTGGGGGATGACATTATTGAGTTCCTCGAGACCATAGGTATCGTGCAGTTGGAGATTTTTCCAGTAAGGTCGATGGGTTTGAATGCAGTTGAGGATGGTGTGTTGGATGCTTTCACAGGGCGGTTGTAGTTTTTCCACTAGCAAAGGACAAGGATCACCGAGTAGAGTTCGGAGAGTTAGGGCACCACCTTCGGCCAAAGAAGAAAGGCAGTAGCCGCCCTCTAGGATGACGGCGACGCGACCCAGGGCGAGGGACATGAGCGGAGTCAACAGATGGGGGTAGAAGGCCGGCGTTATCTCCATTTGACCCTGTCGAAAGGAATAAAAAATGGGGTAAGAATATGGTCATGGACTACATAGAATGAAGATTTTTTGAAGATGGTGAATTTCGATTGGACCAGTTATGTTTCGACTTGCACGATGGAAACGATTGATGATTGACGTGACTATATTGCGCACGTTTACCTTGTCATCTCCGAGGGCAGAATCATAACCGGCCGAAACAGAACCAACTCTGGGTTGAACTAAGGATAGAACATGGAAAACAGAGATTAAATTAGTAACGGGTGTAGTGATACGAACCTCTGGGCAACCATAGGCCGCATCGTAGCCAGCCGAAACCAGGATCAACTCAGGCTGGAACTGAAAAAAGGTTAAACGGTGTCGTTAGAGATGAAGTACCATAACTGAGTTTCTGAAGTATTTGAGTAGTTTAGAATTTAAAATGTCGTTACTACATATTCAGTCATCAATTCAAGTGATAAGCTCACAATTGCCTCAAACCCTATTCAGTCAGTACATTTGGTACTCTCTGAACTTATTACCATTCCAAAGATGTTATATATTTATACCTCCATCGCTACCGGCATCAAGATCTGCTGCCATATTGCCAGGTAGTCTCCATTCGTCATACCAATCTTGTTTAGCGGTACATTGAAATTGTAACCCAATCCTTGACCTTCACCGACGTAGTCAAAGTCCGACTCCCGCAAATTCGGCCAAAATTTGCCACACTCGTACCGGCTGAATCGAAAAGTAAAGCACCCTGAAATGGATTTAAACTGTTAAAAATGAAATCCTACATCCTTCAACGCATCGCTCAATTTACCTTGGATCATCATAAAACATTCGTTGCGTTCCCTGTCCATGGTGGATGTCCCAATCTACCACTAGGATTCTTTTTAATCCCATGTTATCCAGGATATGCTGTGCGGCAATAGCGACATTGTTGAAAAAGCACGACCCATTGTACTCGGCCTTCATTGCATGATGGCCAGGTGGCCTAGGTTTTTTTTCATTAGGGCGAATCTACAATTGAGAGACTCTCTCTGTTAACTTTCTCTTTCACCAATAGCTAAATCATTTTCAAATTTTTTCGTTTGGCTGTTTGCCCAATATGCTAGCCAGCACTCTTATCTTACGATATGTGTTAAAGAATCAATCCATAGTTTTATAATGGCGCTGTAATTAATGAAAGAGGACGAGGCAAGGAGAGTAGATCAATTTTAGATTCGCCCTAATGAATAAAAACCCTAGAAATAATTTGCAAACAATTCCAGAGCAATTTGGGATTTGGGCGAACATGCAGAATGTAAACAAACGGGAAATGATGATTGTAATATTCCAAGTCCGGAGCAATTTGCGATTAGGGCGAACATGCAGAATGTACACAAAAGGGGAATGATGATTGTAATATTGCAAGTAGAATTTCAAATCGTAATTTACAAATTAACGTATAAATTCAAATACAATCTAGCATTCAGACAGAGAACAAATCTAGCTTCTGATTCATATACAATACTGATGGAAATTTGTTCGTTTTTCATTGAAATTTGCACTTTTTTAATATTCGCCTGTCAATACTAGATTGTTTGATTACGCAATTTTCAATGTTGGCCCCATAAGTACTGGAAATAAATATCGCCCTATACTATTCGCCTATTGTTGACATTTTGATAGGTTTCCGCCCTCCACTTTTCGCCGTTGTTTTGGTTATTTTATCAGTATCGCCTTTTACTTTTCGCCGTTGGTTTGATTTTTTGTCAGTATCGCCATGTTTATTTTTTTTTTTTTTTTTAATCTTTATTTTACGTCGGCCTATTTCCTCACATGGTGACAATCACCGACGCCAGGAAGACGACTCCACCACCTGGACCCTACCTAACGACTTGATATGAACCGGGACCAACGGTTTACTTCCCTTCCGAAGGAAGACGTGACTAGATTTTTCGCCTCAGAAAAACCACCGACGTCGACTGGGATTGAACCCAGACCCACTGGGGTGCCAAGTAGCAGTCACGCTTACCACTACACCACCGACGCCGGCTACGCCATGTTTATGTTTTGATATAAATTACGCCTTTCACTTTGTCAACAATCAATATGGGTAAATCGCAGAGTGAATTGTTTTGAATACGAAATAACTCTACGCCCTTTGCAAAAAACAATATTTAATGAATAAAATTAAAGCACAACCAACACAAAAAGGTCAAAACTCATGATTTAGTAGTAGTAATTATGCATCGCATTGAAAAAACATTTTGTTTATATTGGAAGTAGAATTTCAAATCGTAATTTACAAATTAACGTATAAATTCAAATACAATCTAGCATACAGACAAAGAACAAATCTAGCTTCTGATTCATATACAATACTGATGGAAATTTGTTCGTTTTTTATTGAAATTTGCACATTTTTAATATTCGCCTGTCAATGCTAGTATGTTTGATTACGCAATTTTCATTGTTGGCCCCATAAGTACTGGAAATAAATGAAATATACTATTCGCCTATTGGACTTTTTCATAGGTTTCGCCTTCTACTTTTCGCCGTTGTTTTGATCATTTTGTCAGTATCGCCGTTTACTTTACGCCAAGTTTATGTTTTTATTTAAATTACGCCTTTCGGGGGCGACCCCGGCGTAGTGGTTAACATCCATACCTCTCACGCCAAAGTCACGAGTTCGAATCTCACCCCCGGACAAGTTACGAAAATGCCCAAAAGCGGTGTTTGAGTGACAACGACGGGAGATGAACCAGCCCGAGGCTGAAAATCTCGATAAAGAAAAAAAAAAAAAAAAATTACGCCTTTCACTTTGTCAACAATCAATATGGCGTAAATCGCAGAGTAAATTGTTTTGAAGATGAGATAACTCTACGCCCTTTGCAAAAACAATATTTAATGAACAAATTTAAAGCACAACCAGGACAAAAAGTTCAAAACTCATGATTTAGTGGTAATAACTATGCATTGCATTGAAAAAACATTTTGTTTATATTTTGAATGTACGCCCTAATAGATCATTGCACGATGGCGTCATCAATGCAGTTTTGACAGTTCAGGGATCTTGTTTACATGGACTTAGAACATTTCCGAAAAGATAGGTTTGCAAATTTGTGCTCTAAATTTATTACTATTGAAGTAAAATTGCCTGAAAACAGTCACCAGTGCTTATTTTTATGGGTCATTTTCTGAATCTAATCATACAGAATACGGAAAAATCCAATGAAAAATTTCATTTGAGCGGTTCAAATTCTAACACCTTGTAAACAAGCTCCCTGAACTATCAAAAAAGTGAGGTTAATACATTCCGTGCAATGATCTATTGCTCCGGAATTATGTATTCGCTAAAATAGTCAAAAGGTCGTGAGTAACATTTGTAAACAATGACTTCTAGCGTATTTTTCTGGGATCCGCTTGCTCCCACAAACAAAATAGCACCAGAAACAGATACAAGGAGTTATTACCAGAAACAGATGCAAGGAGTTATTCCTGTTGGTAGTGGATATAGATGTTAGCAACCTGGCATTTCCAGGAAATTTACGTTTTAAGTCATTGTTTACAATTGTTTCTTTCGACCTTTTGACGATTTTGTCTAGATTGGGGCCTTTCTTCGTTGATCAATTCTCTCTTATTGATTTTTGTGTGTTCAATTTGTTGAATGTGCAAGCTAAGGACGTCTTCAATTGAGAAATCCAAGTAAAGCTAAAGTGAGGTTGAACCGATGAGGTCTATACAGGTGGAGTAGAAATGGTTAAGTTGTATTACACGGTAATCTCAATTTACGTTATTATGACTATAAAATATGCTGTTTCGAGAGAAACTGGGACTACGCCAAAAAGGAGTATATAACTTTTACTATCTTTTGCGTAGACCGAATATATGTCAAAATGTGCATACTTTTTACTCCTAGCAAAAAAGTGAAACATGCATACTTTTTACTCCTTTTCAAACATAAAAGATGTATACTATTTACGCATTTCGGAATATCAATTTTGCTCAAGTATTGCTGAAAACGGCTCAATTCCGTAATATAATTTCGAAAGTAAAATAGACATCAATAAATTACACAGCCATGTTTATTAATTGGAAGAAAAAAAATAACAAAAATCTGTCCAGGTTTTGCGCAGAAATTGACTCACACATTTTGGTAAAGAGTTATTAACAAACGTTCTGGAACTAATTGTTTTAACTTTACTGCAGCGGCTGGATAGTCGAAAAGAAAATGGATATAGTTTTGCCTCAGGAACTACCAGTACATCGGTCTCAAGCTCGGTCCCAAGCTTAATGGCTCGGCCCAAATAATGTATCCTTAATAACCGCATCCGGCCACAGGGCATGGAGACCTGTTTTGTTTCATACAGAAAAAAATATTTGTAATCACCAGGGGGTTAGTCACTCTGCCACACTGTGTTTGTGTTTGAGTGTGTCGGAAGGTGTTTCTGTATTTCAACTTATCTGTCAATATTACAATCGAAATTTTATGCTTATTGGCAACCATAGATCTTTTTGACGTTTAATACTGATGAAACCTAGGCAGCGACTCTACAAAACCCAAGGTGAAGCTTCACGTCAAGGTGGAGCGCAGCAACGCAGCAACTACCCATCTATCTGATGCCTAGTAGGCAATGACTAGGTTATACATCTATATAAATAAGCCCTCTTTTGAATAAGAGGACAGTTAATTACAACTGAAGTCTGAATTTAACTTCCTAAATCATCATCATAAATCATCTAAATCACATCATGCAAGCGAGAGGGAAACAAAACAGTGTGAAAACAAGCAATCGATTCGTGTAAGTGTTGCCAGGAATGAATTTATCTTTCATGTCGTGGCGAGTGTGTTTGAAGTGTGGCGGATTGTGTTTTTGAGGGTGTTAACACATGGTGGCCGAGTGATTTACCCCCTGGTAATCACTGATAATAGCAAATATTTAAATTACCTGTCAATTTTGTGAATGCGTCTTTAACTTTTCAAAAGAACGCATGTCGCAAATGTAAACAAATCGAGTTTTTCATTCTATCCTGTCAATAATAAGACTCTTAATGTAATTACAATTGGCAAATACTTTTATCAAAATTATTCAGTTATGTGAGCCAAATTTCATATACGACCCTATATTTTTAATATGTTAAGCTAATTGTTCAAATACACCACACAGCAAGCCGACGTATCTGCGCTTAAAAATTATAGCCGTTGTATCTGACACGACGCAACTGCTAAACGTTCTGAAATACCGACGTATCCAACCGGTGTATGTTACAATCAAGATGTCACACCGACGTATCTAACATGGTGTATGTGTATGGTAAGGAAGCAAACCGGTGTATGTGTTAATTTTCTCAAAAATAGAGCGAAAGTGAATGAAAACCAGGATTTTTACTACTTTTAATATTATTTCACCATTTAATTTAATGAAAGCATCTGGAACTTCTGCCTCATTTTTCTTAATTCTTATCAAATGGTAGATCCGTATATTTGAAAAGTTATATTTGAAATATGTATTCGCGTAATAGTTGGAACATTATTTGGGCCTTTCTTCGTTGATCAATTCTCTTTATCGATTTTTTTTCTGTGTTCAATCTGTTCAATGTGCAAGCTAAGAACGTCTTCAATTAAGATATCCAAGTAAAGCTAAAGTGAGGTTAAACTAATGAGGTCTATACAGGTGGAGCAGAAAGTGTTAAGTTGTATAAGTGTAATGCAAAAAACTGTCATTGTGTTCGTGAGATGATGCACAGCCTGTTGTTTGTAAACATGCGTGACATAGATCTCCAAAACAATTCACAAGAGCAGCAAACCACAAGGCGGAATGTTTATTTTCTGTATTTTCAAATAATTTGGTATAGTTTATCAAAATTTGTAAAAAATCGAGCGAAAGTGAATGAAAACCAGGATTTTTACTACTTTTAATATTATTTCACCATTTAATTTAATGAAAGCATCTGGAACTTCTGCCTCATTTTTCTTAATTCTTATCAAATGATAGATCCGTCTACTTGAAAAGTTATATTTGAAATATGTATTCGCGTAGCATTTGAAACATTATTTGGGCCTTTCTTCGCAGATCAATTCTCTTTCTCGATTTTTTTTTCTGCGTTCAATCTGTTCAATGTGCAAGCTGAAGACGTCTTCAATTGAGAAATCCAAGTAAAGCTAAAGTGAGGTTAAACTAATGAGGTCTATACAGGTGGAGCAGAAAGTGTTAAGTTGTATTAGTGTAATGCAAAAAACTGTCATTGTGTTCGTGAGATGATGCACAGCCTGTTGTTTGTAAACATGCGTGACGTAGATCTCCAAAACAATTCACAAGAGCAGCAAACCACAAGGCGGAATGTTTATTTTCTGTATTTTCAAATAATTTGGTATAGTTTTTAAAAGGTTTTGGCTGAAAAATGCCTTCTTGTGCACTAAAAGGATGCGGACAAAAACTAAACTTGCTTTGTTATCATTCGCTTGTTTTTTGAGTTTTACGTCACTATCCGTAATCATGGATTGTTTATACTTTTTTCGTTACTAATACCGATAAACACCTTGCTCTTCGCGACCAGAATACACCTCATTCAGATTAAACATCGTAGCTACACCCAAAAAAAAATTCACATAATCAGTGGAAAATATCAACTAGAAATTCACTTTACTTTCATGTGTGAATCTTATGTGTCCAGTGAAAAGAAAATGATTAGTCAAGTAGAATTCAGCGTCAACATTAGATTAGGGCGAATCTGCTTTTGTAAACAATCGCTTTCGTAGTCATTTTCTCTTGAACAGAAGGTCACAAATACAAATTAAGCACTCTTTAAGGAAGAGGAGCTTTATCTCTATTCGCTGATATGTTTCATTTGAAGGAATTGTATTCAACTTCCGAAAAATTAGCAGACAAAGTATTTGCTTACAAAAGCTGATTCGCCCTAATCAAATGGAGGCGCTGAATTTCTTTTTCTATGTGATATTCATGTAAGAGTCACTTATTTTAGTAGTGGAAAATATCTACATGTGCTTCTACTAGTAGCTAAGTGAAATATTTTTTCAGTGTACAAATGACATTGATAATAATTTTCTAGCTATTTTTCAAACTGTATGGAATTGATCAGTATTGTTATTATCGTCGATTTTAGTATGTTTTTATCACCAATTTCTTTGCTTAGGCAGCTCGAAAAACCATTTTTAACAAGCTCCATAAACGACGTTTAACCTCACTTTTGCGTTACCTGGATTCTTCCATAGATCTGGTTCAACAATAGAAAAGGGCCTATCAACATTTGTAAACACTTCTGAGCCCTTTTTCTCGCAAAAAAGTTTCTAGAACATCAAATTTGGTATATTTCTCAAAATTTGAATATAAGCGGAAATGAACGTATTCTGATGATATAATCTGATTGTTGAAGTATTTAAAAAAATTTCAGCTCCTAATGATGATCTTCGTAAGAGCATCCGTTCTCGAGATATTTCCGAGTTAATTTTAACATATTCGAAAAATATTCGAAAATACGACCTTTTCATAAATTATTCGCGTATCACCAGTAACCACAAAACAAAGCGAGACGATTGGATGAACGGTTCAAAAGATATGGGGTAAAATGGTTCAATCATTATTTTTAAAATTTTCGTTTAACATATGCCTATTTTGCTTCTTATTGTATACTTTATACATTGTTTGTAAAATCTTGAAGCTCTACGTCAGTTTTGGAGAAAACTTCAGGGTGGAGAGATCTGAAGTGAAAAAAGTGTCTCTGAGGTCAACTTTTAAAGCATTTTTAAAATCTCAACTATTTGCCAAAATAAACGTGTTTCGATGTTGCAGTATATTTCCAGCAGAAAATACGGCCTTTTTTTATAAACTATTCGCAGTTCTCCAGCATTACAAAAACACCTTTTTTGAAATATGCGTTTAGTTTCCCACAACTCACTCTTAGCCAGCAAGACGATTCTATAAACAGCATAAGAAATAGGGGAAAATGATTGAAACAACTTTTCTTATATTTTAGTTTACTTGTATTCCATTTTTTTATGCGCATACTAAAGTACATATATTGTTTCTACATTTAGATTAGTTTAGAGAAGTTCCCTTTCATTTTACATGTTTATATATACTACGAAGGCTTGATGCTACATCATTTGAAAACAATTTTGCCTCAATCTGATTATATGAACGCGGAACAAAAGAGTGATATTTTTGTGTACCCGTAATCATTTTAGTTTGCTAAAAGATATTGCTCCATTCTGTAACTCCCTGTTCATAGTCTTCATAAGATACATAACAAAATGACATTTTCGTCAGGGGGTAAGTCACTCGGCCACCATGTGTTAACACCCTCAAAACCGCAATCCGCCACACTTCAAACACACTCGCCACGACATGAAAGATAAATTCATTCATTTTGGCGAACCAGCCCAGGAGGCTGAAAGCCACTTTAATAAAGATACAAAAAAATAAAAAATAAAATTCATTCTTGGCAACACTTACACGAATCGATTGCTTGTTTTCACACTGTTTTGTTTTCCTCTCACTTGCACTGATGTGATTTAGATGATGCATAAGTGTGCGTGTATCAAACGTAAAAAAGATCTATGGTTGCCAACTGGGGGTGCGACACATCTAAATCCAGATTCAAGATGATCGAAAAATCTCACGCTAGCGAATCAATCTTTGAAAAATCTTCTTTCAACTTGTGAAAGAACATCGCACAAAAGCATAACAAAAAATATTCTGCATCTGAGATAGAGTCGCACCCCCTGGTTGGCAATAAGCATAAAATTTCGATTGTAGTATTGACAGATAATTTGAAACACAGAAACACCTTCCAACACCCTGAAACACCTTCCGACACACTGAAACACAAACACAATGTGGCAGAGTGACTAACCCCCTGATTTTCGTTAAGCAATTATTATTTTTCTGATTGGCCCAATCATATAATTCTTTTGCATTTGTTATTGGCCATTCGTTTTAATGTGCCACCAATTGCATCGCATGGCCCCTTGCCATGGGAAGTAGCGAAAAAATGCCATTCAGCATCTATGCTATATTTTGATTTGAATTTAAAAAGGCTTGCAATTTTTTTCCTATTTTAGTATTGTGATGTAGCTCCATCAGACATAAATATCGCTTTCTTCAACTGCGTTAATTCGTTTTTCAAAAAGCTCATTAGTTTTGAAATAAATACCTTAACCGCTATTGTGTCATGTTACAGTACTCCGATATGACGATAAAGCTAAGATTCTTAAGCGCTGCTGATTCGGCATTGTAAATAACAAAGGGATGGCTTGTGGCTTGGGTATTATTCCAATAACTACTTTGAACGGTATGTTGAAGAATAAATGTATAATTTTCGGAAAAATCACATACTATGACAACTTCTCCATTGCTAAAATTATTTTTCGTGTGTCTCAAAAACGAGGATTGTTTGGTTTTGATATTGGGTGACCAATTTTTCTAATTTTTCGGTAAAATCATCAACTGGTTGTAAGAGGGTCTCTAGATTACACCGGTCTGTTGAAATCCACTGTTCGAAACATATTTCAAATGCATTACAGTTCCTTGAAAATGTTATTTTCAAAAGCTAACCGGCGTGGACAATTTTCACATTAACGAAGATAACACTATTTCGATCTTGACGATGTGTTGCATAATAGTTGTTCGAAGTAAAACTTCATATCATTTTGGAAAGCATATTTTTTAGACTATGTAGCATCAATTCAATATTCTCGTGAATGGTACAGACACAAATGTTATTAGAACCTGAGCTGCCAAGCAACTTACATTGCTTTGGCTTTAAAGCTGCAAACGAACTGAAGCCAATATTGGTCTCACTCATCTCTTTGAAGCCATTATAAGCCTCACGAAGTGAACACATCAAAAGTATTTTTTCAACATGCTGTCGCTTATCATCTTTTCTCACTGAAACGTAGTCCCTTAGTCATGGCATGGCTCTGCTTATCTGGTCAATGTCGTAAAACTCCAATATCTCATTTTTTACTTCCGGCGTCAAACCGCTTCCTATCCTTTCGTTGGGGGTAGCTAATACTCCTTTGACTTCCGCTATGCGACGAGCCTGCTTCACAATGTATTCGTGTGTGGTTAACTGTTCCATTACCGTTTGATTATTCCAAGATTTTGGTAAAACTGATAGTATCCTTATTTGGTCTTCTCTTGAACATTTTGACGCAGCAAATTTTTCTTTCAACAGAAATATTATCTCGTCAAAGTCAGCCGCCTTTCGTTTCAACAAATCCCCGTTAATTCAATCATCTTGCGGTCGAAGAGAGAGTAGCGTAAAATTTATTATACATTCTGAAAAACCAACTCTTGTTGTTGGAGAATCTAGAAAAACTTATGAAAAGGTCGTATTTTCGAAAATTATTCGAGTATGATAAAATTAGATCGCAAATATCTCGAGAGCGGAGGCTCTTACGAAGGTCATCATCAGGAACTCAAAAAATTTAAAATACTTCAAGAATCAGATTATATAATCAGAATACGTTTATTCCCGCAATTATTAAAATTTTGAGAAATGCACCGTAAGTTGAATATCTAGAAACTTTTTTCCCTGACATTTCTCCATCCTGGAGTCTTCGCTAAAATTTGCGTAATAACTTCAAATTTTTACAGTCAAATTATAAGAAAAAATCCAAAAATGGTTTTTTGAAAAATTTAAATTTTCGTGTTAATGATCGGTTTTTTTTCCGAATATCGAAATTTTTTTTCCACATTTCCAGGTCATTTCGCCTGTAACGGAATCTGTGGTAGGCTTTTGCACTTATTACTGTTTGTATTTTTTATTTCCGGTTTGCAAATGGACATTTTACCAAATCTGAGCTGATCTGATTCATGCAGCGCTATGTGCCATTTGGCAAGTGTCTGATTTTACAGTTCAATCTTTGTCACTACTTTATTATAACTCACAATATCATTATATTTGATAATATTGTTTTATTG
Source organism: Aedes koreicus (assembly GCA_024533555.2). Classification (NCBI taxonomy): domain Eukaryota; kingdom Metazoa; phylum Arthropoda; class Insecta; order Diptera; family Culicidae; genus Aedes; species Aedes koreicus. The sequence continues at coordinate 36,774 of JAHHFK020004584.1, read as the reverse complement.
ATTTTACTTCATAGATGATTTAAATATTACTTATTGTTTTTTATGTCCATTTGTCTTTAACTGCCTTTCAATTCAATCTTCCCTGTTTTCCTAACTCAGGAGCAATAACTATTAGGCCAGAAAAATAAAAGCGGATTGCTGTTATAAAATCAGCATCAAGCAGTAAATAGTGACTATGGCAACAGTAAGTTAAAGTGTATAAAGGTTAGTTTTGTAAAATTTCAATAGATTTAACAAACCTTTTTCAGGATACCTCAAATCAATATTTGGGTGAATTGCAGCTATCGCTGAAAACGGCCTAAAACATGCTTATGCGCGGAACCACAGAACTCTACACTTTAACACTTTACAACATTTCTTGCATTTCAGGATCAACCGAATGAAGATCATATATAATAGATACTTGTAGTATTTTTCATTTACATAAATATATACACTATTATATACATATTTCATGGGAATGGGAGGGACCATCAGGGCACCCGATTGAAGCTCTCTGGATGGGGAGAGTGGGAATGCCAATTCTCCATTGCTAACAGTTTGTGAAAAGAGGGCGGGCTCTTCTCCCCGCCCATTGGGGCATCCTCGTGTTAGATAGCTCGCTCTTATGACCAATTGTTTAATCTTGTTGTTGGAAGGAGATTCTTTATATCCCTGTGGATACGTATAAGTGATGTTGCATATCGATCCATCCAACCTCTTTTTGGCCCTTCATACAATGGCATGATTAGGATAATCAGTGGTTATCAAGTCTGACAGAGAGGAGAGCCGATTGCTGTCTGACTTAGTTTCCGTGCTACAATGGGTGGTAGTACATATCATACATTATACTTCATACATTTTGAAATGAAACCCGGTATAGAGATTAAAAAAGGGAAAAACAGTATGACAAATCGACGTATGTCCCACGATATATGCAACATTAGAGCTGTCACATCGTCGTATCAAGCAAGTCGTAGCTGAGTAGTAGAAACTTAAAATTACGTAGCAATTATATTAAAAATGTGGTTTAAATTGGTAAAAAAAAAACTACCATATCACATAATTTTCATTGAGCTCAAATTAATACTTATCTTATAGCAGTGTAAGATTGATAAAAAATAGCACCGGAGCTAAAAATAAGTTATTTAAAGCACCTGGCTATTGTTTCCGCATTTTCTGATTTTGTTTCATATGTTAGTCTATTTAAAAAATTATGACTGAATTAATCATTAAGTTTACATCTTGTTTGTATTGGTCTACCAACAGATAGTAAATATTTATTTCTGATATAGGGAAAATCAACAAATCTCTCTATTCTTTTCAACAATCACTTTTCAGGGTAAAAGAATTGATTGGATTAGCTTTATTTCAGCCGGTCCCCCGGGGTAAAAGAATTCAACAAGGACATGCGCAATAATTTTAGAAACTTTATCGGGCATATTTCAGTATACTAAATTTATTTTTGAAAATCCAATATATTTTAAAATGGTTAATGGTCCATTAACTTATCACGAACTATAAAAATAAACTATTTGAATCACCCTGCACGAATGCGGTATCGAATTGTTCATCAGGATCTATAAAAAAAAACAGCTCCTATCGTTATCAGATTATTTTTCCACACAACTCAACTCAGTCAAGTTCCACAATCATTGAGAAAAACTCCGTTGCCTGATTCGACTTCTTACGGTACCTATTATTATTTTGTTTTGTCCCATTCTTCCATCTAATCCACCTGACGCGATCATTAGAGCAAAGGGGGTGGTGGAACCCTGGTGGGTGTTTTCGAGGTTGTTCGTCATCCCGCCCCAATAACAGACTAGATTGTATATGAGGAAGATAAACAAAAAGCACATCAACGGTGTTTGTTTGTAATCGATTTTTTTTTGCACGCCTTAAAAAATTCATTCTCAATTGAGTGTCACACTATGCTTAGTTCATAAAGACGGTAGCAAAAACGTGTGAGGCCCCTCCTGCTCTCTCACCACCCACTTTTGGTTTATTCTTGAGGGAGGAACCATTCCTGAACAATTTATCTGTGAATAATCTTAAGGAGCTCAAAGGGAATGTGCTAGCGCTAATCAATAAATGAAGCCTAAAAGGGTACAAGGACAACACGTTGAGGGCAGTGGGCAGTGGCAGTGGTTACCTTTTTGGGTAACGGCTAGTTTCACCTTGGCCAAGTCTTCATCGTTGTCGTTTTGATTTGCTAATGAATGACTTACCATTGTTTCGATCGGGGTTTATTGCTGCAGCAGGTCTGAGAATAATTTAACAACATTGGTACTCGCAATCCAGGTCAAGAATATTCCTTTTTTTTCTCTACGATAGCTTCAATGTCGAACGTCTAAACGGTAAGCTTCTCGGAACAAAATCTTACCAAATAAGTAATGCAGAAAATCACTTCATTCCTGCCCCGAACCTGTGTAGGTCGATTTTACCACCCACTTGAAACTGTTTTCGGATTTGGATCCGTTGCTCTTGTCGCACGTTACAAAAATCTTCCGTACATTAAACCACAATCAAAATGCTTCAAATTCTTTGTTTTGCTCGAAATGCCTTCAACTTACTATCACCGATTTCCATCTTGCATTGTTATTTTTAGTTTTTACAATCACTCTCGGCAAGCACTTTGATTTTGTACAGTGTTTTGCTTTGCTCCGCTTGACGGATCACACAAAACCGTTCCACCACTCCTACTGTTGTTGCTAAATAGCAGGCTTCATCTAAGCAATTTGTAACTTTCCACACCCACTGCAGCTGGAGTAAATTCACTTTGGATTGAACTCAGCTGGCGACTTTTATGTTGAACTGATTGATTTACACAACTCAAACGATGAAAAGAGCAAAAACTATCAGGGAAAAATATAATTCTTACACGAGGCAGTAATTGCTTCTGGTCAAAGAACCGTCTGACTGATGAATGAATTTTTGCACACACTTTTGCTTTACTGCTGAGCAGAGCGAAAACTGCACGAGTGTTGTTGTAGTGAGAGAAGTTGCGAGTAGCAACCGTTTTTTTTTGTTAGGTTTCGAAGCACCGCTACCGACAAAAATGAAACGAGTGCGGTAGGCCACAAACTGTCTCAAGAATCAATTTTAGAACTAAATGAACTTTTGTTCTGTCCAAGCTGCAGATTAGCAATCTTGATTAAAAGAAGAAGTATTATATTTTAATTTTAGATAATGCAGAGAGGGTCCCGTTAACATATAATGCTCGACAGCGGAATGTAAACGAGTGTAAACAAAATCTGTCAAAAATGTTTGCTAAGTGCAAAGACCGACAGGATAAAGGGAAAGCAAATCACCAATAGGATTTTTTTTTTGGTAAACCAAAACTAATGACGACACGATTTACACGAGCAAGCATACTGAGCCCTAAGTATGAAGTTGTGACATCGCTTGTATCATACAATGGAGTCGCTCACACAACTTATCCAACTGCTGAACCTAGGTCCAGTTCTTTGCGCAAAGCGAGGATTGTCTTCTTGCTTTCACAACTACTGAAACGGAATAAAATTTTGTTCTGAGCGATGTTTTTTTTATAAACAAATGAACGAGCAGCGGAAATTCATCACGCTTAGACAAGAATACCGAAATGTCGGTAAAAAATACCGAAAACCGCAAAGAAGTGCATATACTGAAATTATCGGTAAACATGGATTACCAAAAATTCGGTATTGTTGGAAAAAGGCCAGTATCGACTTAAAAAGTAGAGAGATAACGGAATTTTGTTCAATTTTACCAAGCGGAATTTTGACAATTGATCCGCATGGAACGAAAGTGAAGGAACCTTCACTTACGGAATAATCGAGCGGAATATTTTTCCGAAAGTAAAAGTGATAGTTCCCATTAGTTTGCGTGGAAACCTTACAAAATCCGAATTTAACATAGGTTTGGGATCAAGGGGTTAGTCACTCTGTCACACTGTGTTTGTGTTTCAGTGTGTCGGAAGGTGCTTCGGGGTGTCGGAAGGTGGTTCTGTGTTTCAACTTATCTGTCAATACTACAATCGAAATTTTATGCTATTGGCAACCATAGGTCTTTTGGACGTTTGATACACGCACACTTATGCATCATCTAAATCACATCAGTGCAAGTGAGAAGGAAACAAAACAGAGTGAAAACAAACAATCGATTCGTGTAAGTGTTGCCAGGAATGAATTTATCTTTCATGTCGTGGCGAGTGTGTTTGAAGTGTGGTGGATTGTGTTTTTGAGGGTGGCCGAGTGACTTACCCCCTGTTTGGGATAGAAAAAGATATTTTTTTCGAACAAGATACTGACCTAAAGAAGGGGAAAACGGTAATAATTACTTATTTTTTTACGGTTGTTTTTACCGAAATCGCTTGCAGCCCAATTATAAACCAAATGTAAAAATCCACACATATTTATTGGAAAAAATCCATGCATACTCTAATTGTTATGTTTGTATTCTCCGAGCGTGGAGTAACGATTATGATGTAGAAGGAGATGTTTCGCTCATCGCCATGAGGCACCAAGAGTAGACAGTCATGTTTGCTAGAATGAACGATATGAAGAGAAAGTGTTGCAAGTTCCGTCAGTGTACGGTAGGTTGGAAATAGAATAGAAGTATTGAAAATTGAGCGATAGGGCATGGGTAAAGTAGTACTCGAACCAAGGACGTTATCATTGCCAAGCCAGTTGAGGTGGCAGATGTATCTGTGCCTCAACCTACCCCGCAGTGAGATGTTTGGCAATGATAACGTCCTTGGTTCGAGTACTACTTACCCATGCCCTTTCGCTCAATTTTCAAAACTTCTATTCTATTTCCAACCTACCGTGCACTGATGGAACTTTCAACACTTTCTCTTCATATCGTTCATTCTAGCAAACATGACTGTCTACTCTTGGTGCCTCACGGCGATGAGCAAAACATCTCCTTCTACATCAAAAATCCATGTAACATTCTACATAATATTCATTTGTTCACACATGAACAGAACCCTCCAAGAAACACATATGAAGTTTATTATTTTTTTTTTTTTTGTAATCGTTTATTTGTACAGGCTCAATCGAATCAACTTTACAGAGCCAAGTTTTCATATTTATATACATAGATTATCTTAAAACTAACATTATGGGGATAGAACCGATTACTCGCGACCGTCTCGAGGTTAATAGGAATAAAAAATGAACGGATGGGAAGATGGGCGGGAATTTGAAGTATGGTTTACAAAGCACGTTTATTTAAATTCAGAATTGGCTAAACATATGAAGTTAATGTGGCAAATGAAAAGTATGTGTGGCCTCACATAGTGGTTATTTGTACACATAGAAAGTATGTGTGGTTACAAATAGATTTCATTTTGTTGATCAAATTGCCAAAAATCATGTGTGGGACAAATAGATATTATCATTGGTTTTTTATCAGTGTAGGTAAAAAATAACCATAACATTTGTAAATCCACTTTACTTAAAACATAAATAAAATTAAACGTTTTTCTTCGGTTAGATATACCGATATTTGTTTTGCTACCAAAACCTAATTCTGGGTAATCTTATCTTATGCCCCGTTCACACTACAGCTTATATAATGTGATACAGACAATCTTGATATCAGCATCTATACATCTATGACTGGAAATAATGTGCGTGGCATGACCTTGGGACCAGGGGGCTAGTCACTCGGCCACCATGTTTTAACGCCCTCAAAAACACAATCCGCCACACTTCACTGGTTGCCAATAAGCATAAATTTTGGATTGTAGTACTGGGGATTGGTTAAAAAAATTTCAAGCCAATTTTCAACGAAAAAATTTCAACCTCAACTTTAGCAAAACACTGTCTTATTTTTACAGCTAACGATAGTGCTGGAAGAACTTTGCAAATATTGCCAACGTTTGTAGCGTCTAATAGGTTATATAGCCTTACACACTCAGATTTTTTTTACCGAAATCCGGTAATTTTTTTACAGATAACTGTAAAATTTCACCGAAATCCGTAAAATTGGATTACCGAACGTTCAGCTGTTGAGAATTCGATAAACTTTTTACAGATTTCTGCAAAAAAATCTAAGTGTGTACACACTTAAATTCGATTTTTGCTGTTCGGTAAAAAAATTTACGAAACATTTCGGTAAACATAACATCTTACCGATTTTTCGGTAAACATAAAAAATGTTACCGTAATTTTGCAACTAACTTTACCGAACGATCTATAATGTTGAATTTTATTTACCAGTATACGGTAGAAAAAATACAATCCATACGGTAAAAACAAACAATCACTGAATGGGGCGGTAAGAACTTTACCGAACAAAACGTAAAACGAACTTCTGAATCAACGAAGCCCGGTAAAGTATTATTAACTGTCAAACTGTCAGCCATTTTCTATAAAGCCTCGTGGTTCGAGTGATCGGTTGTCCAGAAGGTAGTTTGGATATTGATTAATGTTAATTATTCCATGTTTGTATGTAGAAAATAAACCAGCGTTAATTAGAGCATTCATCCGGCTAGCTATAAATATTTCAAATGTGCTGATTACACGCTAAACAATTAATAGGTTCGATGAAGGGATTATTATTCTAAATGATACACATGCAAAATATATTTGCTGCATTGTATCCATCTACAGGTAAGAACACATCTTCACTGACCAGCATCCGATGCAGCTAGAAACTCTCATCGTTCGTAGTATTTCATTGACTGCGCCATATGCTGGAAAGACCTGGCAGTCCAGGTCGGAATAACAACAAATACTAGTTTGCTTAATATATTCAATTAACCAATAACATCCGAATATTTTGGTGTTTAACGATAAAAACAAAAACAAAATACCGAAACGGTTCGGTACCAGACTACACAAATTACCGAACTGTACGGTAATTTTTGACAGATCATCAAATCTTCCATTACCGAACTGTACGGTAGTTTTTACAGTTCATTAAAAAAATTGAGTACCGAACGTTCGGTAATTGATTTAAATACCGAACAGATTACCGAACGTTCAGCTGTTGAAAGTTCGGTAAAAAATTACCGAATACTGTAAAATTTTCTAAGTGTGTATTGCCTTCTACACCGTGTCCAATATATTCTCATACACTTTTTCCTTGCATTGGTGTCGTGCAACTACTCAACATGCTTCACGTATGTGTTGGTGTAGTTTTGCACTATGTTTATACAAACGCTTTTAGGTTATGTCCGATTGTTTTCATTCGGTATTTATCTTTTACCAGCGATGAAGGAGTTTCGTGCTGTGGTTTAGAAAAAGTTATTGAAAGGTGAGCGCACGGGCGCTATTTTCAGAAATTTGAAAAACCTCGGAGTAAAGCGGGATTTTGTGTACCGAACCATCCGAAGGTACCGTGACACCTGCTCGTTGGATGACCGGAAGAGATCCGGTCGTACTCGTACGGTGCGGACTGCACGAGTTGTTAAAGTGGTCAGGGAACGGATTAGACGAAAATCACAGCGCTCTGTACGTAAAATGGCCGCAGATCTGAATGTTTCGAGATCGTCAATGCACAATATACTGCAAAATGACCTCGGATTCCAAGCTTTCAAGAAACGTAAGGTTCACGGAGTTTCGGAACCTTCCAAGCAGAAACGACTCGAAAGAGCAAGTCTGCTTTTGTCGCGGCACGGTGGGGAAGAATTTATCTTTTCCGACGAAAAGTTATTCGTCTTGCAACAATCCCACAATGTCCAGAACGACAGATTGTGGGCTCTCTCTTCGAGAACTGTTCCAGAGAGTGATAGGAATATTCCACGGTTCCAAAGTGCTGCGTCAGTGATGGTTTGGGAGGAATTTGCAAGCGAGGCAAATTACCACTGGTTTTCATCGAAAAAGGCGTTAAAGTGAATGCCGTATATTATAAAACGGAAGTTTTGGAGAAAGTTGTCAAGCCATATGTACAAGAGGTGTTTGGAGATGATCACTATGTGTTTCAGCAGGACGGAGCGCCATCGCATACTGCAAATCTCGTTCAGGGCTGGTGCCGAGAAAATTTGATCGACTTTTTGGACAAGAATGAATGGCCTCCCAGTTCACCAGATCTGAATCCCTTGGATTATTTCGTATGGTCATACATGCTGGCGAAGAAATGACCACAAGGCGTCTAATATGCACCAATTCAAAACCGTAATCAAACGAATTTGGGACGAAATGCCGATGGAAGTCGTGACGGTTTTGAAAAACGTCTGGAGCTGGTCAAGAAGGTTAAAGGCGGTGTTATTCCAAAACATATGCTGTAGTTGATCAGCATTATATTGCAATATAATGGGTAAAGTTATCAATAAAATCTGGATTATCGATTTGAAATAAATAGAGTTTTATTTTGTATGAGAATATATTGGACACGGTGTAATGCTTATACTAACTGTTATCTTACATTAGAATCAAACACTTTTTATTCGTAAATAGATAACTTCACAAAACCACAAACCCGCTGAGAGAATTCCATATTGAGGTTTTGTTCTAACCGAAGTCAAACACAATTAGTTCAGACGGGCCGCATTATCAATTTTGCACCTCAGCTTTTCTCCTTCTCTTATTTTTTACAAGCGTCCCAAGTAACCATGAGGCTATAATAGCATGCATATATAGGGCATATGCATTACGTCTTGTGCATCATTGAAGTTGGATTAAAGCTGAAAAGGGCCCCACTAAGATCAAACTAATGCTATATCTTTTGTTATGCCATAAGACATTGCTAAAGTAGCATTATTGCATTGGTAATGCATCACTATATTCTCATAGACTAACTCTAAGACCAGTAGGTCCCGAACAAATACGATTTTTTTCTTGGCTCAGTCAGTACTAGCACATCGGTCCCAAGCTCTGTCCCAAGTTTAATAATACGCCCCTAATAATGAACTCACACGAACACACTCTAAAATATTCTGTCAAAATAACACAGCAAATCAAAACAAAGGCGCAAATATGTATAGTTAAGTGCTGGCTTTAAGGTGTACTTCGGAACCAAGGGGTTCTACAACAGTGAACCAATTTCAAATCGCTTGTTGCATATTGATTGTTGATATATTTGAAGCTAATCTAACGCTTCATGACTTAACACTGGTTGAATTGATGCGATCCCACATTAGTGATGTTGATTTTGGGTTAAATAAGTGCAATAATATGATGCTTGTGGTTACTTGGGGTGCCTTTTATCCTAGCTGTTGGGCTAACTCAACTATATAGAGCAAATATGCTTCGGATGTAAATTTACGTAATCAATTTCCGAAAATGTGAGCCATGAAACTGGAATATTAAGATATGTCAATAATTATTTCTTTATTATTTTTAATCTGAGTAAACAGAAATGAAGTTCGATTTCAGTGTGGTGTATATGTGGTATACATAATTACAATCAGCTTAATAAATAATGCATAGCAAATAAAAAAAAATGATAATTAGAGTACAAAGAAATCCCTCCATTAACAATTTCCGACTTAAGGAACATCACATTGAAAATACGATGGAATTTATTTTAAAACTACAGTGGAATGAATGGTTGATACTATGATCTTTATTGTTTTCAACGATAAGATAACAATCAGGGGGTTAGTCACTCTGCCATGCTGTGTTTGTGTTTCAGTGGGTCAGATGGTGTTTCGGGGTGTCGGAATTCCGGTAAGTTGAAACACACAAACACCTTAAGGTGTTTCTGTGTTTCAACTTATCTTTTAATACTACAATCGAAATTTTATGCTTATTGGTAACCATAGATCTTTTTGGAATTTAATACACGCATCATCTAAATCACATGCATTTGAATGAGTTTTTTCACACAGCCTTATCAAAAACCTTGTGGCAGATTATAGAAGTCAAAGGTATTCTATATGTTTTTCGGAAATTCTTTAATTGATTTTTTTCTTTTTCTCTCTGTATTCATTATTATGGTTATGGCGAGAGTCGTGGTTAGGATTATTTTTTTAGTTTCAAAATAAAATAAATGATGGTCTGCAAACAAAAAAAATCTTTATTTGCAATCGAAACAGTGCCTTGATATTATTGAAGGCTGCATCGCATGGATACCAAGCTGATGTAACCACCAAAACCCGTAGTGCTGTTACCGCTGCAAAGTCCATCCAGAATTGTTGACAAGGTTTTTGCTTGACACAAGAAGTCCTCATTTTTTTTAAAACCTATATTTTTCATGTTCTTGTGCAATGTTTCACAGGCGTTTTATCGTATTGGGAGCACACAAACAGGGTACATTTTGCAAAAATATTGCAAACAAGAAATTTCCAGCACGTCCACTGTAGAACCTTGATTTGCTGATTGGAGGGTTTCATCTATTTATGATGGTTTATGATGTGGAGGCTAGACGAATTATTTTTGAGATATAGACTAAATCACGGTGACGTCACACATCAGCTTTGACAGATACTGTAGCCTTTGTTTACATAACGGACTTCGTGATTTTTTTGCGAGTGGATAGTGTTAATCGTAACCAAACGTAAAATTTATCTCTAGTTAAAAGGTAGTTACGATAATTATGCCAGAGAAATGTAGCGTCTGGAAGTGCAATTCCGTCAGAGGCAGTACCGGAGTAAATTTCTTTCGCTTTCCTACGCCAGGCCATTCGCTAAGCGTTTTAAAGAATGAACGCATTCAAAAATGGAAAAGTGTTCTGGGATATAACGACAACTTTTCGCCGTATGGAAAACGTATTTGCAGTCTACATTTTCATAGTGGTAAATATGCCGTGTATTTTTTTTAAACAAATCAATGTCTATTACAAACAAAATTCTTGTTTCTTTAGGAAAACCTGCTTCTATTTCAGATACGAGCAACCCGGATTGGATCCCTTCTAAAAATCTTCACAAGGACTCATCGAAACAATGCACATTTTTCAGCCATCTGTTTATTAACAACAAATTATTACTTTTAGGTAATCCGGAAACAAACTTCCAGTAGCTCTGATGATGACGAGTAGGAAGTCATCAGATGGAAGTGAAAAAAGTACATCCGCTAGCCCTCGTCAGCAGTATCCTGAGAATCCACATCAAGGAGTTCTGATAGTACTGATGAAGATGCAGGTAGTCAACATAGCTCTTCAAAATCAAGTCCGTCACGGTAAGTTGCCGTTTCGCTATCGCGTAGACTCGTCGAAACAACAGTTCCACTAGTTCTGAAAAAGAGGAGATTGATTAGATTCCCCCGAAAAGAGAACCAATAGATGCAGATGTCCAACAGAGCCCTAGTAACGGAAAATTCAAGAACGCTTCGACTAGCACAACTTGCTGTGATTCCAATGTGGATTGTAATATGGTGAAAAAATATCAAACTGAGCTGAGTCGCCTTCAAGCGCAGGTTAATTTCTTGGATAGGGAGCTTAAATTACAGCAACGTGGATTTGAATTGCTTTCAATTTCTAACAAAAAATGTCTGTACTATACGGGCATCTCAAATTTTAATACCGTCAAAGAAATTTTCCAATATCTTGAATCAAACTTGTTAGAACCTTTTTGCCATTTGACAACGGAGCAAGTATTTATCATGACGCTTACCAAGCTCACTGAAAAACTTCATTTTCGATCGCTCGCCTAGTGATTACAATGTAAGTCCTACAACGATTTCAAAATATTTTCATATGACATTAGAGGTATCGGATACTTGTCTGCAATATGCGCTCAAAGTACCACATTTAGTGAAGTTCTCTTTAAGGATACTCCAAATAAATTTAAAGATATTAGAGAAATTTGGTAGTTCAAGAGTGTTTCTCCTAAAGGATTACTCAGAAGTACGTTCCTAGAGTCCTACCGACCTCAAAGCATCGGTTCAACATTATAGTAATTATAAAAAAATCGATAACTACTTACACCGAGGCAAATTTTCGTATACCCTTTATGTATGAAACTACATAATTTTTTGCAATTTGATTCGACAAATAAAAAATATGTGTGAACAAATAAAATTTATGCAATTTCTCACAAATAAAACCTATGTTGGAAACGAAATGAAATTCATTTGCTCTGACAAATAACATTTATGTGTGAGGTTTATATTTTTTTATTTCAATGTGCTATAAAGTTTATGTGTCTGATTCTATAATAAAATTTATGTGTGGCGTGTTGTAACTTTCATTTCAATGTGTTATAAAATTTATGTGTGTGATTCAAATGAAATACATAGTTTAAACCATATCGTCAATGTGCCAGATGCAATAATTTCATTAATATATTTTTCATACATTATAATGTATATTTTTCCTGGACTTCCCCTTCCCGTATGGCCTGTTCCTGTACATCCTTTCCCGTACGTCCTTTTCCGGTACGTCTTCTTCCGGTGGTGATTTTTTTTTCACTGAAAACAATGGAGAATAATTGTTAATTGTATGTAAAAAACAAACAAATACCTTTAAAAATTCCTTTGTGCTGGAAAATTGAAAAAAGTGTCTCCTGTCGCCATCGGGTCGCCATCTTGACTGCGTGTACTCAAACATTAGAATTGTGTGGAAATCACATAAATTTTGACTTTAAGATGCAAACTATTAATTTTATAGTAGCTCACACATAACTAATATTTGTAGTGCCTATGCGTGTTCTGGGTGACCTTATAAAAGGTAAAGGTAGCATTATAATTTTTCTGTCAATGCAAATAAAAATAATGTGTGGAATATCTTATAAAAAGTATGTGCTTTTACCAAATAAATTTAAAGTTCACAATTTTATTAGTGTAGATTGATTGATTAATCTTTATTAGGGAGACTTTCAGCCGTTGGCTGGTTCGTCTCTCACCAATATCCAAGATTTAGTGGAATCTAAGGGAGCATCTCTGAATATACCTTCCTTCCTCAAAAGTAAAACTCAATTCAAGCCTGCAGAGATTGAGGAAAACAATCAAATAACTAGTGTTCGGACGATATTTTCACCGGAATAGAATTATCGGATTGAAACTAACGTGTGGGTTTAAACTTTCAAACAACTTTTATTTAATCAAATAATCTTCGCAATTGCTGCTCACTGTCTGTATTCTGCTAATGGACTGAACCCTGTCTGCTCCTGAGTTGCCCTTTTATACCTCTCCTATTGAACAGACTGTACACCTTTTCTTCTCCACAACACACCGCATTCGATCAAGGCGCATATGAAAGTCTACACAAAAACTACCTGCGGTCCTACGGTATAGCTGATAGAAGATCATTCTGAATAACTTAACATACACCCGCCGTTGAGTCCTCTGGCTCAACAGATGGTAAAAATGCAATCTTCGTAATTGCTCTCTTATAGTCGCCAGTTGTAGTATGAACGGTGACCACACGGACGACTCCGTCGTCACCAGGATGAATTGCTACAATCCGCCCTCGTCTCCACTGCAGAGGGGTAGATTTTCGCCAATCAGAAGAACCAACGCTCCAACATGAATTTGCTTCACTCCGCTGTTCTACTTCTGTCGAGTTTGCAAATGATGCAAATATTCTTTGGACCAACGTGACCAAAAATGTTCCTGCATCAACTGAATATGTTGCCATCTGCTCAGTCGCCCTATTCTTTCGTCCTTGTAAGATGGTTCCGATAATGTCAATCCCAATCGCCCAATCAAAAAATGGAAAGGCGTTAGAACCGACAAATCATTGGGATCATCCGATGCTGGAATTAATGGTCGAGAATTTAATATCGCTTCCGTTTGTACCAGAAATGTTTGTGAGCTCTTCAAATGTTAATTTAACTTCACCTCCGACTCGTTTGAGGTGGTATTTCATCGATTTTACACCAGCCTCCCAAATGCCTCCAAAATGCGCGCTTCTTGGTGGAATGAAGTGCCAGCGTATACCCTTAACTGCACAAAATTCTTGAACCTTCTGAAGATGCTGCTGATCCTCGAAAAGTATCTTCAATGCCACAAGTTCGTGATTGGCACCCACTCGGTAAACCTCGTCTTCCCACAAATCGATGTAGAGCAGCGATGAAATTGTCGGTATTGAGATTAGAAACAACTTCAAATGCATGGCTGTGAACATGCAAACGAACACGACAACATATGCCTTGTAGAGTTTCGGACTTCTACCTCCTAACTTCAGCATAAATGGGCCACTGTAATCAATACCAACTTTTGAGAATACTGGAGCTGGATTTACACGAGGTTCTGGAATGTTCCCCCATAAATTGAGTACTGGAGACCGGCTTGCATCTAGCACAGATTTGACACTTTGAAATAACCTTCTTAATGACGAATTTCACTTTCACCGGCCAGTATTGCTCCCGAACTATAGCCAGTAATCCGCCGTGTCCTACATGATGATTTTCTTCATGTAATTTTCGAATCAAAATTTCAGTTACATGCTGTTTTTCAGGAAGCAGCACTTGATGCTTTCCATCATATGGTATCGCCGAGTACTTTATACGACCTCCAACACGTATGAGACCATCTTTTCCGATGAATGGAGCCAAGTTCGACAAATTGAGTCGCTTTTCTGAATTCAACCGCAACTTCTTTAAAAGATCACTAAAAGCTTCTTGTTGAACTAACTTAAAAATCACTTTTCCGGCCTGAGCCATGTTTTCTGCGGTTACACTAATCACTTTCTTCTCTCTTTTTAGATGAATGAAATGCAAAACATACACCCATGCTCTTTGTAGCTTCCTAAAATCGCTGACACGATTGAACGAAATTTGCGGAACCTTGCTGATAATTGCCATACTCCTTGCTAGTTTTACTTCCGGAAGTACCGTATCCTCAAAGAAGAATGCTAAGATGGAACAGTTGGTACAAATATTTTTTCATTTCAGTGTCCTTTTCAAAAATTAAAATCGGTACCTTTCGAATGAGCACTCCCCAGTAAACGGGTTGACAGATCTTGTTATGCTCATGCCGATCCCTCGTTCTGCAAACAAAGACCAAAGTACCTTGAGAACAAGGTAAAACATATTGCCAGCTGTCATATTATTCTCACGGGGGTGACCCCGGCGTAGTGGTTAACATCCATACCTCTCACGCCAATGTCACGAGTTCAAATCTCACCCCCGGACAAGTTACGAAAAACACCCAAAAGAGGTGTTTGAGTGACTACGACGGGAGATGAACCAGCCCGAGGCTGAAAATCTCGATAATAAAGAAACAAAAAAAAAAAAAAAAATATTATTCTCACATACACGCTCATTCGATCTTACTCAATGTTGAGTAACTTTTACTCAATTTTAATAAATATATCTAAAACGTCAAACGCTGAGTAGTCCTATTTATAAATTTGATTGTTTGATTGTTGATTGTTATTCAAAACACAAGAAAACTGCGCCAAACTCAATTTTGAGATAGCTACATATTTTTTTTTCAATAATTTAAAATGGGTCGGATAACGTCTTTGTCAATTTGCGCTTCGGAAGTTAATTTAAAATCTAATTCGTTTTCGAAAAATAATTACCACTCACGACATGGAGCAGATAGCAGCCACTGTAGATGCGGAAACGTATCTTAAAAAAGCTAAGCTGTTTTATCTTGACTGGGATTCGTTGATTTTTAATAGTATATATTACATTACAGATAGACCAAACATTTTCGAAACTCTTTCTGGTGTATGAATCGAAACCAGACTTATTGGCAAAATGGCTTTTATATGGCCATGTGGTTGATTTTCTAAGTGTTGAAAATGGTAAGCAAGAATTTCATCGCCCTTGCCTTGTCGTTTGATTTTACAAATGTAATTTTCGATCCACCAACTCTTTACTATTAAAACATAATATACATATTATACTTACATATTACAGAGCATACTTGGGCACTACTGCGGATCAACGGCGAAATAAAAAAAAGCGGAACGAAAAAAGACTCATTTTCATATATTTTTGTTTTAATGTTTATGAGTTAGTTCAACTCGAAACTAAATAAATTTCAGGATTAGGGGATTATTTTACTATCGTAAAGGTTACGCTTCATCGTAGAACAATTTTTTTTTCCAAACTTCAGTGAAATTTTCTCAATCGTTCGGAAAATATAATCATAAAAAAAATCCTGCTAAATTTTCTACCGTGGAGGAAAATTTCTTTGATAAGGCCAGTATTCAGCTCAAAAGTAATGTGCATTAGCATAGACAAGTAATGGTCAAGAAATGCTTTTACTGTCGAGATTTCTTTTTTTGCTTTTTCCTCACCACAACCACTACGTCCACTAAATTGAACTTTTTTAGTAAATTTCTTACCTTGTATGCAGTTGAAAAGTAAGGAAAACTGAAGAAGGTTACATAACGTCAGTACGGTCTGCTCATGTAGATTAAATGGGGCTGTCTCTTTTTCTCGTGGAATAATATTCCGTTCGATTACTTTGCAAGGAAGATTGACATTTCACCCATACTGGAGCAATTGTCGAAATTATTTCCAGTAAAAATGGCAAGAATTACTTCTGGTCTTTACTTGCCAGCTGCATACAGGGCTATAAGCCGGAAAAATGAATTTTATGAATTATGGAAAATTAAAAATTAAATATTTTCTTGTTCGATAACTCTTTTAATGCTTTTTTTTTTCGAGTAATGCTCGAAAAACAATGGGCTCGACACTCGTTTTCATACCAAAATAAAAATAAAACGGGGACTACTCAAATTGAGTTTTGTCAATGAAACTCAATTTAGTGTACGTTCGGTTTTAACGATTTTGAGTTGATGTTACTCAAATGTGAGTGAAACCGGATGGCAAGCAAACATCCATGTTTGTAATGAGACACCGCGAAGTTCCTTCTAGTTGTATAAATTTTTTTTTAATCAGCTCGTTTATTTATTAGGCTCAGGCGTGTGTAACACTTTGCGGAGCCGATATTCAATATTGTAATTATTAATTTTTCTATTTCGATTTTAGTAAAGAGGGGTGCCAATTACTCGTGGCTAGCTCGAGGTTAATGGGTCACATTATTGTTAGGAAGGGGCTAGGCAGGTAACTTATTTCAGATATTTGTTGCTGCTCATGGTTGCGACATCTACCAGATCCTCGGTCCCTGTAGTCCCTCACAGGAACTAAGCTGCAGATGGGTGATCACAGCTTGCTGGGCAGGTACAAGTAGCACGGAAACAAAAGGATAATATAACTGGGACACAATGGCAGGGAATTTACTAGAGTGAAAGGGAGGGGGTGATGACATTACACTCTTAGATCAGACAAACAAAGGAATTCGTAAATCGCTTGCATGTAGGGAAGATCACGCATTCCCAAAACATCTCTTACTTCGCGGAAGGGTTGTCTACCTCGGGCCACAAGGGTATCCAATAGTCGTGCTCTGGAGGCATCATTACCCGGGCAATGCCAAACTGCGTGATCGATGTCATCATAACCGGTTCCGCACCTACACATGTTGCTATCGATGAGGTTAATTCTGTAGAGATGTGCGTCTAGCGAGAGTAGTGGTTGGACATAAGTCTTGACATCACACGAATGAAACCGCGACTTACATCCAGACCTTTGAACCACGATCTCGACGAAACATTTGGAATAATGGAATGTAACCACCGCCCAAGAGAATTACTTGTCCAATCGGTTTGCCAACTTTTAAGAGAACTCTGACGTACTAATGGGAAAAATTCATCATGTGAAATTCTTCTTTCAAAAATCTCGCCTTCTTGTGCGCCCACCTTTGCTAGAGAGTCCGCCTTCTCATTGCCTGGAATTGAGCAATGTGAGGGGACCCATGCAAAGGTAATTCTAAATGATCGTTCGACCAACGCACACATCTGCTCCCTTATTTTTGAAAGAAAGTAAGATGAGTGCTTAACTGTTTTCATCGACTGGAGGGCCTCAATAGAACTGAGACTATCCGAGAAGATGAAATAATGGTCTATGGGCATGTCGGAAATTATCCCCAATGCGAAATTGATTGCTGCCAGCTCAGCAACATATACGGAACAAGGTTCCTGAAGTTTCCGGAAGGCAGATGAGTATTCATTGTAAACACCGAAACCAGTGGATCCATCGCTGCGTGACCCATCAGTGAAAATTCTTCTATTGCAACTGACATGTTGGTACTTTTCGATGAAAATATGGGGAATTAAAATAGGTCGAAGTTGATCTGGAACTCCTTGAATAGCCTGTTTCATGGAGAGATCATAATCAATGGAGGAACTGTGATAAGGAAAGCGTACACTAGGAGGGTTATAGCATGGAAGACTCATATCGGATGACATATAGTTAATATAGATTCGTAAGAATCTTGACTGGGTACTCAATTCGAGCATTTCTTCGAAGTTTTCAATCACAAGGTTGTTACTGATTCCACACTTGATCAGTATTCTAGATGAGAGCTCCCAGAAGCGGTACTGTAAGGGTTTTACTCCTGCCAGAACCTCCGGGCTCATATTATGCGTTGAATGCATACAGCCAAGGGCAACACGTAGACAACGATATTGAATGCGTTCCAATTTGATGAGGTGGCTATTTCTTGCCGAGAGGAAACAAAAAGAGCCATATTCGAGAACTGAAAGAATAGTTGTTTTATAGAGTTTAATAAGGTCTTCCGGGTGAGCACCCCAACATGTCCCGGATATTGATCTTAGAAAATTGATCCTTTGTTGACATTTCTGTTTTAAATACGCAAAGTGATTACTGCAAGTGCATTTTGAATCAAACATGACTCCAAGGTATTTGAAGGTCAAAGATTGGGTAATGTCTCTTCCCAACAGCTTGAGACGCAGTTGGGCAGGGAACCGCTTTCTAGTAAACACTACCAATTCGGTTTTATGCGGTGAAAACTCGATCCCCAAATTTCTGGCCCAGATGGACAGATTATCTAGGGAATTTTGCAATGGTCTTTGCAAGATTTCTGCACGTGGACCTCTAAAGGAGATCACAGCGTCGTCTGCAAGTTGTCTTAGCGTGCATCTATTTTCCAAGCAGTTATCAATATCTTTAACATAAAAATTATAAAGCAAGGGACTTAAACATGAGCCTTGGGGTAAGCCCATGTAGCTAATTCTGGAAGTTGTCAGTTGACCTAGATTAAAGGTCATTTGTTTTTCTGACAGTAAATTATACAAAAAGTTATTTAAAATTCCTGGTAAACCACTACTGTGCAGAAAGCAAGAAACTTGCGTTTGGCTGGCTTTTGATTCGAAACTGCTTAAATTTCATGCATTTCTGAAGACATTTCATAACTTTTTTATTGCTTTTGTCTTTTTCGAACCACTACATAAACATTGCAGCGACTATAATACCTTGTACTTTATAAACGTTGGAAACAGACATCACACTGACGTTTCTCTTTGTCAATCTTGACAATTCAAGATGTGTTCAAAACTTACGATACATGAAATGAAAGGGACCGAGGGTCAATCACAAATTACGTTTACGATTTCGGAAAAGCACACGAGTATGTAATCGTTTATCGTTGCTAAAACCCTAGTTCACACTTCAGATTCGACAACCAACTAGTTTTCATCCTGTTAGTAAATGTATCGATAATAGTTGCATCGATTGTTAATCCCTTTCAGGTTCCA
Organism: Aedes koreicus; assembly: GCA_024533555.2. Classification (NCBI taxonomy): domain Eukaryota; kingdom Metazoa; phylum Arthropoda; class Insecta; order Diptera; family Culicidae; genus Aedes; species Aedes koreicus. The sequence continues at coordinate 17,412 of JAHHFK020004584.1, read as the reverse complement.
AATAGTTAAGTAAATGACTATAAATCTTCGTAACATAAATTTTCGATGTCATTTTTTTTCGCAAAAAGCTCTATAGAATCGAAAGGCGTTGGTTTCGTTTGATTTCAAGCTCCGAACTATTCTGCCTCATTTCGGTGTTGATAGAAATTGGACAATCAAAATTTCAGAACGTGCTGTTTTTTTCTCTGTATTTATTTTTTCTAGAAGGCCATTTTGCTATTGTTTTGAAGCTCGGAATGGTTTGTATCATGACTTGAAAAACAAACATTCCATTTGCAAGTGGAAAGATATCAGATTAAAAAAACCTTCCCCATTTTTTTTTTGCCTCGTTTTCACGTAGGATATGGGTCAGTAGTTTTGATTGTTTGTTTATAATATCAACTTACTTACATAAGTACAGGTCGAACTCAAAACTACTCGAAGCTTAGCTCCAATCTCATAGCCACAGCTGTATCAACATCGTCAGCGTTCCGGCTGTTAACGGAAGACTGCACCGTCAAGGTCACTCTCGTCACAAAGTCGTATTTTTGTGTGTCGTGCGTACAAATTGAATGAACGTTGTGGGAATCGTCCCAGACCCCGTGAGCGGCACATAAAAAAATGAAACATCGGTAAAGTTAATTCGCTTTTATGACAACTTCCTGTTTTAAATATTTATAGCTTTGGGAGCTCGCGCGAGACCAATAATCGCGCTGCGACGCGCACCAGAAAACCCGAACCTCCGCGAAGAAATACAAAAAGCCGGACTCTCACCAACCCCGAGAGAAAACATTGATTGAGAGTCGGTCAGGCAGGGTGGGATTGGAAAAGCCGTTCCGATACCCAAGAAGATTCACACAGAAACTCCATATTAAGGCCGCCGTCGGAGCCACCTCGCGTCGGAAATCGATTCGCGCGATCAAGTGAGCCACATGAAAGGTATTTTGCTACACGATGAATAATTCAGCGGAATTTTGAGACTTCCGCGAAAAACACTCGATCACCATTTGAGGTAAAAAAAAAAAAAGAGTACAAGTGTTCTGGCACGCGGTCCACAGCGACGAAACGCGATCACCGTAAAAACAAATCCTATTTTCGTTGCCCAACCGGAAACCGTGGACTGCCGTGGCAACCGATGCCGTGCATCGCATTGTGAGCTAACGCAAAGTCATGTGATTTATTGGTGAGATTCGCGACGCGACTCGACGTTTACCCTTCGCCTTTACCCGATCCAGCATGAAGGAACGAACTTCATGTCGTTCCTTTTTTGATTGCGGAAAGCAAATTTCTAATTTTAAATCTCAAGCCTTGCGTGGCCGGGCACAAAAGCCGGCGGGAAGACGATCACGCACCACGGTAAGACGGGGGTACACTCAAGTTGTCGTCAATCCATTTTGATAAAACTATTGTTAGAGCGGAAATATTATTGCTTGTCTAAGCTCATCGGAATCAGTTGGAAATTTTAATCTAAACGCCGTATGCGCAATAATCTCACGAGTGCTTGATCGTAAGTGAATCGCAAAAGGCTAGGTAGTTCCGTCTCATGATATTGAGATAGCGTGGTTTCTCATTGTCGTATGACAATCGATAATCGACAAAAAATTAATCGGTTATTTGCTCGGATTATCTGACAGTTCTCAACAGTCATATGAATTCGAATTGATTCGCGCTACTTTTCCTCACCCGGATAAGTTCTTATCTAAGTAGGCAAAACCAGACGGGCTGTGTTCGGCCTTGAGCCGAAAAGCACTCACTCGGTGGACAGACGAAGGATCGTTCGACTTGGTTCGCGTGCACGGCCTGCTTTTCAAGAAGACTGCGAAGCGAACGGGTCGACTCTTCGGTGTAAACAGTCATGGTGTAATAAATCACCACTCACGCCCACCACGACGATCCCCAGTCCGTAGGTGTGGGTTTCGTTTGCGGAGAGAAGTCGATTATCAAATTCTCCATCTTTGATGACGTCCGCGCGCACGCACCGGGCAGCGAATTCACGCACGATTTCATTGAACCGAATTCTAGGAGGGTGGCGTAAAACAACAACCGAAACGTCCCAGTTACTGTTTTTCCATGAGCTTGCGGACTGGTGTGCGAACGCGAATTTGTTTAGGAATGATAAAGACTGTATTCGATGAAATTTGGACACACGCAATTGTTCGTAACTTTTTAGCGTGTGGGTAAAAATTATTGAAATTTTAACTGAATGTATTTCATTGTGTTGTGTCAATTGTGTAATGAGTTTCGTGACAATCGGTCGAGTGATTTCAGTGATGGCTTCGAATGAAGAAATAGTCCGCCAACAAATTTTGGGCACCCAAACGCTTCTCATCGATGGATCGAAAAACAGCTCGGAATCGCACATTCAACCGTATCTCATGTGATCAAAACGTTCAAGGACCGTAAGACAACCAAGCGGAAAAATGGTAGTGGCAAAAAACGTGGCACATCAAATCCGGAGAAGGCCAGGATGGTATTGAACCAATTTAAGCGTTATCCCAACATTTCGATCAGGGATGTTGCGAAAAAGGCGAAAGTTTCAGTTTGTTTTGTGCAGAAAACAATGAAACGTCCTGGATTAAATGTGTTCAAGGTCCAGAAGGCACCGAACTGGAGCGATAAACAGAACTCGGTGGCCAAAACTCGTGCAAGAAAACTGTACAGGGAGTGGCTCACAAAACCGTTCTGCATTGTGATGGACGATGAGACCTACATTAAAGCCGACACCAAACAAATGCCAGGACAGGAACACTACGTCGCCACCTCTAAGTTGGCCGTTCCGGAGAGTGTACGGAAGAAGAAACTGTCGAAATTCGCCAAAAAAATTCCTTGTCTGGCAAGCGATCTGCGGATGTGGCAAAATGAGTCAGCCCTTCATCACCTCTGGGACCGTCAACGGACAAATCTACAAGGACGAATGCCTCCAAAAACGACTTCTGCCCTTCTTGAGATCTCACGATGGCCCGACACTGTTTTGGCCGGATTTGGCATCTTGCCACTATGCCCGGCCCGTCTTAGACTGGTACAAAGATAATAATGTAGTTTTTGTACCAAAAGACGTCAACCCTCCAAACACTCCGGAACTTCGCCCAATTGAAAAATTTTGGGCAATCATGAAGGCAAAGCTCGTTAAAACTCCAAAACTGATAGAAAATGAACTTGAACTAAAGAAAGTGTGGTTAAAAGTAAGTAAGCAAGTCGGTCCTATCATTGCCCAAAATTTGATGAAAGGGGTCAAGGCAAAGGTGTGGGCATTTGGGTTGGGAGAAGAGGTTCAATAAACCAATGATGTCAAAACTTAACCATTTAGTAGTACTTTATTTCCAGAAAGTTTGAAAAGAATCGGGCTCAAGGAAAATTTTTGGTGACCTATTTTGTGTGTCCAAATTTCATCGAATACAGTCTTTATAAAGGGTGTCCCACATCAAATTGCATCACGGGAAAAATGCTGTAGAAAATTTCCTAGTTGGCCGATCCTTTTCAAACTTTCAGACAATAAAATATAAGCTATTAGTAAGCTTTTGAATGTTAGCCTCCTACCACGAGTTCAGATCGACGGTGATGAAATCGAGGTAGTAGACGAATTCGTGTATCTGGGCTCATTGGTGACCGCCGATAACGACACCAGCAGAGAAATACAAAGGTGCATTGTGGCTGGCAATCGTGCCTGCTTTGGACTCAGAAGACCCACACAAACCCCCCCCCCCACCCCACAGCCCCCCCCCCCCGCCCCCACCACTCCCGCCCCCCCCCCCCCCCCAACCCCCCCCAAGCGCCCAAAATCGGTGACATCCTTTAAAGTGGTTTTCGAAAACGAACCGACGGGTACAAGAAGAAGATGCGCGCATTGAGCAAGGTGGATCGATCAAGTACACTCAGCGAAATAAACATTCGATATTCATAAGATTGCGTTATGATTATTTGCTATAAGAAATCAGTTTGAATTTCATAAATTTGCGTTATGAAATATAATGATGTTGAAAAAATAAAAACATGGAGCAACCTGGATTCGAACCTTGAACGTAGAGGTTATGGGTGCAGTGACTTGCCCACTAGTATATATCTACACTTGTAATCAGGCAAGCTTAAAGGCGTACAAGAACAAAGTCGTGTGAAACAAAATCCACATGTTCGGGAATTCCGGAACTTCTGACTGGAAGATACAATTTGCTTTATTGATAATGGGCATCCTGTCATTAGATTGACAGAAAATGCGCTGTGTGGTTTGATTGTTGTCACAGTTGACTTGGAACGAGAAAAACAACACGAGCTCCGAAAACCGTTCCAAATTCCTTTTGATAATTGACTCCAACGATAGCCATCTGGTGGTGAATGGATGCAGAATTTTTAAACGTTTAAATTCCAAGATACTTTGTATCATCTGTAATTCCTTGGATTGTATCGGAACGGATCTACCATTCCAGGTACAATGGAAGCTTACAAGGAGCCAGTACACTTGATAATTATAAAATGGGGACAGTCACGTTTCAGCAGCTTCTGGACGGATCGGTCAGAACCCACTATTACCGATGCTTCATCTGATCCAAAGCTCATTAAAGATAACAAAAAATCACGTGCGAAACAACTATGCTTTGAATAGCAAAAATAACCATTCTAACTTTCCAAAATTCCTTTGAGTGAATGCATGAAAATGGTTCTAAATTGGAAGACTAGTATTTTTTGTAGAAATCTCTGTAGGAAATTCTCTTAAGGAACAGTGAGAAAAATACTTCTCTAGCGGAATACTGAAGTATTTTTTGGAGAACTATATGTAAGAATGCCTTCAGACATCTTAGACAAAATTTAAAAAATAATTCTACAAAACCCCTTGCGGATTTTTTGAAATTCAGAATTAAATAAATGAGATTATGGAATTCATGCAAAACATTCCTCTAAGATTTCTCCAAACAAATCAAGATTTTCTTCAAGAATTATCTTATAGTTTTTGTGTAGTTCTTTTAGGTGTCCTCCAGAGATTCTCTTGGAATCACAAAACTGTACAAGTTCAGGGATTCCTCCAAAAACATCACCACAAGAATGTTTTGAAATACTGCCAATGAGATGCCAGAAGAAACTACTGAAAAAATCCCTAGAGGAATGCCTACAAACTCCTGAAGAATACCTATAGAAACGCCAGAAGGAATATCTCAAGGAATGTTTGAGAACTTTTCAAAGAATCTTTGAGAAATTTAGCTCACATCGAAGAACCTTTCCTATATTCTGTTGAATGAACAACGCGAATCAAAGCAAAAACAAAGATTCTTGTACAGGAAAGCGGAAGAATGTATTGCGTGGTGCAAGCTATCAGGTGCCAATTTTAAATCGCTAGTTTCCTATTGGTTGTTGGTGTCGGTGTCAATTGTTGTTGCTTCATGGGCCTTAAACAACACAATGAAAGTAGAATTGGTAAAAAGTTGGATGTTGAAATGTACACAAAATTTGAGGTTTTTAAGTGGACAAGCAATTCTTAAAAATCTTAAAAATCTTGGTTTATCTCAAAAATCTGTAATCTTTACTTACAGATATCTGTATGATTTTTTTTTTTAAAAAATCTGTGTCTAGATAAATCTGTGCATGTGGCAACCCTGCTGAAAGAAACAAAGTTTTCGCATTATTCACGGTCGTTTGCAAAACCCCATTAATTGGTGAAAAATCACCCATTTTCGCTAAAAGTGCCTCTCCCCATTTAATGGGTCAACTCGATTTTCCCATTAATGGGTAAAACCAGACTATGTCACAAAATGGGTATTTATTCACCCATTGCAAAGAAGTCAGGCTTCCTTAAAATGGGTAAAAAATTACCCATTTTAGGATTTAGATTATGTAGATTTTTAATTGATGGTATTCATGGTACTTAATCAATAAATGTAAAAAATAAAAAATAAAACACTTGTACTTGTTTTCATTCATGCCTTTTCTGGTATAGTTATGGAAACTACGAATCCATCAATAAACGGTAGAGGATTCTTCCGGCTTATATTGAGGTTATGCCCAAATTTGATGTGCTGTTTCAAATCGCCCAGAGTATTTTCTTCGATGTACGCTCAGCCATCAACTGGGCAGGGGTAACCATTAGATTACTTATAAACAAAAATATTATTTGTCTCACTTGTGTTGTTCCGAGAGTGTATAGTTTCAAATATTTTTTTAGTTTTTATAAAATTAAAAATCTGCAACAAGCTGCACTCTCCACCAACGATGTACCGTATGCGCTTGGTTTTTGAACTTCACTTTTTGACCCATTGATGTGCAAAAATATAACAATTTTTTTCCCATTTCAAAAAGTTCAGTCAGTCAGTCAGTCAGTCAGTCAGTCAGTCAGTCAGTCAGTCAGTCAGTCAGTCAGTCAGTCAGTCAGTCAGTCAGTCAGTCAGTCAGTCAGTCAGTCAGTCAGTCAGTCAGTCAGTCAGTCAGTCAGTCAGTCAGTCAGTCAGTCAGTCAGTCAGTCAGTCAGTCAGTCAGTCAGTCAGTCAGTCAGTTAGCTTTCGCTGATGGAACAAATAGAATTTCTAGAATGGAGTTTTTTTTGGATAATTATTAGAAAATAGAACAAAAATTATAAAACCTTCGAATTTGTGGTACGTTTCCGTATCCACTGCCGCTGCAATCTGCTCCATTAGCTGAATGATCGTTTTTAAATTTGCATTTTTTAAATTCTCACTTTGGAAAAATGGCGACTGATGCTGCCGGATTTTCACTATAGTCTAACAGCTTACTTAAGGATTGAACCAGATTTATGAAGAACCGAGTAAGGTCTGTATCCGCAATAATCCGAACACCTCAAAACATAAATTTCGCATTATATTTCCGTCATAGTTGTTTATTTCAGATTCATGGGTTGTGTTTTAACAATTTGTGAAGACAAAACATAGTTATTCGGTATTTGCATAAAATTTTCGAACTTTGCGCTTAACTCCGTCCATTAGGGTTTGTACAGACTCTTCAGAAATCGTAGAAGCCGTCTTTGTCCAAATTTGCTGGAAGTGTTTGATGTATTTGATTCCTTGCTTCTTTCCAGAAAGCTTCCGCTTCATTAGAGCCCAATATCTCTCGATTGGTCGTAGCTCTGGGCAATTTGGCGGGTTTGAGGTTTTTGGTACAATGTTCACTTGATTTGCTTGGTACCACTCCATCGCAGTGTTAGCATAGTGGCATGATGCCAAATCGGGCCAGAACAAAGGTTTTTCTTTGTGACTTTTGATGAAAGGTAGCAATCGCTTCTGCAGACACTCTTTCTGATAGATCTCCTTGTTGATTGTGCCTGTAGTGACGAAAGATTTACTCTTTTTGCCACACGTGCCAATTGCTTGCCACACAAGGTATTTTTTTGGGAAATTTCGATGCCTTCTTCGTTCTAAAATGCTCAGCTGTAGCATTTCTGGCCATAGCATAAAGCCGCCCTGGAAGCTACTTGAAATCCTCCAGGATATAAGTTTTATCGTTCATAACAACGCATGAAAACTTCGTCAAATATTCGCAGTACAAACGTCGAGCCCGTGATTTTGCTGCTAAGTTCTGTTTGTCGTTGCGGTTTGGAACTGTTTTTACTTTATACGACTTAAGTCCCAAATGTTGTTTTGATTTTTGGACAAAACAAGGCGACATCCCTATTTTACGAGCTACCGTTCGAATGGAGAGATTTGGGTTTTTCGTTAATATCCTTTTCATCTTTCGGTCCATGACAGGATCAGCGCGTCCAATGTTTTTGTCACTTCTCGGTTTCCTCTCCACCGTCAAACGTTCCGAAAATGATTTGAGCACATCGTAAATAGTGGATTTAGGCAAATCCAATGTTTTTGCAAAGTCCCGTATTGACAAGTCAGGATTTGCCGTACGCCCGTACAAAATTCGCTCGCGCACTTGTTTTTCTTTCGTCGCCATCTTGAATACTAAACATGAAATGTAAACATCAAGCATAGTCTTTTTCATCATAGACTCTCAGCTATACCACACTGAGATTTTTCATTCCTACGTGCAATATTTCAAAAGTTACAATGATTTGATGGTGTCCGGATTAATGTGGATACAGACCTCACCCCCTATCCACCCCACCTTTTTAAAAAAAACAAAACACGATACAATAACACTAACATATAACTATCACTTGGTCTCCTCACAAACTACACACTACTCATCCTCATCTCACTCTCCACCCCCCCCTCTAATCCACCCCCCCACCACCAACACAATCACTCTATTCATTCATTTTAAACCAAAAATAAATTATTATAAAAATTAATAACAACAAAACATTACTTACGCCTTCCACCCTCCCCAAAACCAATTCGAAATCTCCCCCCAACAAAACCAACCAACCACACCCCCCGCAGCCACGCCCAACCCAAAAATCACTCCCACCCCCCTCCCTTCCCCTACAACACTGACGACACCCACACAAACAAAGAAAAAATTAAAAAAAAAAAAAACAAACCAATAATTAATCCCCCCCCCATATACTCACTATTGATAACAACGAGCCTCACATTTTTCCACAAAGCACCCCTCTAAATGCAAGTTTTTCCTTCTTTAGCATTTCAAGCTTATTGCTTACCACAATTACCTTATTATCTACTCGCAATTTAGTGTTCTAAATGCATGTTTACTGTTGTTAATTGAGAGCTTTCGATGCCAGTACCATTTTTGCATTAGTATGTATACAATCATACTCTATGCCCAGGGAGTCGAGAAATTTGCCTTTACGAAAAATTCCTAGACCAGACCGGGAATCGAACCCAGCCACCTCCAGCATGGTCTTGCTTTGTAGCTTTGCCTTTACCGACTGAGCTAAGGGAGGACCCAAGTGTTGCTACATATTAGCCAGGGACCTGGCAACCTATCCTATTTACTACACGGAAAAAATCTTGTAGTAGAAACTACCATTTTATCCGACTATGCCTGTTTTCAAAACTACCATGAAATGTCAGTCAAATTTACTACGTTGATGGTAAAGTCTTCAATATTTGTGTTATATTTGACAGACCTCATGTTGATATCTACCCCACCATGGTTGATCTAATCGCAGGCATGGTAAAATCAAACGCATTTATAGTCAGGTGAAAATGGTTGGTGTTTGCGCTTAACATAACATTCGAAATGGTAGTTTCTACTGCGGTTTTTTTTTTTGCGTGTAGCGTTTGACAGTATGCAACATATTGCGGGTCTTTTTTGAATAAGGTCCATCTGACGTTTGTTACTACAGGTACGAACGCCAGTATTATTTATAAACAATGAATCTGTTGACGTTTGGTTGCAAGAGATGTTAGCTACACGGAAAACAAAAAGTACTGAAAATTTGAGTTTAATTGAGTATCTTATTAGGTCGAATCCATGTGCTCTGTTGGTTCATTTTAACTCAACGGTTGAGTAAAGTATACACTACCTACAGGTTGGTAAAAAAGAACTTACTTTGTTTTTATTTTTTGAGCTTGTTGAGCTTGAAACAACTCCGAGGTGGGTGAAAAAATTGTTCGAAAGCACTTGCTTCCATGACGGCCAATTCGAAGCGACAAAATGCAACGGAGCATAGGTGTATTGAGTTTCGTGCGCCTCGAGGACGCAGGATATCGGTTGTCGGCGGCAAGGGTGCACCCGGCCGGTAAATGTGAGTACTTTAGACGAAATCTGAATCTGCTTTTGTAAACAAACATTTCAATCGCTGATTTCTCGTGAAAATTAGATCAATCTCAAAGGCATAATCCACCAGATCAAAGAGGAATCATTCCTTGATTGTAATTTTAATTTTTGGAACTGTGCTCATGTTCGGCGAATGTGCGAAATCGGCAAATGAAGAGTTAGTTTACAAAAGCAGATTCGGCCTTGTCGCGAAGTTCCTCGGAAATTCCATGTATTTCGTCGGCGGTTGAACCCCCCCCCCCCCCAGGTGTTGTACCCCCCCCCCTGGAAAATCTGTCTACCAAAAATCGATTTTTTTTCGATCTGAACGTTAAACCTAACGTCGGAGGAAGTGCATTGGAATCGCATAATTATGCACTAACTTACTTGTAATGAAATATTTTTCAATAACAAATAATAGCACGATTATCTATTTTTATTTATCTGATCAAAACAGCATTAAATTTACTCAATGTTTGCTTAATTTGGTCTATTTAATGTAGCTATTTTTTACCACCTAGTATGTTAATTTTACCCACCGTTAGCATTTTAAGGATTGTTTCAATTTACCTACTTGATAGTTTACCCCCGTTAACATAAAATTAGGTAAACCTAAGTTTACCTACATTTACCTTATTGAACGATAGTTTACGGTTGCATCAAAAGAAGTTAATATGGGGTAGTTTTTCAGTTCCGTGTACAAGAAAATGACAGCCCGCCAGATCCATGATATTAGCAGTCCAAACACTGAAATAAAACATAGCAAAGTTTTCCCTATTTTAAGAACATTAGGCCTTTTTCAAATAACTCATTCAGAAATTGTGCATGATCGGTTGGTACTATCCAGTTTAACGATAGGTAACTATGTTTGCTAAGATTTCAACGAACTTGTTCAACTGAACAAACTCTGAGTAAAAATTCTCCCGATTTCGGTGATCTGAATTCATTGATGTATCAAGCATTTACTGAAACAAATATTCCACTATTACACTATTATGAATGTTTGTTTTTTCCCCTATACTGATTCATCACCCCCACATGGTGCTTCATTTGAAACGCCACAGCGAAGCCATCCGTCCTCAACTGATTGGAACGAAGCTTGAAACCCTGCTGTATGTTTTCCATCATGCCTCATTAAAAAATACTCGTGCAAAAATCATGATCCGTTCCTTCCCCGCACCGCCGCGGCACATCATCAGGCGGAGACGACGATTGAAACGTGTCAAATTGATCGAGCTTCACACGAGCGTCACATTGCGCATCACCGCAGCAACGGAGCACACAGGTGTAAATCAGTCATACGTGCCCTTTCCGAGGAACTCCCACAAAGAGAAACCCCGTAAGAACGTCGGCCGAAGAAATCCCATCCTTGGGCAGTCAACACTAGCAGACCGGCGGAGCAACAACTGGATCTGATCGCAAAAATAAAAAGAGGCGAACAAGAAGCCAAAAACGAGAGCTCGCATTCAATTCGGATTTTCTCGGAATCGAGAAATCGATCAGAAGCGAGATAATAAATTACACTGCGAGCGAGCGCAGCGGCTTCTTCTGATGGGTCTGGGAATGACGAAGATGAGAACAACGAGGCAACGGCGAAGACGGCGATGATTACCATCATGCTGCAGCATCCACAGCGTCAGCGTCTAGAAGAGAATAATCATGCTGGTTCGGTTATAAGCGTCTTCTATTGTTCGGTCGAAGCGATTATGCTCTCCGGATAGTCTCGTAACATTCGAAACGAAGAAAGGAGAACGAAAGACGCCACGATTGGCACTCGATCATGGCGGTGGTGTGGAACTGGTTCGTGATCGGATTCGATTTGACTCGACGAGTTGAAGTCGACTGGGCGAAATACATTTAGGGAATGTTGAAAATCAATCTCTGATGAGGTTATAGGCTAAGTTGAAATGACATTTAGAACGTTACTTTTCTTGTTCGAAAATCTCCAATCGAGTTTAACACTCACTGATGCCGGAAATCATGAGAACTGCTGCAGCTATCAACTCCCACGTTGATGAAACTTCAACGAACGTCGGTCGGTTGCGTGCAAAACAAAAACATCCCAAAACGAGATGGATTTCATTGTGTGCAAACGTTTAATTCTTCCGAGAAGAAAGGTCCAAAGTGCCGCAAAACAAAACAACGCACATCGGATCGCATGGTACCTACGGTGTTTTCATTCAGAATTTCGAAATTCGAGGAATCTTCCTCGAAAAGTTAGTTTTGTTTGGGATTTTTTTTTGCTCCCGCTTGATCGGTTCACCTGAGCGACAGCAAATCGCAGTAGGCGCGCGAGCGCACCTAAAAGGTTTTTCTATTTTCAGTCGAGAGGACTGTGATTTTCGAGTCATTTGTCACGGATAAACCGAACCACCCGTCGTTGTTGGCTAGTGCCGCGGCGTTTGACGAAGCAAGAGGGCGCCGCCGATGAAGAAAAAAAAACACAGCATCAGTGACTGACCAGCTCAGCCGTGCAGTGTGTTCGTGTTTTGACTGAATCAGAGCTGTCAGTTGCACCCCACCCCCAAAATTTCCTTCCTTCCATTTCCCCACTACCAACCCCCATCCCCCCACCCCCCCCCCTCCTCCCCTTTCCCCCCGCCCCCCTCCCTCACCCCCACCCCCCAACAAAACCAATCCATTCTCTTTTTTCTTTTTTTATTTTTTTCCCTTACTTATAGCGTTGCATTTGTTTGATACGGGGGGGCCCACCCACAGGACTGAAGCGGCTGTCATCCACGAACAACAATCGTGAAGCCGAAAACTTGGTACTGCGTGTGGTGCTAATTTGACAGCAATCGGTTTTCATGAAGGCTATATGAAGCAAACACAATATTCGCGGCGGAAGTTGCCGTGTTTTGTCGTTAATTAGATTCGAGAGAAAAATCTTCCGTGTTGTACTTAGTGCAGTGGTTATCGCAACGATGGTATTTTTTCATTGTTTATCAGTCAGGTACTATAATGTTTTATCAAAGTACGGATACTAGTAGTTTGATAGAAGAAATATTGTTACCTTACCAATTTATTGTGGCCCGAGCTTAAAATGTTTAAATCGTCACTAGCGCCACACCAAAAGTGGCAGGCTTCAAGAACTAACGCTTTCTTCAGTCCTCTGGGTCCCCCCTGATTTTCTACTTTTTTTCCTCCAATAAAAACACACTTACCCCAAAAATAAATACTTTTTCACCCCAACCATCAACCTCCCCCTTTTCAATCCCAAGTTTTTTTATATAGCCCTTTTTTTTTTAAACGGTTTCTTTTTTCCAAACTATTTTTTTTTTTCCACTATTCCTTTTTTTGTAAAAGGGAACTTTATTTTGGAAACAAAGGTTACAAACGAATTATTCAAAGTATTGCCCATCACTAGCTACGACTTTTTCCCATCTTTCTGGTAGAACGTGAATACCATTTCGATAGAACTGTTCGTCTTTTGATGCTATCCAAGAATCAAGCCATTTTGAGATGTCATCATATGAGTGGAATTGCTGACCAGTGAGACCATGTGCCATCGAACGGAACAAGTAATAATCAGGAGAATATGGCGGGTGGGGTAGGACTTCCCATTTGAGCGTTTCCAAGTAGGTTTTCACGGGTTTCGCAACGTGAGGTCGAGCGTTGTCATGCTGAAGAATCACTTTTTCGTGTCTGTGCTCGTATTGTGGCCGTTTTTCGTGCATCGGCTCAATCGCATCAATTGAGTTCGATACCGTTCCCCGGTAATGGTTTCGTTTGGTTTCAACAGCTCATAATAAATAACACCAACTTGGTCCCACCAAATACACAGCATAACCTTCGCAGCGTGAATATTCGGCCTAGGCGACGATGTTGAAGCATGCCCGGGCAGTCCCCATGAATGTTTCCGTTTTGGGCTAGTGTAATGAATCCATTTTTCGTCACCCGTCACAATGGGATGTAGAAAACTCTTCCTTTTTTGCCGCTGGAGCAGTTGTTCACAGACGAAAAAACGACGCTCAACATCTCTTGGCTTCAAATCGTAAGGAACCCAAGTTCCTTGCTTTCGAATCATTCCCAACGCATGCAATCGCTTAGAAACGGCTTGACGGGAAACTCCTAATCCTGAACCAAGCTCTTCTTGCGTTTGACACGGATCCTCATCGAGCAATGCCTCCAATTCAGAGTCTTCGAAGTTTTTTGGCCTTCCTTCACGCGGACGATCATGAACACTGAAATCACCGTTTTTGAAGCGACGAAACCAATCACGACACGTTGTTTCACTCAGAGCAGCATCACCGTAAACTTTTTGGAGCTCTCGATGTGCTTCAGCCGCCGTTTTCTTCGAATGAAAGAAGAAAATCAACACTTCCCGCAAATGACGACTATTTGGCACGAAATCAGACATCTTCAAACAACCAAAATATATAACACTAAACCAAAATCACTGATTTGGCAAAGCGGTTTGTTTACCATATGTCTGAGCTTGGTTTATGACGCTTGAGATGTACAACATTCGACCAGCACTTACTACTGGCGCCATCTATTGCTAAACAGCGGGAATTTAGTTGCGCACCTAATATTTGCAGAAATAAAGGCATATATTCTTCGAAATTGTTGTAGATGAGAAAATCTTAAGCAATTTTGGTTGAATAATTTTTTTGTAGCCTTTGAAATTACCGAATTATTCCTGCGTAGCTTAGGGTGTCCCTATAAAAATCAGTTATTTTGCTCTAACTTTTTTATTTCCACTTTTTCAGCAAAGCTGTGTTGCTATTGATTCTAGAACAATAAAGGGCGATACGGTCAAAATTTGGTCAATATCAACTTGACGTATTTCTTTCAATTTTGCATTTAAAAAACCTGAACACCCCTCATTTTGAAGGTGTGTGTGTGCAAAATGTTGCTCCTATTTTGATTTTGGAATTCACTCTTCAGTTGTCAAAATGCCGTCCAAGCAAGAAGAGCAGCGTATCAAAATTTTGCTCGCGCATCGCGAAAATCCGAGCTACTCGCACGCAAAGTTGGCAAAATCGCTAAAAGTTGCCAAATCAACCGTTACAAATGTAATTAAAGTGTTTGGGGAACGTTTGTCGACAGCCAGGAAGTCTGGATCGGGGGGAAATCGAAAACCGGAAGCCGCTGAGACGACAAAGAGAGTTGCCGGTAGTTTCAAGCGAAACCCTAACCTATCTCTCCGAGATGCCGCAAATAAGCTGGGTGTATCGTCTACAACCGTGCATCGAGCCAAAAAACGAGCCGGACTATCGACTTACAAGAAGGTAGTGACTCCAAATCGCGATGATAAACAAAATACGACGGCCAAAGCGCGATCCCGGAGGCTGTACACGACGATGCTGACGAAGTTTGACTGCGTGGTAATGGACGACGAAACCTACGTCAAAGCCGACTACAAGCAGCTTCCGGGACAGGAGTTTTATACGGCAAAAGGAAGGGGAAAGGTAGCAAATATTTTCAAGCACACGAAACTGTCAAAGTTCGCAAAGAAATATCTGGTTTGGCAAGCCATCTGTACCTGTGGCTTGAAAAGCAGCATTTTTATAGCTTCCGGGACTGTCAACCAAGAAATTTACGTGAAAGAGTGTTTGAATAAACGTCTGCTGCCTTTCCTGAAGAAACACGGTTGTTCCGTACTGTTTTGGCCGGATTTGGCATCTTGCCATTACGGTAAAAAGGCCATGGAGTGGTACGCCGCCAACAACGTGCAGGTGGTTCCCAAGGACAAGAACCCTCCCAACACGCCAGAGCTCCGCCCAATTGAGAAATACTGGGCTATTGTCAAGCGGAACCTAAAGAAGACCAAAAAAACTGCTAAGGACGAGCAGCAGTTCAAGGCAAACTGGCTTTCTGCGGCGAAGAAGGTGGACAAGGTGGCTGTACAAAATCTGATGGCAGGGGTCAAGCGTAAGGCCCGGCAATTCGGATTTGGAAAAGCGGAAGCCTAACTGAATATTTTTCCTGAATTTTATACTAATTGAACTTGAAAAAGAAATTTAATTTGATTTTTTAAATAAACGATTTCACCGATTTACACGCGTTTTCCCTTGACCAAATTTTGACCGTATCACCCTTTAAAAGATACAACTTCTGATGTACTGAAATCTTTGCTATGGTATGTTAAACAAAAGTTACTAGGGTTCTTGTAAAAAATAGGACTTTTTCAATTGTTGATCTCTTTGGTTGCGGCAGACAAAAAATATTTTTCAACTGCATTTGGAAGGTTTTATATTATTGCATATTATATTTGAAAACTGGAGATATTTTTTATTTAAATTGATTAAAACACATTTGAAAAGGGCGTAATTTTATGAGATAATCGTACCTCGTCGAGGTGGCAGGGTGATCTGCTCTTCGAGCTACCCCATAGTGGGATGTTAGGCAAATGAAACGCCTGTGGTTCGAATACTACTTTACCATGCCCTTTCACTCAATTTTCAATACCTCTGTTCTATTTCTAGCCTACCGTACACTGACGGAACTTTCAACTTTCTCTTCATATCTTTCATTCTAGCAAAAAACATTGCTGTCCACTCTTGGTGCCTCATGGCGATGAGCGAGACATCTCCTTCTACATCGTAAATAACTCGCTAACGCTAACGATTAATCCCGACAAGATTTAAGGGACAAAAGTAACATCTTTTTAAGTTCTAAAAGCCATCTGGCGACAACTTTGTTGGCAAATTTGAAACAAAAAAGTTAGTGCACAAGACTTGTTGTTTTGTAGGGACATCCTAAGTTATCTAAGGAAAACTGTCCTGATGAAGGTCTCTACTTCCGATATTATTTATGAGTAACTAGCTGATCCCGGTGCGAGCGTTGCTACGCCTGCAACTAAATGAATGAACATTACATAGAACTGGCGCGTTTATAATTGTTTTTTTTTTGAATGAGTTTTTTTTTGACTAAGAAGGGGTTCAAACTTCTATCAGAACATTCTTCTTGCCCAGGAACAACACAGTTTGTGTTTCAGTTACTTGCATAATTCTCATGTTTCGTTGAAATTTGTGTTTCATTTGAATGGAAGCCCTCCCCCTCCCCCCTTCTAGAAGGGGGAAGGAGTCTCAAACAATCATAACTCGAGTAATTCATGTTAAGGGGTTAAAAGCCATTTGTAAACAATGACTTTAAATGTCGATTACTCTTGAATCTTAAATCACTCTCGTGAAATGAAAGCAGCATTTGGTGGAAGAATGTTAGTCTACCATATGAAGTAGCTGGATATAGTGAGATTCTTGTGATTCGTGAGAGATCACTGTTTAAAGTCATTGTTTACAAATGGCTTTTTGGCAGTAATCATGAATTACTCGAGATAAGAACCTTCCCCAGCCCCAAAAACCACTGCATTCAAATTTTCACGCCGATCGGTCTGACAGTCAGACAGAAATTCATTTTAATATATATAAAAAATCCTCTCTCCAATAACCCCACATGCGAAATGTGGTTTCATTTGCTTGAATAATTCTCGAGTTTTGCAGAATTGTGTGTTTCATTTGTATGAAAGCCCTCCCACTGCTTGCGGTTTCTTGCCTCCAAAAACCTCCACATGCCAAATGTCGTTCCATTTGCTTGATTAGTTCTCGAGATATGGAGAAATTTGCGTTCCATTTTATGGAAGCCCCCCCCCCCCTTCAGAAGGCGGAGGGGTCTCAAACCACCATAGAAATATATCTCTCCTTCAAAAAAATCCACATGCCAAATTCGGTTTCATTTGCTTCATTAATTCCGGAGTTGTGCAGAGATTTGTGTTTCATTTGTATGGAAGCCCCCTCCTTTCCAGAGGGCGGATGAGTCACAAATCACCATAGAAATATTTCTTTTGTTCAGAAACATCCACATGCCAAATTTTATTTC
>JAHHFK020004583.1:0-208336 GCA_024533555.2 Aedes koreicus | reverse complement strand
ATAGTTATACATTCAGTAGTTCCAGTCATGTCGTCGAAACAAGAAATTGTCCGTGAGAAAATTTTGTGCACTCACAATCAAAATCCAGGGGCGTCCCACCGGTGGATTGCTAAAAGGCTTGCAATTGCAAGGACAACTGTGTCTCGTGTAATAAGAACCTTCAAGGAGCGTCTAAGTGTCCAAAGGAAGGAAGGGAGTGGTCGTAAAAGTGGTCCAATGGGCAGTAAAATGGCCGGGAAAGTCGTACAACAATTCAAGAACCATCCAAACATGTAAATTCGAAATGTCGCTAAAAAGTGTAAGGTGTCAGTCGGTTTTGTGCAGAAAACCATGAAGCGTGCTGGGTTACATGTTTACAAAGTGCAAAAAGCCCCAAACCGGAATGAAAAACAAAACATCACTGCGAAAACCCGTGCCCGGAAACTTTACACGAAGCTGCTCACCAAATCCGGTTGCATCGTGATGGATGACGAAACATACGTCAAGGCCGACTTCCGTCAACTTCCTGGGCAAGAATATTTCGTTGCCAAGTCGAAGTTCGATGTTCCGGAGGATGTTCGAAAGAAGAAACTATCGAAATTTGCAAAGAAGTTTCTAATCTGGCAGGCGATTTGCGGATGTGGTGAAATAAGTGCTCCCCTTCATCACTTCCGGAACAATAAACGGTGCGATTTACACGGAAGAGTGCCTTAAGAAGCGCCTCTTGCCATTCATTAAGAAGCACAAAGGATCAACTCTGTTTTGGCCTGATCTAGCATCCTGCCACTACGCTCGAAACGTATTGGAGTGGTACCGAGCCAACGGAGTCAATTTTGTGCCAAAGGATATGAACCCACCAAATTCACCGGAACTTCGTCCAATTGAAAAATTCTGGGCAATTATGAAAACGGAACTTCGCAAACATCCCAAAACTATAAAAACAGAGCTAGAATTGAAGAAAATTTGGGTAAAAACAACAAAAACACTGGGAAAATCGGTTGTACAAAAATTTGATGGGTGGAGTGAAAAGGAAGGTGCGGGCATTCGGGATGGGAGACGAAATTGAATAAAACAAATGTTGTTAATCAAAACTCATTAGTAGTTCTTCATTCCCTGAAAATTTCAAGAAAATCCGATAATCAGTTTAATTTTGATGAGTATATATGTGTGTGCCATTTTTATCGAATACACCCTTTAGCTCGAAAAACTTCACCGGAAGACAACTTAACTGATATGATGCGAGTCTCATTAGCATGGTCAGATCCCAAATTGTCCGATCTTGAATATAGATCAAAACCTCATAAGGCACGAGATTCAGAAGTAAATTTCACGCGCGAAATGGCACGATTCTATGCATATCCAGAAATAGTTGAAGAGACGTCAGCGATTAATAGTGATGAAGATGAAGACTCCAAATCTGGTGCTAGTGATGCAGATAGTGTGAATGAAGTCGGAGAACACTGAATATTTGTATCATGTAAATAGATCGACTTTACTTTTGCAAAGGTCCAAAAGGTGTTTTCACAATACATAGTACAGCACAAACGAGTTAAATATTTTTAAAGCAAGTATGATTACCATATGACTATTCATTTTTTCTTCCGAAATTAGGGAAAAATTGAGCAAAATGGAAAGTGGCATCCCCTGCATTACAATTTCCAGACATCTTTACAATATTGCAGTGCGTTTTATTTCATTTTAATGCGTGGCTATTACAAAAACCGCATTTTCAATACAGGGTGACTGGCCGCTCGCGGTCTAGCCAAAACAGGGTGATAAAGAGATCTGCCAACAATATCTCCTTCGTTAGATTCTCCAGACATTTTCACAATACTACAACATAGATGTATTCCACATTATTAGAGCTAATACAGTTATGATTATTAAATTTTTATTCTCAAAATTAGGGGAAAGTCGGGTTAAATGAGCCATTTCTCGAGGTCTGTAAAAGTCGACAATCCCTCCATTCAATTTGCTAGAAATTTTTAGATTATTGCAGTGCATTTAATTTTTATTCTAATTCGCGGCTACTTAAAAAACCACATTAAATATTGGTTCATCCAGTATGCAGAGAAAAGCGGGTAAAAATGGACAAATACCGATGTCATTTAATTCCCAGACAGTTCCACAAAAGAGCCTTATTTTGTCTTCGCCACTTGTTATATCTAGTTTTTCCAATATTGGTGAAAATCGTGCAAAATGGACGTTCCGACGTTTTTACAAGACGATATTGCCTCCGTTTGATTCTCCAGATATTTTCACAATCTAGGCACAAATGGGTTCAATTTATCAAAGCTAATATGATAAACGAAAGATTGACTAATTTTTCTTCGAAAATAAGGGGAAATCGGGCAAAATGAGCTACTTCCTGAGATTTGCACAAGACGACATCCCTCATTCAATTTTCCAAATTGAATGAAAGGGATGTTTTACAGGGCACTTATCCAGCGGCCTTTAATTAGTTGTGATTTTGGGTCCCATTTTTCCACTGTCATCGGTTGCCCCGGTTTGCGTCCGGAAAACGTTGGATACCATTCCAATTTGCTCGCGGAACGTCGCGAAGCTAATAATGTCATCCTGAGCTGGCTTGCGGTGTTTGTTGTTCTCACTGAAAAGCCTGATTTGTTTAGCCAATGTGGACTCCTGTGTTTTCTATTTTCCGTCAGTAAAATAAGCTCGCCACTTGTTATGGAGGAATCTAAAAATAAAGGAATCAATCGTCCTGATAACAAATCCGCACAGTGATTCCATTTCATACAAAAGGCGGAAAAAAGTCTTATAATGGATTTTACATAGCCAAGTTATGTATTTTCAAGTAATTTTGGGCCGCTAATTTCAAATATGCAATCTAAATTAACGTATTGGGTCACACTATCGAGATATGGCCACTTTATGATCCCCTGGAATATCCGGAATATCCGATAAAATGGTTAATTCATTAGTCTCGTTCTAAAGCAATACGATTTTTTTTCAAAATCATTTGTACATAAAATGTAAAATTTAAAGCAATGTGGAGAACAATTTATGGCTCTGGGTGGCCATTGCATGGTCTTCCGGAAGTTCCGGAACATCCGTAACATTTGATAATTCAGCAATTCCATACCAAAAACATGAAGTGGATATTAGAATTTCGCAATATTTGGTACATACTGTTCCTTTTTGGAAAATTTATGACTTTAATTTTCAATTTTGTCATTAGGGTGGTCCATTTCAAAATAGGGTGGTCCAAAAAAAAGGGAATAAATTATAACTTTTAAACCACTTTTCGGGCCGATTTTGAATTTTTATGATGAAAGAAAATGAAAAGTAATGGGTTATAGTTTTAAGAAAAAGTAGGAATATAAAAGGATTAAATCTTATAATTTAAATCTATTTCAGAAATTTTTAGTTTTTATTATTTTGGTTGCGACTACAATTTTAAATTATTCTGTTATTAATTTTAAAACTCAAAATCCGACTAATTAGCTTAAAATCTACACTTTCACTTTTTGACTGTACATTCTTCCGACAGGAAATCACTCAATCCTATTAGGCAGCATTTTGGGGACGGATGCAACGTGACTATTTCAGCAAAGATTTCGGAAGACCGGTCTTCGGTTCCAGAGAACCATCAGAGTCCTTGAGATAACCGTTCCGGATCGTCGGTCTTCGCCGGATTCGGATAGTCAATTTGCTGTACATTTTTTCCTATTGATAGCAAAATGAGTATTCCACTTGATGTTCTGTCAAGACAATGAAAACAAAAAAACTTTCCTCTAATAAAATTGAACGCAATATTACAGCAGTATAAAAGATAAATTGGAAAGTGTCTCAAATTTTGATTTCTTTTTTATGTTGACATCAAAATACGTTCTTTCATTGTGATGTTGAACTTTCCTCGGGATCTCTCCTGTAAAATGTACTCAATTTCGCAGAAAACGGTTTATTGCAACGGTTTTAACAAATACGTTGGATGTAGAAGGAGATGTTCGCTCATTACCATGGGGCCCCAACAGTGGACAGTAATATTTACTAGAAATGAAAGATATGAAGAGAAAGTGTTGATAGTTCCGTCAGTGTACGGCAGGTTGTGAAAATTGAATAGAAGTATTGAAAATTGAGCAAAGGGCTTGGATATAGTAGTACTCGAACCAAGGACGCATTCGTTGCCTCACATCTTTGCCGAACATCTCCTTCTACATCAGTACCCATTTCCCCCTTTTTTAAAAAAAAATAAAATTTAAAAAAAAAAAAAACAAACCACAACCAAATACACAAAATTTCCCTTAAACATTTTCCTTAATAAATCTCAGTCTCTTAAAACTTCGTGCGAGCTCGATTGTGATGTTTGTATTCAACATACGCTGCTTTGCTTGTGTTGCTGTTCTCATGTCCGCCGTTAAAAAGCACGTTAATGGCACATTAGGCTCATGTTGTCGCAGCCAGTGTGTGAAAAAATTGACAGCCCGCAATGAGTGCGAAAAACAACATTATTCAATTCTTTGGTATTTGCTGAACACAAGAATTACTAATAAATAGAAGAGGCAATGAACGAACGAACACAAGCATTCGGTCCCCTCCAAAAAAAAGGTGACTCGCACCGATTGCTTGCATTCACACAGGATGCTACCGACACATTTTTCTATACAGATCTCCGGCTTAATCAGTCAAAACAAAAAGAGGAGAGCAACACAAAACACAATAATCGCAAACATTCTGACGGAGTGACTGAGTGTGTTCTTGCTAGCACCGAATTTTGGCTCTTCTGAACATCAGGGATGCCAGATATACAGACATGTCTGTATTTATACATACATTCTACAGACATTTGGAAAATGTTACAGACATATACAGACATTCATTTCGGCGAACTTCTAGGAAAAGTGTAAATGCACCCTTTTTTTTGGGGAAATGCTCCTTAAACTTTGGAAAAATGCTCCTTAGATGCGTTTGCCCGGTATAATGCAATCGGAGTTATTAACCTTCTGGTTAGCGCTTGCCGGGTGTTTTGACGGGTCTTCAGTTTCATCAAAATTGTATAGTTTTGACGGGTTTTAAGTTTCTGAATTTAAGAGTCGTCAAAACGAAATTAAGACTCGTCAAAATGAAATTAAGACTCGTAAAAATGAAATTTAAACCCGTCAAAACTACCTCAAAGATTGCGGAGCGATGCTCCGCTATACAATCTTGAAGAAACTTAAGACCCATCAAAACAACCGGCAAGCTCTAACCAGAAGGTAAATACCTCCGATTGCATTATACCGGGCAAACGCATCTAAGGAGCATTTTTCCGAAGTTTAAGGAGCATTTCCCCAAGAAGAAGGGTGCATTTACCCTGCTGCCGAACTTCTAGATTTAAAAAATAAACATGGCGATAGGGAAAGTCACATACGTCTTCTTCTTTAGCAAGCTTATTGCTTTCACAATTAGCTTATTGCTTGCTCTCAACTTAGTGTTCTACTAAATGCACTTCCACAGTTATTAATTGAGAGCTTTCGATGCCTAGTACCATTTTTGCATTAGTATGATTGTGTGGCAAATACAATCATACCATATGCCCAGAGAGTCGAGAAATATTCCTTAGCGAAAAATTCCTAGACCAGACTGGGAATCGAACCCAGCCACCTCCAGCATGGTGTTGCTTTGTAGCTGCGCTTTTACCGACTGAGCTAAGGAAGGATCCAAGGGAGTCACATACGTCACAGTAAGCAAATTATTGACAATCTGAAGTTGGACCATTCTGTTGGCGAAAAAAAAACAGTGAGGGATGTAGAAGTACAAGTATAGGCCTGGCTGTTTTATAAATCGGTTTTCACTGATTTGACCCTCACTCTGAGATTTTTTTAATCGTTGATAGTTTAAATAGTAATCATTTTTATGGTTCATGAAGTTTACATGTCGCATAGTATAAAAACTATACTAACGTTTCATAAAGTATAAACTTAGTCTAAGTATTGTGAGGGAATTCTACATGGAAGTATTATCCCTCCTTGAGCGCAATAATGTTGTCATTTTATCAACATTTCATCGATTCTCCCTAACAAATTGCTTGTTGTGTTCGGTGTGATATTTTTTGAAACAATCAATGCGCTTTCGGGGCGTATATCTATTTTGTCCTTAATTTTGCCGTTTTCAAATCAGTGATCTGAGACTACCAAACAACAGCTTCCGATGTTCGATTTAATCGACGGCGGTAAATTCGGATCCGTTTTTCTTGGTAGTACTTAGTACGTCATGAAATGAAATATTACCACGTAGAAAAAGAGGTCCGATCGGTTAAATGCATGTGGCATTACCCAAGTTCCACATTTCCCAAGTTCCGAAAAACATCCTCGAAAAAGCCACTCGATCAGAGTGTTTTCGATTATATGGTCAATCGGTTTTTATACCCACCGATAGATTTAAGAAAGTTCGGTTTCATTCATTTTTAGGTTAGTTTGACAAAACAAAAACAAATCCAGGGCGGGAAAACAATTTATTCTGAGTTTCTTATAAATCTCGTCTAAACTACGCACATAAATTTCAACATTATACTACGCTCCTTATATAGCAAGTTAATACTAAGCAAGTTGCCGTTGATACGGAGCTATGCGTCAACCAGGTGAATATCGATTTAGTGTGAACTTTAAACTAGTTAGTTTTGATTTTGTTCTGAGTGCTTGTCTAAGACGTAGCACTGAAACGAACAAAAAATACGGCCATTGTAACGAATTTCCTTGGCGAATCGCATCACCAAGAATTGGTGGCAATGATGCGGTGCAAACCATTTAGTCTTATAATCGATGAGTCAATTGGTCTTAGTAGTGAGGACTATCTTTTGGAATGGCAATGTACTATCAATTCGAGATTCTTTTAATCACGTACTCAATCTTGCCAAGGCGGATGCCACTACGATACACAGTGCCATTGATACTAAGTTTAATGAAGACTTTGATTTTGTACAAAAAGAAGCTAATAGGGTTCGGTGTAGAACGAGCGAGTGTTATGCACGGTGGGAAGCATTCTGTTAGTGTACTGTTTAAAAACGACTGTCCGAATTTATTCGTACTGAAATGCAATTGCTATTCATTTGCATTGTGTATATCATATCCATGTGAAAATATTCCATCTTGAGTAAAAGTCCTAACATCGGCAGGATGAAAAAAAAATAAGAAAGTTTACGAGCGTCTCAGCGATCCATCAAACCACTTGTACTTGATCGCAATTAACCACATCTTAACGAAAATCAACCGGTTGAATCAACCTTATTCAATCTGAAAAGTCAATGGTGAACAAACCGACAACAGAAACATGCAAATTGATATTCTTGATATTGGATTAGGCAGCATTCATTAATTATGTCACGCTTTTAGGGGGGGGGGGGGTTCAGAAAACCGTGACATTTTGTGACAAACGAGGGAGGGGGGTAAGCTGAATCGTGACATCACATTTTTGAAAAAAAAAACAAAAACAAAATGATATTCTTATGCAATATCGCCTACTACTACTATCCCTACTGTTCACGCCCCTTCGTAAACGAACAGCAACAGCAGTAATCATGCAGCACTCACACACCGCTCGCATTAACTATGCCACGCCCTGTTCTGCAACTTTCCATCGTTCTGGAACTTTCCATGTTCTGGAACTTTCCATTGTTTTGGAACTTTCCATCGTTCTGGAACTTTCCATGTTCTGGAACTTTCCATTGTTCTGGAACTTTCCATGTTCTGGAACTTCTAGCAGTAGCGGCACAATATAAAAACGGCACCGCAGTGGCGCAGTCATTCAGTCATTATATCAATTCTAAGGTGTTAAGATCAAAAGGAAAAAGCAATAAAGGATAAGTGAATAGAAGCAGTAGTTTTTCTATCAATATCTTCTGGATCCATTATCCGGTGCAACAGCCCAGTGTTATACAGTGTTGAATACAGTCCACCCTACGACTAGAGTGTTTGCTGTCAACGGCCTTGGAACCCAACCCGGCCTTTTCAGGGTAAGAAGAGTTGAATTTTCCACCCATGAGCCAAGACAGAGCACTCGTTTTACCCGACAGTTGCTAGTTTGAGCGACACCTATTTCCTTTCCTACCGTGTTAGGACACGTTTGAGTTCTGTCGCAAGAGAGCTAGCAAGCTACTTCAAGTACCCTACGGATCCGGTGTTTGGCTCCGACACCTACCATACCTAACACGCTAACTTGAAAGTACCCATTAATGAGTCGAAAAGTACGCATTTTGAAGAAAAGTGGCTTAACTCATTATTAGGAGTATATTTTCCTCATTAATTGAGTATTCGTTACCCATTAATGATTAATTGATACTCATAAATGAGTAAGCAATACTCAGAAATGAGGAAAGTATACTCTTAATAATGAGTTAAGCCACTTTTCTTCAAAATGCGTACTTTTCGACTCATTAATGGGTACTTTCAAGTTAGAGTGAATACTATTCCACCGTTCATGAATGACAGCTGCAGCTCATTCAGTGTGCGTCAGTGAATAAAGTCCAGTGTTTATTGGTGAAAAATTGGTTCGCGCAGTTAGTGTATTTTGGAAAATGAATCGTGGAGAACTTTTTAATACGCTGTACAATGCGTATGTAAAGGCTTACCCGGATAAGAAGAAAAGGGAGTGCCAATTGGATGCTACTAATTTCTGGAATGAACGGAAGGGCAATGACAACACCGCACTTGAAGAGCAAGTCAATAACAAAATAAAAGAGCTTCATGCCTTGCAGCTAAAGAAAAAAGGTAAACTTCTTCAACTATGGGGAAAGTCTATGAGTGCTCCTAAGGAATCAGCGCCGACAGTGAAACCCGCGCAACCCATCAAGGAAATTGAGTATATGGCTCAGCCGTCATCATCAAATAAACGCCCTGCACCAGTACAGGAACAACTTAAAGCTGAGCTAAATAATCTGAACTCTGAGGTAGTGCTTCTGATTGACAAGAAGTCTGCTGGACTATTGACGGATGATGATCAGTCGAGACTCGAAGGGCTAAAAATTAAAAAGATCAAACTTGAAAAGAATCTCAAAATCAAGGAAGACGAGCAAGAGCGGCAGCAGAAGCATCGTGAGAAAATGAAGCAGGCTAAACAACTGTTAATTCGGGACATCCCAGAGGCTGGTAAATATGATATATTAACTAGTTTGTTTGCACAGTAGATATAAATATCAAATTTCAGGAAATTATCTTTCATTCCGAAATTCTCCTGGCCGCCCTCGTGTTGAAGAGCAGCAACCGGAGCTGCTCAAGGCAATATGCGATATCGCACTTCATGGATCTGCGGCCCACGAAAAGCGCAGTGATGAGAGCGTCAGAAGCGTTAAAACTTTAGATGAGTTGACTTCTGCAATACAAGGCAAGGGATTCAATATCAAAAGAACAGCAACATATCTGCGGTTAATCCCAAAACGAGCCAATTCCCATCAAGGTAAATGTCACGTAAATACTGTACCAGTGAAGTTGATGCGCGCAAGTAATGCAAAACACAACGATCATCCCGATGGCCGATTCTGTACAGCGACCATAAGATCATTGGAAGAACTGGCATCTGTGCTAGGGCCCAATGAAGTAGGATTTATCAGTCAGGATGATAAGGCGAGAGTGGCGATAGGCCTAACGGCTGCCAATAAGCAGTCTCCCATGCTTATGCATGTGGAGTACAAAATCACGCTTCCTGACCACGATTGGATAGTTGCAAATAAGCATAAACTAATTCCGTCCGTGTACGCTGGAATCGAAATCAAACCGAATGGTCTTGGCAAACCGGAGGCTGTTGGTTTTTCGGGCCCCACTTACATTGCAATTCGGTCAGGCAAACACGCTTCGTCAACGGCGTTTTCTCATGCGTTAGACATCAAGCGGCTTCTAACTCTTGAATCGTTTGATGGTATTTTTAAGTTTGATGGATTGGTCAAACCAGTCCTAATCTTTACCGTCGACGGTGGACCTGATGAAAATCCGAGATATCGCAAGGTAATACAGATAGCAATACACCATTTTAAAGAGTACAACCTTGACACGCTGTTCATTGCAACGAACGCTCCGGGAAGGAGTGCTTTCAATAGAGTGGAGCGACGTATGTCACCCTTGAGTAAGGAGCTTTCTGGATTGATAATACCACACGACCAGTTTGGTAGTCATCTGGATTCCCAATTGCGTACAACTGATTCAGCTTTGGAGAAGCAAAATTTCCAGTACGCTGGTGAAGTTTTGGCAGAAGTCTGGAATGATGTGGTCATCGACGGTCATCCGACGTTGGCTGAATATATCGATCCTGATGCTTCTGAAATAGATCCGAAGTCAATTCGTGACTATGACCAACACTGGTTTGGAACTCATGTGCGAACCAGCCAATATTTACTCCAGATACGGAAATGCACAGATAGGTAAAATTTTGAGATGCATTTGATGGTCAAATAATTGTTATATGTGCATAAATTTATATTTTTACAGGAAATGCTGCTCACCACTGCGAAGTAGCATCGATCACGTTATCTGCAATGGATTTTTGCCTCCACCAATCTCTCTGACGCAAACATCTCGAGGATTGATTGGGTCATCGAAGGACGAACCACAGCATTTCCCATCAATGTTCGTATTGAACTCATTACAAGCTCAACAGATTCTACCTAAATCGATGTCCGGATATGGAACGATTCCGTATGATCTTTACTGTCCTTCAATTAAAAACTCATTGAACGAACGAGTGTGTTCCAGCTGTGGCCTATACTTTGCATCTTTAGTCATGCTTCGCGAGCACATAAAGATGCACAAGCATACATCCGTTCAATTTCAGAGAAAATTGCGTCCGTTTAAAGTTGTGGCAAAACGTAAACAGGAATGTATGGTTGTAACCAACAAAGACAACTTCGATTGCGAATGGATAGATGACGAAGAACTTGATCTGACTGATGTGGCAGAAACCATTACGAGTGCTTCAGCGGACGCAGATATCTTCCCGGTCATCAATGCTGACCAACATCTGCAAAACCCTTGGACTGAGGATTGAATCTATTTTTGAATGGTATTATTTGAGAATGCAATTTGATATAATATGAGGAAAGTTGAATTTGTTTCTGTATGAAATAAAAATGATTTTTTGTGACTAATATTGGCTATTTGAATAAAAAGTTTTGAGTGGGGAGGGGGGGGGGGGTTAACAAAAACGTGACATAATTGCCTGGGGGGGGGGGGGGTTACAAAAATTGTGACAATTTGTGACATGGGGGGAGGGGGGGGGGTTAATTTTCGGCCAGATTTGCGTGACATAATTAATGAATGCTGCCTTAGAAGGTTTTGACGTAGGACTACGTTTCTCTTTACTATACCGGGTGTCATTTCAAAATTTTGAAAGATGAGAGCGTTACGCAAAAGTGAAAGGTTTTTGAACGCTAATAACTGGCGTTCGACTGAACAAAATTACTTCATTTATGCACAATTTTATCAGAAAAACTAACAAATGTGTTGCATTAAAATTTCAATTAAGTAATATTAGTATAAGTAGTTCAATTTATCACTTAAAGATGACCTACTTTTGCTCCCATACAAATCTACACATGAACCGGTTGAAAATATACAGGGGATGATCAAAAAGGAGAAGACTAGCAAAATTTTGTCCAGATTCAAAGTGATACAGTTCGGTGAATAATTGACCGATTTTGATGAAACTAGAAGCGTTCGACGGGGAATTTATTCTTATTTTAGCATGTTTATTCAAAATTTGATTTGACTTCCGGACACCGGAGATAGCACGGATACTTTGAGGTTATGTCAACTGTGCTAATTTTCTGCTACTCGTTATTTTTTATGTTACTTGAAAATCGGAAATATTATATTTTTCTCAGAAACAAGAATTTATAACAAGTCTGTCAGTGGTTAAATATCCTGAATCGGCTAATAAACAACCGAGATATGGCCATCTCGTAAAATGTAGTTTTTTACCCTATTGCCTGACACTTCTTATGTTGAAAAACTCCTTTTTAATTTATCTGTAACTCTGCGTACCCTTAACCAAATTAGATGCAACTTTTTCCATACGATTACAAATTTATCCTAGTTTTTGGATAAATTTCCGGGTTCCCCCGGGGAATTGGCGAGATATAGAACGATTCCAAACTATGGATTGCGACACATCAAACTTCATGATTTTACAAAACAATACCGCTGGTGGTCAACCTGAGAGTATTCGGTCACATTGGCCACACCTGGTGACGTTCCGGATTTCGGGTTCCCCCAGGGAAGTAGCCAGATTTCGAATGATGTCAAACCCTGGCTTGCGACACATCAAACTTCATGATTTTACAAAACAATACCGCTGGTGGTCAACCTGAGAGTATTCGGTCACATTGGCCACACCTGGTGACGTTGCGGATTCCGGGTTCCCCCGGGGAATTGGCGAGATATAGAACGATTCCAAACTATGGATTGCGACACATCAAACTTCATGATTTTACAAATCAAGATTACTGGTGCTCAACCTGAGAGTTTTCGGTCACATTGGTCAGACCTGGTGACGCTCCGGGATCCGGGTTCCCCCAGGGAAGTGGCTGGATTTAGAACGATGTCCAACCTGGCTAGCAACACATCAAACTTCATGATTTTACAAACCAATACCACTGGTGGCGAATCTGAGGTTTCTATTGTGGGCATCAGGATTCAATGGCAAATTATTCAAACATAGTTTCGAAAATATATAAAAGTTCGGATATGCTAACAATAATTCATTTATTTTGATTAGATAGATCGTTTCAAAGGAAAATCGCGTTTAATAAGGCGTGGGTCCACCATTCGCATTCAAAACGGCTAGGATACGCCTAGGGATGGAATCGTACAATTTTCGGATTATTTCGATAGGTATTTTATACCACTCATCGATCAAAACCTTCTCTAACGCTTTTAGAGACAATGGTGGTGGAAATACACTTCTCACGCGTGCTTCTAATGTAGACCAAAGTGGCTCGATAATGTAGAGGTCTGGTGACTGTGCTGGCCAATCAAGGTGATGAAAGTCTGTGTCATGCTCTTCGTACCACGCCTTTATGATTTGAGCAGTGTGGATTGGAGCGTTGTCATTTTGGAAGATTCCTCTGCCATCAGGAAAGATGGTCTTCATCATTGGCAGCACCTGTTGGGCAATTGTGTTATTTTAAGTATATTGTGAAGGTTTTCTAAAAAATACCTGGTCATCCAATATTTCTTGATAATCTTTGGCCTTTATTTTTCCCTTCATAGCAACTAAAGGCCCAAGAGAATGCCACGATATTGCACCCCATACCATAACTGACCCCCCGCCATGTTTAACGGTTGGCAGAAGGCAGCCAGGGTTGTAGGCTTCTCCAGGAGTACGCCATACGTACACTCGACCTGTAGTTGGAAACAAGGTAAAAGATGATTCGTCCGACCACACAACTTGGTTCCATTGATCTGGCGTCCATTCCTTATGATCCTTGCACCAGCGCTTCCTGTTTTCCGCGTTTTGCGGTTTTATTAGCGGTTTAGAAATGGCGGCACGAGCGTAAAGATTCATGTCGTGCAGCTCCCTTCGGATAGGTGATGTAGAAACTGGTTCTTGAAGCGCATTGTTCAAAGCAGCAGTTGCTTTAACAGCACTAATGCGTCTGTCTGCTTTGACTATGCGCTTCAACGAACGTTGCTGCCGGTCATCCATCTTCTGCTTCCGTCCACAGCTACTTTTATCAGGCGATGTTTTTCCATGTTTTTTATATTCCGACATTATCCGGCAAACTGTGACCCTGGCAACACCAACCAGTTTGCATGTTTCAGCGATCGAAGCACCGGCTTCTCGAGCACCGACTATACGGCCTTGTTGAAATTCCGTAAGCTCTAATGGCATTTCGAACTGCACACTTCAGCACTTAACCTTGATTTGTCCCATGCGCAAGCACTCAATCCTGTCACCTTTTGTCTTCTTCTATGCAAACATGTACACGGATAAAAAATAATACCCAATTTGAGATCTATTCCGCCAGGTCGTTGGTTCCGTACGCCAAATTAATTTTGAGTTATTTTTCGATTAATTTTGAGTTATTAATTTTGAGTTATTTTTAGTTTAGGTATTGTTTTGTAAAATCATGAAGTTTGATGTGTCGCAAGCCAGGGTTTGACATCATTCGAAATCTGGCCACTTCCCTGGGGGAACCCGGAATCCGGAACGTCACCAGGTGTGGCCAATGTGAAAGAATACTCTCAGGTTGACTACCAGTGGTATTGGTTTGTAAAATCATGAAGTTTGATATGTCGCAAGCCAGGTTTGATACAGTTCTAACGCTGGCCATTACACTGGTAGGGTACTTCCTTCACGATTCCCGATAATGAATCCGGAACTACGGAAAATAACGAAATGTCCGCTACTCTTCCAAAAACTAGGATAAATTTGTGATCGTATGGAAAAAGTTGCATCTAATTTGGTTAAGGGTACGCAGAGTTACAGATAAATTAAAAAGGAGTTTTTCAACATAAGAAGTGTCAGGCAATTGGGTAAAAAACTACATTTCACGGAAATAGCCATATCTCGGTTGTTTATGGGCCGATTCACGATCTTTAACCACTGACAGACTTGTTATGAATTCTAGTTTCTATTTTCAAGTAACATAAAAAATAACGAGCTGCAGAAAATTAGCACATTTGACATAACCTCAAAGTATCCGTGATATCTCCGGTGCCCGGAAGTCAAATCAAATTATCAAAAACTAGAATAAATTCCCCGTCGAACGCTTCTAGTTTCATCTAAATCGATTAATTATTCACCGAACTGTATCACTTTGAATCTGGACAAAATTTTGCTAGTCTTCTCCTTTTTGATCATCCCCTGTAGTTATATAGCAACAAATTGTCTTCTTTTTATTTCATTTAGTTTTATTCCATTTTGCTTTGTTGCCGGTGCCTGATTTTATAACTGAAGCCTGTCCCCTCTTTTGAATTTTGCTTCGTACTGCATTTTCGTGCCTCTCTTCTTTGGAGGCAATGCTATCAACACCAGTATAAGGCACACGATTTGAACCAAAATGATTTCCTTGGTATATTCAAGTTCGATTGATCGACGGTTGTGTTTTTCGGTTAATCTCTTTTAATTTCTTAGGCGTATCAGAACCGTCATCTTTTTCAGGACGTCCAATTTAATTTAGCTATAAAATAGTTAGTGTTTAAGTGAAATGTTCATGATTTATCCTGTACAACCTTTGCATATTATCAAAACTAGTACATTTTGGATTGTGTGAGGCATTCAGTCGAGAGTGGTGAATTCGGCAGAGATTTTTCATCAAACCCGAACTGATTTTTTTTTTCAAACCGTCCCTTGGTCAAGCAAAATAATAAAAACATTTTAATATTATCCAACTATATGTGTTACGATATGTATAAATAAGATGATATCAATATTACTATGTACTAATACGGTCTTACGTGATCCTCGCGGTTGTATCCTTGATATAACCCACCTCTAATTTTATTTTTTCGTTGCTCAATAATTGTAATTTCCAAGTTAAATTTCTTCTCGGAAGTGCTATTTTTACCTGTGATTTTCATTGTATTGCATTTGTGCGCAAACTACTAATTGTATTCGGGCCATTCAAAAAGGATGATGTGAAAATATTTACCGAATAACGGAGTGCTACTTCTGTAGAGACATAAAGCATCCTTTAGCATTACAGGAAAGCCGTCCAAAGACTGTACATCAGCCACAATTTCCGGTGAGATCTATCTGATTATAACTAAATTTGAACGATACTGCTAAATACGTGCCATCCTCAAAACAATAAGATTTGATGATGGAAGTGCATGCACAGTAATTATATCCATTTGATGTTTGTACTGTGTAAATGCGGGGCTTGTTGTAAGTGAAGGTGACCTCGGAATGGACGTGAGTAACCAGGCATTCTGAAATGTGTCACGGGAACCCAACAGAGCTATCACCTTTCAAATTCCGGGCTAAAAATGTTTGTCGAGCCAACAACAGTTCGTTTAAGTGCAAACATTTTTCTTCAATAAAAGCACTGCTGGACGGTGCGCGTTGGATTGTAAACACACACACACACACACACACACACACACACACACACACACACACACACACACACACACACACACACACACACACACACACTGGTCGCAGCTCTCTCTTTATTTACAAAACCATTTCATTCTCGTTTTCATTTTCTTACCGAAATTTGAGTCATTCGTCGTGCAAAGTATTCAGCGAAGAGAGCATTTAATTTTCTCTCGTTTCTCATATGAATTGAGAGCTAGAGTCAAATTAATGAGGAACCTACTTATTCTTAATTCTACTCCCATTCATCAATCACGCATGCGACTGTTCGGTGGTGTTTTTGTTTCGCTCTGAAGTTTGTTTGTGATTCTCGAAATGATTCTCGAAAAAACGAGTGATTGGAGATGAAGGACGAGTTTTTCAAGAAAAGTGGACTAGAGCGTACTTTTTTACTGCAATCAATCAAAAACCAGTGTGCAATGAATCTGTAGCGGTAATAAAAGAGTACAATTTAAAACGCCAGTACGAGTCAAAGCATGCATCGAAAATTGACAAATTCTCAGGCAAATGTTGTTCAGGGAAGGCAAGTGAATTGATAGAAAAACTGCGATTTCAGCTAAACGTGTTTAATAATTGAAAAGTTGAAAATGAAATGTGCATTAAAGCCAGTTACATTGTTGCTGAAAAAATAACAAAAAACTTGAAACCTTTGTCGGACGGTGATTTTGTAAAAGATTGTTTGAAGGCAGTGGTAGACGTGGTATGTCCAGCCCAAAGTCGAGTTTTTTCGCTGATTTCCCTGTCGCGGCTACGATTACTCGTAGAGTTGAAGAAATTACAGACGATATGCAAAATACGTTAAAGGAAAGTGCTGCAAACTTCGCATATTTTTCGGTGGCACTGGATGAAAGTTCGGACATTTCAGACACCGCTCAACTAGCGGCCCCAAAGGCACCACAAAAGGTGTTGATACTTTCAACGCTCTCTCATCGATTCTAAACCAATTCGGCATGGATTTGAAGAAACTGGCGAGTGCGATCGCCGACGGTGCCCCAGCCATGATTGGTAAGTGTATTTTTTTTTACGTTTTAAGGAGCACAAGCAACATTTTTTGTTCCGCAGGATGGTGTTAGCGAGCGATTCATGCAGTACCACTGCATCATACACCAGGAAAATGTGTGTGCTAAAAATGTATAGGTTCAAGAACGTTATAAAGGATGTCTTTAAGGTCGTTAATTTTATTCGATCAAAAATGCTCTCAATCATCGAGAATTCCAAGCTTTTTTTTGTCGCAGCTAGGCGCAGAATATGGAGACATACCTTTCTATACTGAAGTTCGTTCGTTCGCAGCAGGGGAAAAGTTCCTAAGCGTGTTTTCGATCTCAAGACGGAAATCGCAGAGTTTATGAAACAAAAAGGAAAGGCAGTTCATCAGTTCGACGATCAAAAATGGATGGCGGATTTCGCATTCTTGATTGACATCTCGACACATCTGAATGATTTGAATGTGGAAAATTATCAAATGGAGCTTATACAACTGCAATGCGACATCGAGTTGAATGAAAAATTCAAGGAGAATGACATTCTAACATTCTGCTCGAAATACGTTTCGGAAGAATCTTTTCCTGCGTTGCGAAACCATGCTCTTTTTATAACTTCTTGCTTTGGCTCAACGTATATTTGTGAACAACTATTTTCTCTCATGAAAACCGTCAAGTCAAAAGCCAGAAATAAGCTATCTGATGAAC
Organism: Aedes koreicus; assembly: GCA_024533555.2. Taxonomy (NCBI): domain Eukaryota; kingdom Metazoa; phylum Arthropoda; class Insecta; order Diptera; family Culicidae; genus Aedes; species Aedes koreicus. The sequence goes on along the minus strand of JAHHFK020004583.1, from coordinate 190,643 downwards.
ACTTGGAGAACCAGCTACGTATTGCATCGTCAGGTATCAAAGCGAACTTAGATAAGTTAGCAGAAGATAAATTTAAGCAAATCTCACTTTGAGGTATTGTTTGTTTGCTAATTACACAGTGATGCATTTTTTATAGAATTAAAATGCCATGATTTAAAATGTTTCATTGATCTGTTTTAATATCTTTGGGTACGAAATGTTTAGTGACTAATTCACGAACAACTGTTTATCAAACAAAACCTTATGGGTAAAAAACCAATGTAAAAAATCAGTGGGGTTGTGTATAACACACGACCGGTTGACGTAGACTTCGTTAAACCGTTTGATTAGTAATCAGGTACTGTTCTAATGGGACGTAGGGTAAGCATAAATATGTGAAAAAGTATGTAAGAACATTCGCTTGATTCGCTTCTTAGTAATTATTTTGCGGCCCTGGGAAGGGACGCTTGATTTGAATGTTGGTATGATGAAAGGCAACGGTGGTGCTTTCTGTAGTGATCATGTTGATATGATAGACCAGCTGGAAAGCATTATCCTTATTGCGTTATAGATTGTTCAGGGTCTGTTTGAGAATTCAAAGTCAACACTTAATTATATTTTTGATAGTTGACAGTCGCGAAAATCTCCAACTGATTGAAGCAAAAATCTCGAAAATCTATCGAGAAATGATAAAGCTATAAGCGTTAACTGTTTCAGTAATTTTCAAATTTTCATTTGACCTCTACCCTTGCCGTAAGGCGTAGTCTGATCAAAAAGCGTGGGTGTGGTCCAAATAGATCGTTAGACCAGCATTAGATAGTAAGTATGTTAGAAAATTCTTTTGTACACTCTTTAGAAAGCATTTGGTGAAGAATCAAAACGTTGTCCGTGATAAAGAATTTCTTGATATTTAGCGGAACGCAACAAATATATATTTGTATAAATAAAATGGCAATCTTTAAACCTTTAGGTTGGTGCAAATATCTCAAAAAATGAATCAATCAAGAAACGATCGAATTATAAGCGTCCGGTGTTTCAATTTTTTGTGACGGCAGCAATTTGTAAATTGTACACAATTTTCTAGGTATGCAACGAAGAGAAAACTAAAATTATTATAGCCACCGCTGTCTTCCAATTGGTTAGTAATTTTAGATAAATTCAAATCATACAAACTCTCTCGAAACTGAATTCGTCGTCCTGAAAAGGACGGATTCGAAATGGTCCGCATTTGAATTCAAATCTTCTCGGTCTTTTGATGAATCAGGTTATTTTGCACGTTGCGCCTTACCAAGATGGCTAGCAGCAAGATCACACACACACAAGCACCTTATTTCGCTCGTCGTGGCTGCACCCACCGGCTGGCTACAAATAAATCACTGGCTTGGGCCTAGCAAACCATTGCAAAACTTATGGCTGCCTAGCAACGGTTGCCTAGCCAACGGCCTGCAGCGCAATCAGCGCATTCTCCAATATCGTTCACTGTTGCATATGAGACCTCCCTTGCTCACATTTGAAATCTGTGATAGGAAACTACTGTTTATTTAGTAAATTTAGCCTGCAAATCAAAATAATAAGACATCACCTTTTATTTTCCTTATTTTCAACAGTTTGAAATTGTTAACGGATATTGTTTGATAATTGAATTGATAAGTGGGAAAATTTCCAACCGATTGGTGTAAACATCTTGAAAATCTATTAAGCATTTATTAAGATATTAGCGTTTAATTTGTAACGATATGACGGTCGCTAATTTTAAGATTTTCAATTGACACCCTACCCTTGCCATAAAACGTTTCAATTTTCCATGACGGCAGCCATTTGTAAATTGTGCACAATGCTCAAGGTATACAACGAAAAGACAATTAAAATTGTTTTATCCACCGCTGTCTGCCAATTGGTTTCAATTGCTCGTGACGGCAGCAATTTATAAATTATGCACAATGCTAAAGGAATGCAACAAAGAGCACAGTCTGCATTGTGCTCTCATGCCGTGCGGTTCTATTTTCTATTTGCTGAAGGAAGTGCTATTGCTACCTAACGCTACACCAAATCTTAAACAGCACTTTTCAGTGCTAAATAATACCTACAATTTTTAGATTTCCTCTTATTCCTTTTCGATCCTTGTTAGGCCCTTCGGGTAACCCGGCTTGGATATCGCATTGGAAAATTCCTCTTCGGTCCCTCGGATTCTTATAGTTATCTGCTTGGACGTCGATTTGGAGCAAATTACTCTGCCACTATGGCAAATAAGCGCAAACGAAAAGGGCGATCTATTGATTCGCCTGCAAATCAAATTAATGTGAGTAATCAATTTGATATGCTCACAGATGATGGGAGTGATCCATCATCTAATCAAAATTTGAATAAACTTTCTCGATTGAGAAAGGAAACAGTGGTGGCAATTTTGGATTTCCATGCTTTTTGCAAATAAATCTTAACATTTGTTGAAGGTGTGAAATATTCCCTTCAAATCTCCAGACGAGGTGAATGCCGTTTGCATGCTGAAACCTTGGACGGATTCAAACGCCTTCTTGGGTATCTTACTCAGAAGAACCACAATTTCTTCACTTACGACACCAAAGCTGAGCGTCTTTTCAAGGTTGTCTTGAAAGGACTGCCCAGTGGTGAATCTCTCGATGAAATTAAAGACGAGTTAATAAAATTACTTGGAATTAGCCCAGTCCAAGTAATTAAGATGAAAATGAAATCCCGGCCTGGCGAATCTCGCAAAGGGATTTCAAACGATTTTTACTTAGTTCACTTCAAGGCAAGTGAACTTAACAACCTTAAGGCTTTAGAAAAAGCAAGCCTTTTGCTCCATGTCAGAGTGAAGTGGGAACATTTCAGGAAGACTGGAGCCAATTTCCAAAGCCTCACCCAATGCCGTAAGTGCCAGGGTTGGGGTCATGGAACAAAGCATTGCCATATGGTTGGTAAATGCATGAATTGTGGTGATTCCTCACATACTAAGGACGAATGTCCTGTGAAGGAAGATCCTCAAAAATTCAAATGTTCAAATTGTGGTGAAAACCATAAATCAAATTTTTGGGAGTGCAAGACTCGCAAAGCAATTTTGCAGTCACGCTCTAAACGCCAGGTAGGAAACAATATACGTTCCCGACCAGCTACTACCCATTCTGCTGCTGTTAACAACGATCAGCAAAGAACTAATTCCTACCAAACCGTCGGTAGAAACAGCGGACAGGTTTTTCCATCCGCAACTGTAACTTCAAACGCTCAACGAGGAGTAAATACTATTTCGATACCTGCAGGTACCAACAGGGTTCAATCTTCAAACCCTACATTCCTACCCAACCGTGTTGTTAACAATGTTCAACATGTAAATGGACCTACGTACGCTGCCGTTGCAGCGGGTAGAAACCAAAACCAAAATTCCCACGGGACTTCTGATGAATTTAATTTAGGTAACATATCCGCTCCTAAATTAGAATTTTTACAGCAATCGTTAATCGACATGATAACCGATATGCTAAAAACTAATTCCATGTTTGAAGCTATCCAAACTGGTATTAAATTTGCCAATAATATTGTCATGACATTGAAGTTCAGTAATGGATTTTAAGTCATTAAATATTTTGAATTGGAATGCTCGATCCATCAGAGATAACGAGGATGAGCTATTTAATTTTTTTAAGAGTTCATAACGTGCATATTGCTGTTATAACTGAGACTTATCTCAAACCTGCCCATAAGGTCAAAAGCGATCCAAATTATTTTGTCTACCGAAATGATCGCCTGAATGGAGCTGGTGGTGGCGTTGCCATCATTGTCCATAGGCGTATCAAACATCACATTCTTTCTTCATTTGAAACCAAAGTTTTTGAAAATTTGGGAGTTTCAGTTAAATTTGGCCAATTTACTTTTATAGCTGCCTGTTTGCCTTTCCAATTTACTGGCCAGCAAAAGAACTGGCTCAAGGGTGACCTCCAGAAACTCACCCGTCATAGGTCTAAATTCTTCGTTATTGGTGATTTCAATGCAAAACACCGCTCATGGAATAATTCGCAAAGCAATGCCAATGGTAATATACTTTTTGATCATTGTTCCGCAGGCTACTACACTATTCAATACCCAAACAGCCCAACTTGCTTTTCTTCAGCCAGAAATCCCTCAACTATTGATTTGGTCCTAACTGATTCATGTCAACTTTGTAGTCAATTGATTACCCATGCTGACTTTGGTTCTGATCACCTTCCAGTTACATTTGAAATATCTCAAGAAATCATTTCTAATTCCATCAGTTCTACTTTCAACTACCATAGAGCTAATTGGGATCAATATCGAACATCTATGGAACACAACTTTGATCCTAATGTTCCATTGCAAACAAAAAATGAAATTAATAATGCTCTTGAATCTCTGGCTTTCTCAATAAATAGAGCAAGAGCTGCTTCAATGCCAAAATGCGAGGTTAAATTCGATTCAGTTATAATTGATGACGGTCTTCAGCTTTTGATTCGTCTGGAAAATGTACGTAGGCGTCAATATCAAAGATCACGTGATCCCGCTATGAAAGTCATATGGCGAGATTTACAAAAACAAATTAAAAAACGCTTCTCTGCCCTGAGGAACAAACATTTTGAAAATAATGTGTCAAAATTAGATCCGAGTTCCAAACCTTTCTGGAAACTCTCTAAAATATTGAAAAAACCTCAAAAGCCTATACCAGCGCTTAAGGAAGGTGATAAAATTTTGCTCACAAATGCGGAAAAAGCTCAAAAACTTGTTAAGCAGTTTGAGAGCTCCCATAATTTCAGTTTGGGTCTTACAAGTCCTATTGAGGATCAAGTTTCCAGGGAGTATCTGAATATTTTCTCACAAGAAAATATTTTTGATGATTCTTGGGGAACTGATTTGGATGAAGTAAAAACTATAACTAAAAAATTTCAAAATATGAAAGCACCAGGTGATGATGGAATTTTCTATATCCTCATCAAAAAACTCCCTGAGAGTACTTTGTCTTTCTTGGTAAAACTATTTAACAGATGTTTTCAGCTGGCAAAAAAAAACACAAACTTACCCAACAAAACCCGGCAAGCTTCTAGCTACCCAACCAGAAGGAAACAACCAAATTAATTCAAGTTTTGTTATTCAGTTACGCTGTTTTTATAACAGAGGTTGATAGAATTTAGATCGCGGATGTTGTTAAAATAACAGAAATTATAACAAAAAATCCTCAATAGGAAACAAAATTATAGCGAACTATGATATAGATATAACATAAACAAAACAAACTTTGTAACAGTTTTGTTACAACGTAGCAAAATCATATCAGCTAGTGTTAGAATTAATTTATTTCTTCACGCAGATTGTGCTTCCCAAAGCATTATATCTTAATTTCTTATAAGTATGTTATACAATTATCCAGATGAAAACATCTTTAAAAAATTAATATCATAATCAGTTAGTCGTAATAAGGTTTGTTATAATTTTGTTATTTTTATGTTATACCTTTCTGGTCGGTACCGACCAATCAGTTTGCTTTCTTCAATAAGTAAGCTTTTTGAAAAAATAATTTTGAACAGAATGATGCTTCACATCAATACAAACTCAATTTTTGCTGATGAACAGTTTGGATTTCGCCATGGGCATTCAACTACGCATCAACTTTTGAGAGTTACAAATTTAATTCGTTCAAACAAAGCTGAAGGCTGCTCCACTGGAGTTGCTCTTCTAGACATAGAAAAAGCATTCGACAGTGTTTGGCATGAAGGTTTGATTGCGAAACTGAAAAAGTTCAATTTTCCGCTTTATATCATGAAATTAGTTCAAAACTACTTAACTGATAGAACTTTGCAAGTAAATTATCAGAATTCTAAATCTGATCAATTGCCTGTCAGAGCTGGTGTTCCTCAAGGTAGCATTCTTGGGCCAATACTTTATAACATTTTCACTTCAGATCTCCCTGATTTACCTCAGGGCTGTCAAAAATCTTGCTTTGCTGATGACACAGGCATTTCCGCTAAAGGAAAAAGTCTTCGTGTTATATCCAGGAGGCTACAAAAAAGCTTGGACATTTTTACAGATTATTTTCAAAAATGGAAGATTTCTCCTAATGCTTCCAAAACTCAACTTATAATATTCCCACACAAGCCTAGAGCTGCATTTTTGAAACCAAGTAATAGTCATATGGTCACTATGAACGGAGTTCCAATTTCTTGGTCAAATCAAGTAAAATATCTTGGACTGATACTTGATCAAAAATTAACTTTTAAAGATCACATTGAGGGCATTCAAGCCAAATGTAATAAATATATAAAATGTTTATATCCTCTTATAAACAGAAAATCCAAACTTTGTTTGAAGAACAAACTTCTAATATTTAAACAAATCTTTAGACCGGCCATGCTTTATGCTGTGCCAATATGGTCTAGTTGTTGTGCTACTAGGAAAAAAGCACTTCAAAGGATTCAGAACAAAGTTCTGAAAATGATTTTGAAGCTGCCACCCTGGTTCAGTACTATTGAATTACATAGAATTTCAAACGTTGAGACTCTAGAAGAAATGTCCAACAAAATAATTCATAATTTTAGACAAAAATCATTGCAGTCTTCAATTGCAATGATCAATTCTCTCTATAGATAAGAACTAGTTTTAAGAAATCAATAATTATTCTTACACGCAGGCAAAAGGAACCCTGTTAAAAAAAAATACTGAATAGACAAAGTAAAAATAATATTAACACAATTAGATATAAATGATAGCATATAAGGTTGAAATGTTTATTACTTAGCAGGATCACCTAGGTTAATATATGAATGTAAAATAATGTAAAAATTTGGAATAAATAAAGAGTTAAAAAAAAAACAAAAAAAATCTACAATATCCCCCCATCAAAAAAAAAAACACCCACCGCTCGACACAACCACGCGCAAAACCAGAACCACAAACCCCCCCCCCCACCACCCCCCCCCCCCCCCACCCCCCCACCCCCCCCCCCCCCCCCCCACCCCCCCCCCCCCCCCCGATCGTTGTTCTGCCCAGCTCCAGTACTGCGACACTAATGAGTAAATTTGCAAAGGTGTACCCCTTTTATATCGTTCACTGCTGCATATGAGACCTCCCTTGCTTACATTTGAAATCTGTGATAGTAAAATTGAGTGCATTTAGTAAATTTACTCTGAAAATCGGCATTATAAGACATTACCTCATATTTTGGTTACTTTCAATAGCTTGAAATTGTTAACGGATAACGTTTGATAATTGAATTGATACGCGGAAAACTTTCCAATCGATTGATGTAAACATCTTGAAAATCTACTAAGCATTTATCAAGTTATTAACGTTTAATTTGTAACGATATTTCGTGACGGTCGCTTATTTTTAGATTTTCAATTGACACGCTACCCTTTCCGTAAGACGTAGTCTACGTCAAAAAGCCCCCTCCCCCCTCCCCTCTTTTTCTTCTCTCTCTTTCTTTCCCTTTCCCCCTTTCTTCTCCTCTCCCTCCCCCCTTCCCCCCTCCCCCCCCCCGTTAATTCTGTCGGCGTGCCATTGGCAATAGAATCGCAGCAGGACAAAATAACGGCAACGTAGTTTTCGTTGCTAACTTTCGCCGTTTGCCTTCGTGCTTTTCCAGCGCTTGAAACAGCAGTTTAACATCATTGTTCTGGCACTCAATACTTAACGTTTTGGACCTTGGGCGACCAGCTTGTCTGCTATTTTTCAGTTCTTAATCACCAAATCATTCATCGACTTCAAGAAGCGGTCAAAACACGGAATCAGTGGTTTTTTTTTGAATTTGGCGAAGGAGGGTGGCAGCCCCCCCCCCCCCCCCCCCCCCTGCTCGAGGTATCTCGCTGCTTTTCATGTTGTTTTTTTTAACTCTTTATTTATTCCAAATTTTACATTATTTTACATTCATATATTAACCTAGGTGCTCCTGCTAAGTAATTAACATTTCAACCTTATATGCTATCATTTATATCTAATTGTGTTAATATTATTTTTACCTTGTCTATTCAGTATTTTTAACAGGGTTTTTTTTGCCTGCGTGTAAGAATAATTATTGATTTCTTAAAACTAGTTCTTATCTATAGAGAGAATTGATCATTGCAATTGAAGATTGCAATGATTTTTGTCTAAAATTATGAATTATTTTGTTGGACATTTCTTCTAGAGTCTCAACGTTTGAAATTCTATGTAATTCAATAGTACTGAACCAGGGTGGCAGCTTCAAAATCATTTTCAGAACTTTGTTCTGAATCCTTTGAAGTGCTTTTTTCCTAGTAGCACAACAACTAGACCATATTGGCACAGCATAAAGCATGGCCGGTCTAAAAATTTGTTTGAATATTAGAAGTTTGTTCTTCAAACAAAGTTTGGATTTTCTGTTTATAAGAGGATATAAACATTTTATATATTTATTACATTTGGCTTGAATGCCCTCAATGTGATCTTTAAAAGTTAATTTTTGATCAAGTATCAGTCCAAGATATTTTACTTGATTTGACCAAGAAATTGGAACTCCGTTCATAGTGACCATATGACTATTACTTGGTTTCAAAAATGCAGCTCTAGGCTTGTGTGGGAATATTATAAGTTGAGTTTTGGAAGCATTAGGAGAAATCTTCCATTTTTGAAAATAATCTGTAAAAATGTCCAAGCTTTTTTGTAGCCTCCTGGATATAACACGAAGACTTTTTCCTTTAGCGGAAATGCCTGTGTCATCAGCAAAGCAAGATTTTTGACAGCCCTGAGGTAAATCAGGGAGATCTGAAGTGAAAATGTTATAAAGTATTGGCCCAAGAATGCTACCTTGAGGAACACCAGCTCTAACAGGCAATTGATCAGATTTAGAATTCTGATAATTTACTTGCAAAGTTCTATCAGTTAAGTAGTTTTGAACTAATTTCATGATATAAAGCGGAAAATTGAACTTTTTCAGTTTCGCAATCAAACCTTCATGCCAAACACTGTCGAATGCTTTTTCTATGTCTAGAAGAGCAACTCCAGTGGAGCAGCCTTCAGCTTTGTTTGAACGAATTAAATTTGTAACTCTCAAAAGTTGATGCGTAGTTGAATGCCCATGGCGGAATCCAAACTGTTCATCAGCAAAAATTGAGTTTGTATTGATGTGAAGCATCATTCTATTCAAAATTATTTTTTCAAAAAGCTTACTTATTGAAGAAAGCAAACTGATTGGTCGGTAGCTAGAAGCTTCAGCCGGATTTTTGTCTGGCTTCAAGATAGGTACGACTTTTGCATTTTTCCATTTATCTGGAAAGTATGCCAGATGAAAACATCTGTTAAATAGTTTTACCAAGAAAGACAAAGTACTCTCGGGGAGTTTTTTGATTAGGATATAGAAAATTCCATCATCACCTGGTGCTTTCATATTTTGAAATTTTTTAGTTATAGTTTTTACTTCATCCAAATCAGTTCCCCAAGAATCATCAAAAATATTTTCTTGTGAGAAAATATTCAGATACTCCCTGGAAACTTGATCCTCAATAGGACTTGTAAGACCCAAACTGAAATTATGGGAGCTCTCAAACTGCTTAACAAGTTTTTGAGCTTTTTCCGCATTTGTGAGCAAAATTTTATCACCTTCCTTAAGCGCTGGTATAGGCTTTTGAGGTTTTTTCAATATTTTAGAGAGTTTCCAGAAAGGTTTGGAACTCGGATCTAATTTTGACACATTATTTTCAAAATGTTTGTTCCTCAGGGCAGAGAAGCGTTTTTTAATTTGTTTTTGTAAATCTCGCCATATGACTTTCATAGCGGGATCACGTGTTCTTTGATATTGACGCCTACGTACATTTTTCAGACGAATCAAGAGCTGAAGATCGTCATCAATTATAACTGAATCGAATTTAACCTCGCATTTTGGCACTGAAGCAGCTCTTGCTCTATTTATTGAGAAAGCCAGAGATTCAAGAGCATTATTAATTTCATTTCTTGTTTGCAATGGAACATTAGGATCAAAGTTGTATTCCATAAATGTTCGATATTGATCCCAATTAGCTCTATGGTAGTTGAAAGTAGAACTGATGGAATTAGAAATGATTTCTTGAGATATTTCAAATGTAACTGGAAGGTGATCAGAACCAAAGTCAGCATGGGTAATCAATTGACTACAAAGTTGACATGAATCAGTTAGGACCAAATCAATAGTTGAGGGATTTCTGGCTGAAGAAAAGCAAGTTGGGCTGTTTGGGTATTGAATAGTGTAGTAGCCTGCGGAACAATGATCAAAAAGTATATTACCATTGGCATTGCTTTGCGAATTATTCCATGAGCGGTGTTTTGCATTGAAATCACCAATAACGAAGAATTTAGACCTATGACGGGTAAGTTTCTGGAGGTCACCCTTGAGCCAGTTCTTTTGCTGGCCAGTGCATTGGAAAGGCAAATAGGCAGCTATAAAAGTAAATTGGCCAAATTTTGTTTCAACTGAAACCCCCAAAGTTTCAAAAACTTTGGTTTCAAATGAAGAAAGAATGTGATGTTTGATACGCCTATGGACAATGATGGCAACGCCACCACCAGCTCCATTAAGGCGATCATTTCGGTAGACAAAATAATTTGGATCTCTTTTGACCTTATGGGCAGGTTTGAGATAAGTCTCAGTTATAACAGCAATATGCACGTTATGAACTCTTAAAAAATTAAATAGCTCATCCTCGTTATCTCTGATGGATCGAGCATTCCAATTCAAAATGTTTAATGACTTAAAATCCATTACTGAACTTCAATGTCATGACAATATTATTGGCAAATTTAATACCAGTTTGGATAGCTTCAAACATGGAATTAGTTTTTAGCATATCGGTTATCATGTCGATTAACGATTGCTGTAAAAATTCTAATTTAGGAGCGGATAAGTTACCTAAATCAAATTCATCAGAAGTCCCGTGGGAATTTTGGTTTTGGTTTCTACCCGGTGCAACGGCAGCGTAGGTAGGTCCATTTACATGTTGAACATTGTTAACAACACGGTTGGGTAAGAATGTAGGGTTTGAAGATTGAACCCTGTTGGTACCTGCAGGTATCGAAATAGTATTTACTCCTCGTTGAGCGTTTGAAGTGACAGTTGCGGATGGAAAAACCTGTTCGCTGTTTCTACCAGAGCTCGAAAAAATTGACTGCCGTCGTGAACGACGAGTAAAAAAAATATTCAGTGTGCACTATTTTCTCTATCTTCATTTCGTTCTATCAGTCAAACAACACATGCTTGTCGACTTGTTTTGCCGTGTTCAGTCATTCCATTGTCCCTGTGTTCTACACAACTCATTCACACCACAGCAAAGCACTGATCTGGCTATTCAAGCGTCAAGAAGTTTTGATTGCTTGACTGAATGTTCTGGTATCCAGTCATTCATTTTCGGGTTCGTGAGTGAATTTGTCTGCTGCAGGACTTTTTTTTTTTTTCAATTATACCCGAACATGGTAGAAGACAAGGAAATACAAAAGACGAAGCTGTAGCAAACGATCTATGGCCGAAATCGCTACAGTGTTTGTGGTTCGAGATCGGGAAAAGGCATTTTGCAGGATCGATTCAAGAAGTTGCTGCAAATACGTGCAAGCAAAATACGTAGGTTTTGTCACTTCATCGATTCTTCAAATGAAGGACTGTTCTTTCTTCTTCACGGTAGAACGTTGAAATTGAATGAGTTGTTTGCGCTTATTCACATTCACTGCTTTCTGGAACGAATGAATGATGAAAGTAAAGCAGCAAAAAACCAGATGATTCACCTTGCACTACAGATTCATGCAGGCAAATTTGTGTTAACTTCATTTTCGCTAGAGGCAGCATGTGATGAAAAATATATTGTTTCAGTCAGGGTGCATTTTGAGAATTGAATGTGAGATTTTAAAGCTCTGGTTTCTACCGACGGTTTGGTAGGAATTTGTTCTTTGTTGATCGTTATTAACAGCTGCAGAATGGGTAGTAGCTGGTCGGGAACGTTTTTCGTTTCCTACCTGGCGCTTAGTGCGCGACTGCTAAATTGCTTTGCGAGTCTTGCACTCTCAAAAATTTGATTTATGGTTTTCACCACAATTTGAGCATTTGAATTTTTGAGGATCTTCCTTCACAGGACAGTCGTCCTTAGCGTGCGAGGAATCCCCACAATTCATGCATTTACCAATCATATGGCAATGCTTTGTTCCGTTACCCCATCCCTGGCACTTACGGCACTGGGTGAGGCTTTGAAAATTTGCTCCAGTCTTCCTGAAATGTTCCCACTTCACTCGGACATGGAGCAAAAGGCTTGCTTTTTCTAAAGCCTTAAAGTTGTTAAGTTCACTTGACTTGAAGTGAACTAAGTAGAAATCGTTTGAAATCCCTTTGCGAGAATCGCCAGGCCAGGACCTTGAAAATACTCAGCTTTGGTGTCGTAAGTGAAGAAATTGTGATTCTTCTGAGTAAGATACTCAAGAAGACGTTTGAATCCGTCCAAGGTTTCTGCATGCAAACGGCATTCACCTCGTCTGGAAATTTGAAGGGAATATTTCACACCTTCAACCAATGTTAAGATCTCCTTGCGAAAAGCATGGAAATCCGAAATTGTCACCACAATAGGGGGAACTTTTTCCTTTCTCAATCGAGAAAGTTTTTTCAAATTTTGATTAGATGATGGATCACTCTCATCATCTGTGAGCATATCATATTGATTACTCACATTAATTTGATTTGCGGGCGAATCAATAGATCGCCCTTTTCGTTTGCGCTTATTTGCCATAGTGGCAGAGTAATTTGCCCCAAATTGACGACCAAGCAGATAACTATAAGAATCCGAGGGCCCGAAGAGGAATTTTCCAATGCGATATCCAAGCCGGGTTACCCGAAGGGCCTAACAAGGATCGAAAAGGAATAAGAGGAAATCTAAAAATTGTAGGTATTATTTAGCACTGAAAAGTGCTGTTTAAGATTTGTTGTAGCGTTAGGTAGCAATAGCACTTCCATCAGCCAATAGATAATAGAACCGCACGGCATGAGAGCACAATGCAGACGTTTTGCCTTCCGTTCATCTTTTCTGCTGCTCTCTCTGCTGCGCTGTCACACCACCCGTTTTCGATGGAGTTCTCGTCGGTGTCGCCTGGCGGAACTTCCTGCTGGTGTATTCCGTTTAACGCGTTGGAATCCGTGTATTTCCTACCTTCCTAGATTTTTCCATTCGCGCCGATGACAGGCGATTTCTACGATTTCGCGTCGATCGTAGCAAGGAAAAAAAACTGTCCTATATTTCGCGACGTCCGGAGACGGATTGTGATTAAGTTAGAAACTGAGTTACTGAGTGAAAATCAGGTCGAGATTGATACGAGAAAACGCCGTGGAGGTCAGCTCAAACCGTGGAAGGGGAGCTTGCCGAAAGCGTATAAACGCAAAACTGTTAGAGTGACAGCCCGCACAAAAAAAAAATGAAACTGATAGAGGCAGTGTCTGTTTTTATCACTTAATACGCAATGAAAATCATTACGAGTCAATGCAGATTAATTGTAATTGTATTGAAAATCTCAGATGTCAAAATTAAGGGCGATGGATGTTTTTTTTTTCTTATTAGAGTTTGAGTTTCCAGCCCAGCTTTGTTAAAAGCGCAAGTGATCATCAAACATCAAAAAGTCATTGTCAATTCAACCAAAATAATCATTTCGAATAGTGTCAATCGCAGTGTCTTGTTGCCCTCTATTATCATAATTACAACTTGTAGTAATTCACCTATCGATCTGAGCCAAAAAAATAACACATCATGTTCTACATCATAAGAAACAAATATTGTTTTTTTTTTCTTTTGATACTCAAAATCATCCCCACCTAGATGTAATTTAATATTGATATTGACAACAGCACAGGCGATAATGAACATCCATCGACGAATGAACAAAACCAAATAATGACTTCGAAACTCAGCGGTTGCTCTGGTCAAGAGAATATTGTCATTTCAAAATTCAAATTCACAAAGACGTCTATCCATTAAGGTTGTCTTGATTTTCAGCTCATTTTAGTGCCGATGAGTTTATTTTTACCAGGGACTTGGCAACCCTATCCAATTTACTAGCGTTTGACAGTATGCAACATGTCGCGGGCCTTATTTGAGCCAGTATTGTTTACAAAATCTTTTGACATTTTGTTTGTAAGAGGTGTTAGTTACAGCAAAATGACAGCTTGCCAGGTCCCTGATTTTTACCGACACTGGTGAGGGGTAGAACTTTGTGCCCAAGGTTGCTACAAAGGCATTTATAATTTGTAGCGATGCAACATGGGCTAGCTCGGATATCAATAAAAGAGAAGAATATCTCAACATATCAATTTACACATTTTGCGGCATTATACAAAGTTAAGAATTTTGCGAAAAAGATCGCACCAAGCCGTGCTTGGAAACTGACGTGTTTTGTTTTTGCTGCGTCCTTTTCGCGAAAAATAAAATCAAAAATATATTCGTAATTAGACCTAAACGAATAGTGAAGTCATAAAATCTCCACGTGTTTTGTGTAAGATGTAGTGAATATAATCGATTCCCTCTCGAAATTTGTGATGGTCGGTAGTTTTTCCCCGCTTTGTTTTTGTTTTTTGTGCTTCGCCCCCGCACCCGGAAGAAGAGTTAATATCAGTTTAGTTGTGTTTGTTAGTGCTGTTAGTATTGTGGCACGCGGACATAAATGATTAAATTAGGGTTTTTTTTCGCTTTGTCGCGAGTGAATAGATTATTATAAGCAGTTTAGAAGTCGACATAGAGTCGCCTCATAGCGGGGGATTTTGATTATTGACAGAGTGTGGAGAGAGAAAAAAAGAAAACCAGTGCAATGTAGAAAACGGCCATTTGCTGGACAGAAGCAAAGAATGAAGCTAAAGCGCATGCGCGCTTGAGAGGCTGGCATATAATTTCAGATGCACTCATCACGTGGTGTACAGATGGAGAGCTGTGAAGTTTTTTTGTTTCTTCCGTTGCCCAATGATTGCGATTTTCAAGTTAAATTTCTTCTCGGAAGTGCTTTTTTTACCTGTGATTTCAATTGTATTGCATTTGTGCGCAAAGTTCGAATTCGAAAAGGATGATGTGAAAATATTTGCCGAATAGCGGAGTGCTAGGAATTCTGTAGACACACAAATGCACCCTTTAGCATCACAGGGAAGCCGTCCAAATGAAGACTGTACATCAGGAACAATTTCCGGTGAGATCTATCTGATTATAACTAAATTTGAACGATACTGCTAAATACGTGTCATCCTCAAAACAGTAAGATTTGATGATGGAAGTGTATGCACAGTACCTATATCCATTTGATGTTTGTACTGTGTCTTGTTGTAAGTGAAGGTGACCTCGGAATGGACGTGAGTAACCAGGCATTCTGAAATGGGTCACGGGAACCCAACTGAGCTATCACCTTCCAACTCCCAGGCTAAAAATGATTGTCGAGTCGACAACAGTTCGTTTAGCTGTAAACATTTTTCTTCCATAAAAACACTGCCAGATGGTGGGCGTTGGATTGTATATACACAATATACACACATTATACAAAGTTACGAATTTTGCCTTTTCCACTATCTCTAACCCTAGCAACATCATTATGCGAGTGGTCTTCAAAAAATCCACTCAATCTTCCGCCTGCATATAGACTAGATTCGCCCGTGGTGCACTCACTCATGCAGAATGAAATTCCTCGGTGCATGCATCGGTAATCGCAGAAATAAAACTCTAATGAATCCACCCATTGGAAGCGTGAACCGACTTGTGTTTTCATTCCCGGATGATACCATCACCTTTCGGTACCCGTGAGTGTACAAAACTGAAAACTGCAACCGTCAGCAGCAGTCGATACAGTTTCTTGCGGACGGTGTTGAAAATATTTCGCATTTCCATCCCACTTTCGCACGTAATTACCACTACACGCCAACACTGGAACGCAGATCGTTTACCAAAATCTACGGAACTCTGTAGACGGTGGTCTGCCAAGGACGGCAACGAACGAACCTAGCTGCAAAACATATCAAGTTGCATGTTTGTGGTTTTGCGATTTGGGATTAGATTTCCCATCACGAGGCCCCACAGGGGTCGACCTTGGTCCAATTTCCGACGTACCCCGGAGTGTAGCATTACACACTCATTCATTTTTGTTTGACAGTTTGCCGCTGCTGTTGAACTGAAGTAACGAGGCGCCCCGTTTATAGTTTAGACAGTAGGCCTTATCATTCACTGCATAGTAGTAGCACAGCATCAAACAGCATCTACGTTGGCTTCGGAACGTGCGTGGCAAAGTTCATCGTTGCAAACAGACGCTGATAAGAGAGTTCAATCAAGTGTTCACCGGAGGACCGGTAAAGGGGTGATAAGCGCTCGGAGGAACGCCCAGAAAGGACAGTTCTCTCTGTTGCCTCTCTCGCCTGTCCGATCCGATTCGGTGGCCTTCGAAGTTGTTCTTACCCCGTGAAGCTTGATTACGTTTGTGTTCATGTCCAATTCGTACGGTACACACGTCGGTCATTGATTGTGACGCAAGGCGGAAATCCATTTTTCGGGAGCTGTTTGTTTTATTATCAATCAGCTGGTCGCGTTAAATTTGTTTCGGTGATGTCAAACCTACTGGGGATATTTGCCTAATGGGTGAAACATTTATGTCAGATGAATAATTTCTCTGAATAAAAACATTTGAAACAAGTACATTGATAGGAAATTTTGTTTGATATAGTCAAACAAGTCCTCTGCACTTTGGACGATTTTTCTCGCCAACAATCTCTTTCGATAACCAGAGCAAAACAAACAGATTTCAATGGAACCTTTTGATATGCTTTGAAAATTCATTATTTCGAAAACAAGGCAACAGAATTTACTACATCACCCAATATCTTTCCAGTATCCGGTCGAAAAACATCAAATGCTCCGTGTTCAAAAGCAGAGCTCGTGGGAGCTGAAGTGCAAAAAAAATCATCACGGTCAAGTTGGTTTTGGGAACGGAACCGACACCGGCGAAAAAATTGCATGCATGTGGGATAGTAAAAATAATTCACATAGCAGTTGATGTTAGCTTCTTTTACAGTTACCATTCCTCCTATAATATTGGACACTTTGGCTCACTTTGTACAAGTTTAAAATAAACTAATATCGGAGCGAAACTCACTTGTTCGCTGCTCCTCCCACGGATTTCCCGGATAGCAACATATCAACTCATCACAAGTCGGCACCTTTCAATCCAATCTCCAATAAACTAACCTCAAACAGCCGATTGATCCACATCAGTAGACGGTTGTCGTCATATTGCCGCACCATAATCGTCACCCAGTGTGTACTTAACGTTTCGACATTGTTTATCGTGAGATCGTAGGATGCCGTGATCCGTGTACTTTGTCAACTTGTCAATGACAACCGACCAACTAGCTGCCCGCGCCAATTATCGTCTGTTGATTCGCTTAATGATGGGGCTGCGATAGTCCGTTCCAGTAGCTACTTACTGCCTGCCTGCATCTGGTGCCGTGATGACGACGATGGGAACAATAACGAAGAGTTACTGCTCACAAGTGGGACTTAATTAAATTTATAGCCACCCGAGGTGGCACGTGGCACCTCGAAACCTTTAACACATTTTAGCGCATTTTAACTCTTCTCTTAATCCAAGCATTGTGCATCAAACTTTCTAAGAATATCTGGTCTTGTCGTGTCTAAATGATAAGCAGTTTACGATTAGTGTCTCATTTGCATTAACAAGCAAAGTTTGCACCGTAACCAACATGGGTAGTGTTGCTGAAAATGTTCTCCCATTTCGTGAAGTGGAAAATTTCACTCCTTCTCAGGACTTTGCTGTAATCCCTGCCCGGCTTCGTTTGTCTAAAGGTGGGTTAAGCATGAAACGGCGGTTCCACGCCATGTCTACCCGAAGAAAAAATTAGCATTCAAAAAGTTTTCGAACGAAACTTGCTTTGCTGTTGTAAGATGCTCGTTCGCTTAGTAGAAAGAATCAAATCTTAATTTTTTTTAGATTTCCTACAAAAAGAAGAAGAAGAATGCATGATAACCTATGGAGCGGCAAAACATAAAGAAAGATTCATCGTAGATTGAATCAATCGCTTGAGAACTTTTGAGCAAATTGAGATTTAGATGTGAGATCATAATCCCTTTGCTCTTTTGGAAATTCTGCCAATTTTTCAAAACATATCTTCCAGGATTTTCATGGTATTTTGTCTTCAATTTTCAGGCTATTTTTATCCGGGTGAGACTTGCATGTCTCAACGTCATTAGCGCATCGAGGTGGGGAAGGTAAATCCGTTTCGTTTATCTGATTCGTAGTCTTAGCCGGCAGTGAGCTTAAGGAACTGTTGAAGAAGAAGTTTTGCTACATCGTTGTTATTGGGGTTTTAATTTTTCTACTAGCCGTCGAAAGCCGCATCATGGTCCGGCAGCGTCCCACCGTACGCCTTCCTCAGCCGAATTGTCATCGGCATTTCTCCAAACTTGCATTGTTCTTTAACTTCTCTTCTGTCCTGATTTCGTCCACATCTCTGCACGCGATCAATGTCTCCTGTGACAGTGCTCTAACAGTCGGCGGCTTCTTCTCTAGCGATTTTATAACGAGTTCTTTTGGAAAAAGAGCTCCTAATCGTAGGATCCTTCTTTATCTCGAAGAGCATATCACCTTTCTGGGTACGTCGGGTTTCCACAACGTTTTCTTCAAGCTCCTCCAACTCCGGATCTGCTCATACTGTCCGGAGGAGTGCTGCTTATGTTGTTTTGTCGTTCGCTAGAGCATCACCTTTGTACCTCTCTCGACGAGGCCTACACGGCCAGCCATTTTAACTCAGTTTTGAGTTGTTTTTGAAGTGAAGTTGAGATCGCAGCAGGCCGTGCTTTGAAACTGACGTGTTTTGTTTTTGCTACGTCGTTTTCGCGAAAAAAAAATCAATCAATAATTCGTAATTTAATAAAACTAACAGTGAAATTATACAATATCCGCGTGTATTGTGTAAGCCGTAGTGAATACAATCAATACCTTCTGGAATGTGTGAGTGTCGGTAGTATTTCCACGTTATTTTTGTTTTTTTTTTTGGGCTTAGCCCCCACACCCGGAAGAAGAGTTACATCAACTTAGTTTAGTTTATTACTGGTACACTCAGCGAAAAAAACTTTCGATATTCATAAGATTGCATTATGATTATTTGCCATAAGAAATCAGTATGCATTTCATAAATTTGCCTTATGAAATATAATGATGTTGAAAAAATTAAAATATGGGGCAACCTGGATTCGAACCTTGATCGTTCGGGTTATGGGTCCAGTGACTTGCCCACTAGTATATATCAACACTTGCAAACAGGAAAGCTTAAAGGCGTACAAGAACAACGTCGTGTAAAACAAAATCCGTTCATAAGTCAACCTTATGAAATTCGAAAGCATCGTTCATAAGTTGAACCTTATGAAATTCTTAAGATTAAGGCTGAGTGTAGTATTGTGACACCCGGACATACTTTATTAATTAAGAGTGTTTTTCCGCTTTGTCGCGAGTGAATCGATGATAATAAGCAATTTTGAAGTTCGATATAGAGTCGCCTCATAGTGGGGATTTTGATTATTGGCGTGTGGAGCGTGGAGTGTAAAAAAAAGATGCGCGGGTGAAAGGCTGGCACAAAATTTCAGATGCATTCACCACGTAGTGTACATAGTTTTTTTAATGCAGATTGCATGTCTAACGGGCGGCTTAGCAACGTTATTTTTTGCACTTATTTTATCGCGACTGCACGAAATTAATTACGAATCAAGGTCGAAAATGTTTATTTTTACGAATGAACAAGATAGTGTCATTAAGGATCCGGCCAAGGGTGAGATCTATCTGATTATAATTATACAACAATAATCTTATTTTCAAATAATACTATATAGGTGCCTGGTTTGGAAATTTAAAATTTCCAAACCTGGAAGTGGGTTGCAGTGCCCTTATCCAAATGATATCGGTAATGTTTACATCCGGGGCTTATTGTATGTGAAAGTAACCTCGGAGTGGGCGTGACTCTCGAGACATTCTGAAATGGGTTTCTGGATCTGCAATAGAGCTATCACTTTCTAGCTCGCGCATTAAAGCTGCTTCCAATGGTCACTTGTAGGATTGTTGTAAACAGATTTCTTCCATAGTACCATTGCCGGCCAATAGGTGTTAGATTGGACACACACACACACACACACACACACACACACACACACACACACACACACACACACACACACACACACACACACACACACACAAAGGCGCAATTTCTGTCTTACGGGCCGCTCCTTTTACGTTCATCCAAGAAGATTTAAATTTACATGATATTTTCTAAGAGTGTTGTTTTGTCGTTCGACACAGAAAAATAATCTGAGTATTCTATGAAAATATATCGATATAATTAATGGTTGCATGCAATTTTTAATTTGATGTTTCGTAAACAGTGAGAAACACTACCTTCATGCAAAGTTATATCGTATTCATTACATTTTTTTTAATTTGAATGCATATTTGCAACCGATAACATATAAGGTCTGTATCCACATTAATCTGGACACCTTCAAATCATTGTAACTTTTGAAATATTGCACGTAGGAATGAAAAAATTCACTGTGGTATAGCTGAGAGTCTATGATGAAAAAGACTATGATTGATGTTAACATTTCATGTTTAGTATTCAAGATGGCGACGAAAGAAAAATAAGTGCGCGAGCGAATTTTGTACGGGCGTATGGCAAATCCTAACTTGTCAATACGGGACCTTGCAAAAACATTGGATTTGCCTAAATCCACTGTTCACGATGTGCTCAAATCATTTTCGGAACGTTTGACGATGGAGAGAAAACCGAGAAGTGACAAAAACATTAGACGCGCTGATCCTGTCATGGACCGAAAGGTGAAAAGGATATTAACGAAAAACCCAAATCTCTCCATTCGAATGGTGGTTCGTAAAATAGGGATGCCGCCTGGTTTTGTCCAAAAATCAAAACAACGTTTGGGACTTAAGTCGTATAAAGTAAAAACAGTTCCAAATCGCAACGACAAACAGAACTTGGCAGCAAGATCACGGGCTCGACGTTTGTTACAGTGCGAACATTTGACGAAGTTTCCGTGCATCGTTATGGATGATGAAACTTATTTTCTGGAGGATTTCAAGCAGCTTCCAGGGCTGGCTTTTTATTCTGCTATGGCCAGAAATGCTACAGCTGAGCATTTCAGAACGAAAAAGGCATCGAAATTTCCCAAAAAATACCTTGTGTGGCAAGCAATTTGCACGTGCGGCAAAAAGAGTAAATCTTTCGTCACTACAGGCACAATCAACAAGGAGATCTATCAGAAAGCGTGTCTGCAGAAGCGATTGCCACCCTTCATCAAAAGTCACAAAGAAAAACCTTTGTTCTGGCCCGATTTGGCATCATGCCACTATGCTAAAACTGTGATGGAGTGGCACCAAGCAAATCAAGTGAACATTGTACCAAAAACCTCAAACCCGCCAAATGGCCCAGAGCTACGACCAATCGAGAGATGTTGGGCTCTGATGAAGCGGAAGCTTTCTGGAAAGAAGCAAGGAATCAAAGACATCAAACACTTCCAGCGAATTTGGACACAGACGGCTTCTACGATTTCTGAAAAGTCTGTACAAACCCTAATGGACGGAGTTAAGCGCAAAGTTCGAAAATTTTATGCAAATAAAGGGTGTATTCGATAAAAATGGCACACACATATATACTCATCAAAATTAAACTGATTATCGGATTTTCTTGAAATTTTCAGGGAATGAAGAACTACTAATGAGTTTTGATCTACAACATTTGTTTTATTCAATTTCGTCTCCCATCCCGAATGCCCGCACCTTCCTTTTCACTCCACCCATCAAATTTTGTACAACCGATTTTCCCAGTGTTTTTGTTGTTTTTACCCAAAATTTTCTTCAATTCTAGCTCTGTTTTTATAGTTTTGGGATGTTTGCGAAGTTCCGTTTTCATAATTGCCCAAAATTTTTCAATTGGACGAAGTTCCGGTGAATTTGGTGGGTTCATATCCTTTGGCACAAAATTGACTCTGTTGGCTCGGTAACACTCCAATACGTTTCGAGAGTAGTGGCAGGATGCTAGATCAGGCCAAAACAGAGTTGATCCTTTGTGCTTCTTAGTGAATGGACGCTTCTTAAGGCACTCTTCCGTGTAAATCGCACCGTTTATTGTTCCGGAAGTGATGAAGGGAGCACTTATTTCACCACATCCGCAAATCGCCTGCCAGATTAGAACCTTCTTTGCAAATTTCGATAGTTTCTTCTTTCGAACATCCTCCGAAACATCGAACTTCGCCTTGGCAACGAAATATTCTTGCCCAGGAAGTTGACGGAAGTCAGCTTTGACGTATGTTTCGTCATCCATCACGATGCAACCGGATTTGGTGAGCAGCTTCGTGTTAAGTTTCCGGGCGCGGGTTTTCGCAGTGATGTTTTGTTTTTCATTCCGGTTTGGGGCTTTTTGCACTTTGTAAACATGTAACCCAGCACGCTTCATGGTTTTCTGCACAAAACCGACTGACACCTTAGACTTTTTAGCGACATCTCGAATTGACATGTTTGGACGGTTCTTGAATTGTTGTACGACTTTCCTGGCCATTTTACTGTCCATTGGACCACTTTTACGACCACTCCCTTCCTTCCTTTGGACACTCAGATGCTCCTTGAAGGTTCTTATTACACGAGACACAGTTGTATTTGCAATTCCAAGCCTTTTAGCAATCCACCGGTGGGACGCCGCTGGATTTTGATTGTGAGTGCACAAAATTTTCTCACGGACAATTTCTTGTTTCGACGACATGACTGGAACTACTGAATGTATAACTATGAAACTTGGCAGATGTAAATAATACACTATGGATAAGATCTACTCAAATTTCTAGGTTTTTTACTCATACGATTCAAAAGTTACAGAAGATTTTCTGTGTGCCATTTTTATCGAATACACCCTTTACCGAATAACTATGTTTTGTCTTCACGAATTGTTATCTGAAATGAATCTGAAATAAACAACTACGACGGAAATATAATGCGAAATTTATGTTTTATTCATGTTTTGAGGTGTCCGGATTATTGCGGATACAGACCTTAAGTATACTACACGCTCTTGTTTTTGCATCTTGAACGCCTGAAATTTACATGATACCAACACAATACAGTACTGCTGCTCAGTTCGTCATGTCAGAATAAAAAAGTTATCATCGCCATGTTGTGTACGTGCACGTACGGGGGTGAAGCATTAACAATTGTGAAGAACATTTTCAAAAAGTTCGAATAAATTGTGTGCACACTACCAAATTGTCATGTGAATTTCTGTCCCCTGAGACCGACACATGCAAGCGTTCTTTAGCACATAAGAATGAGTTGAAAGAGATGCGAAAATAAATTCAATCAAACACATCTTTCGTCGAATTGCGTATGTGACAGTCTCAGGAGACATAATTTTACACGAAATCTTTCTTTACGTTCCCCGACTTTTTACAAACGGGAATTACGTCTCGTGTAAAATTCATAATTTCTTAGTGTGTGTGACACTGAGAATCGTAGTGAATGGTCGTATGATTTTTCGAATTCACCGAAGCCGGCATGATTTCAAGTGCCCAGTCGACAAATGTAAACTCGCCGGAAAACTCAAACCTGAAAAAAATCATATAACTGCTGCACATAAATGGCAACAGCTTGAAAATTGTTTTAGAAGGCCAATAAATGGAAGATTTTTAAAATTAACAACTTTTTCTATTTATTTTTGAATGCAAGAAATCAAAAAAATCTTCAAAATATTTCTAACATAAAAAAAAGATTGCAACATTTTTTTCAAATTTACAGCTCTTATATTGACAGCACGAGTATATTTACAGCTAAGTTTTTTCATTGCTGTAAATTGAAGATCACGCATAAATTTCTATTTAATATAATAGAGGTAAATTTGTTACATTCAAGTACTATAATTTTACAGGTTTTGTTCGAACTATGTAGAGCTTCACCTTTGTACCTCTCTCGACGATGCCTACACGGCCAGCCATTTTAACTCAGTTTTGAGTCTTGTCAAAGGGGAGTCGCTCAAATTTGAGTAAATGTCACTGAGATTGATAAGTCGATAAATCCAAAACAGCTATCTGATTTGAGTCGATGTATTTGATTTGACGACTTGTCAACCCCAGTTACATTTACTCAAATCTGAGTGACTCCACTAATGACGAAAGTTAGTCAAAAACGACTCAAAACTGAGTTAGAATGGCTGGCCATGTAGGTTGCTCCTGCTCCTTCTTCTCAATTTTCTACTTTTCCGCGCTTTTTCACTTCTCCTTCTGGTTCTGAACAGTGCGCCCTTGACTGCTGTTCTCTTTCTCCTTATCGCTACTTTTGTTTTTCTGCTCTTCTTCCTTTTCTGGCGAATCCTGTTATCGTTTTTCAGAGCGTATAGACTGTACCAGAAAGTATAAGCATACTTTCAAAATAACAAAAAAGTTATGTTTTTTTTTAGTTTTAATAATTTTATTTGGAAAATCATATTTGTATTTGGGTTTTATATGATATTTTACTCTCGTTTAATCAAAATATTTAATCATAGCCACTATTCTAACTATTCCTCGAACATGACCCATTAGCTTCTGCACAGTGGTACTTCCCACCATTTTGACCACTTTGGCCAATCTTCGCTGGTTTTATGAATTCTCGAATCTTCGCTTTGGTTAAAGTCCAAAAAGTCTCGATTGGTGGCCGTGCCTCCGGGCAGTTCGGCAGATTCATGTCTTGCGGCACGAAACATACATTTTGACTTTTGTACCATTCTAAACCCAACAAACATCGGTGTTGAATTAGAGCTTGTTCAAGCAAATTTGGAGAAGCTATTCAGCTGTTTCTTCTAGAATAGCTGAATAGCTTCTCCAAATTTGTTTGAACAAGCTCTAATTCAACACCGATGTTTGTTGGGAAGTGTCCTTTGCGTAATGACATGACGCCAAATCAGGCCAAAATACTACTTGACCTTCGTGCTGCCTGATCATCGGGAATACTCGCTTCTGGAGACATTCCTTAACGTATTTCTGAGTGTTCATCGTCTCCGTTGTGATGTACGGACTAGATGTTTTACCACACTCGCATATTGCCTGCCAAACCATAACCTTCTTACCGAATTTTTCGGTAAAAATTGCCTTCTCCGTTTCGGGGATGTCTTTGTCTTGGCTTACAGTATAGAATTGTGGTCCGGGAAGCGTTTTGTAATCTAGTTTCTCATACGTTTCATCGTCCATTATTAGACACTTAGAATTTCTACACAATAACGAATCGTAGAGTTTGCGGGCCCGTGGTTTCACGGACGCGGCCTGTTTTGGGTTCTTTTTGGTTTTTTTTTGCTTCCAGTATGTTTTTAGCCCAAGTCTAGTTTTGGCACGCATGACGTTACTCGACGAGGTCCCTAGTTTTTTCGCAACATCCCGAACGGAAGTCGCTGGTTTACGCTTGTAGGCATCCCTGATCTTTTTATCGATATCCGGACTAACAGGAGCGGATTTCCGACCACTCTTCGACGCATCGTCAAACGTACACTGTTCTCTATATTTTCGAATCGCAGATCGTACCGCTCCGACGCTTACACCCTCTTCCTTGGCATATTTTCTCAAGGAGAGTCCGCTCATAGTGCACCATTTGTGCACGATACTTTTTCGTTGTTCCGGAGTAAGACCGCGCATTTTGACAGGTAACACAAAACTGAGCACTTTTTTGATGCTATGTCATTCAGAAATGTGCAAACAAAATGACGCAGCCAAAACCGGTTGAAAAATTTCATTATATTCAAAGTGACCGTTAAAATAAGGTGTGCTTATACTTTCTGGAAGAGTCGTTATATTACGAGGGCTCTTCGGTGTAACGCTGAAGCATTCTCGCCGGCAGCCATTACCTCGAAATTTAGAATTGATATAACTCAGAATCTGTACTAGATATTGAATATTTCATCACATCAGTTTGTACGCTTACTTGCTGTGAGCAATCTGATGGCGCTCGATTCGATGTTTATTCACAGGTAATTTTGCGAGAGAGAGCATTTCACCTTAAGGCACTTTTTTCTTCGTTGCCTCACTCAATGGTTTCTCATGACGTACTTGATACCCGTCACCATCTGCTTATTTTAAGGGTGAACGTTGTTCTTATCCTTAATGAATTTGTAGAGTTCATTTGCTACGTCTTACAGCAAGGGTAGGGTGTCAATTGAAAATCTGAAAGAAGCGACCTTCACGAAATATCGCTACAAATTAAACGCTTATAACTTCATAAATGCTCGATAGATTTTCAAGATGTTTACAACAATCGGTTGGAAATCTTCCCGTGTGTCAATTCAACGATTAAAAATTATTCGTTAACAATTTTAAACTATTGAAAATAACGAAAATGAAAGGTGATGTCTTTTTTTTTTTTTTTTTTTTTTAATTAATTTAAATTAATGTACTCTCCTCTCCCGTCTTCCCCTACGAGCACGACAGGCCCACGCGCACCACCGACAGTGATACAAAGGGTACACGTTCGCACACTTTTTCTCATTTTTTTTATAATACTACGGTGACGGGAAGCAACCGCCAGTTTTTGTTTGGCGCCTGCCGTGGCATGGACCCCCACGCCTGTTCCTAGCCAACCGGGGCGCGGCCACCCCCCTAGGGAACCACTAATGATACACTGGGGGGGCAGGCACTGTTTTTTTTTTTGGAGCCCTTTTTTGGGAAAGGGCCAAACACAAAACCCCAAAAAAACCCCCTTTTTAAAAAGACCGAGAAGGTTTTAATTCAAATGCGGCCAGGGCCCGGCAAAGTCATCGTCAATTGATTATCGTCAAGCGACGATGACGCTGTTGACCATCAATATCAAACGAAAATCAAGCTCTTTCTTTTCGAGCATATCCCATATCAATATCTTTAGCACTACTTTCGATCTGTTTTCATGCTGTTTGTTTTTGCTTCCTTCGTGTTCAGTTCATTCTTCATAGTTAAATGAAGTTACCCCCGTATTGCAGTGAAGTAGGTAGATTGAATCGAGTTCACGCTGTTTGTTTTGCTTTTTAATACATCACCAGGGATGCCATATATCCTAATATAACAGGATATTGCACTATCGGTTGGAAAACTCCATGATGCATTGGTAACAATCGATTTTGTTCCCGTTCACTCAGTTAAATAATCTTAATAATTTCATAATGTTCAACTTATGAACGATGTTTTGAAATTTCATAAGGCTGACTTATGAATGAATTTTGTTTCACACGACGTTGTTCTTGTACGTCTTTAAGCTTACCTGAATACACGTGTAGATATATACCAGTAAGCAAGTCACTGGACCCATAACCTCAACGTTCAAAATTCGTATCTCGGTTTCTCCATATATTTATTTTTTCAACATCATTATATTACATAAGGCAAATTTATGAGCCTCATACTGATTTCTTATAGAAAATAACCATAATGCAATCTTATGAATGTCGAAAGATTATTTCGCTGATAGTTCTATGCGTTAAACATAACGTAGCGTATTGTGCATTGTATAGCGAAGCTATAAGTGAAGATGAAAAGGTAAATTTAGACTCGTAATTTCAATTTTACAAAAAAAAATCTTTGGTCTTCACGGTTGTTTATTGTAATCAGGCCAATATTTTGCGGACAAAAAAAAGCGTGGTCCTAATTTTAAGAAAATGTTAGATGCCCCTTTTTATTTTCAGAAATATAGGTGTACATTCTTTGGCAAAATCAAAGTCTAGCTAGCATAAACGTCAAAACAAATTTGAGTTTACTAATTAATTAACCGACTTTCATTTCCCCCATGATGACTCCGGGTGTCTCTTAAGAACAGTATTTGACTATTTTTTAATTCCAAATTTCTCAGCAATGTTACCCTTTGGTAACTTTTAGAGCTCAAAAATGACGCGTGTTTAAGTTAAGCGTTTTTTTTATCTTGAATAAAACATATTTGAACAATCATATTTTTAATTTTTAATTATGTTCAACTTTTTTATATATGAAGATATGAACGATATTTTCATCTCAAAACATGCATTTTAAATAGTTGTGAGAAACACAAGGATAAACTTTAGAAAATATTTTTTATAAGAAAACTCTTTCCTCTACATATTGGCCTTACTACTAGGAAAAAGTTTTTTTTTATTTCTTAAGTTTCACTTTCAGGCTGTATATTTCCACATAAATTCATATTCTGGACCATTGTGTATTGTTCAAATAATGTCAACTTTGGACCTCTTAATCAAATTACGGAAACTTAATATAACCATGGTGAAACGGTGAAACTGTTGACTTAATAGGGATTAAAACCAAATTGAAACTGTGTGTATTCATCCTTGTAATTAAATTCAATTTGTTATATTCGTTTAGTAAAGGGCGATACGGTCAAAATTTGGTCAATATCAACTTGACGTATTTCTTTCAATTTTGCATTTAAAAAACCTGAACACCCCTCATTTTGAAGGTGTGTGTGTGTAGAATGTTGCTCCTATTTTGATTTTGGAATTCACTCTTCAGTTGTCAAAATGCCGTCCAAGCAAGAAGAGCAGCGTATCAAAATTTTGCTCGCGCATCGCGAAAATCCGAGCTACTCGCACGCAAAGTTGGCAAAATCGCTAAAAGTTGCCAAATCAACCGTTACAAATGTAATTAAAGTGTTTGGGGAACGTTTGTCGACAGCCAGGAAGTCTGGATCGGGGGGAAATCGAAAACCGGAAGCCGCTGAGACGACAAAGAGAGTTGCCGGTAGTTTCAAGCGAAACCCTAACCTATCTCTCCGAGATGCCGCAAATAAGCTGGGTGTATCGTCTACAACCGTGCATCGAGCCAAAAAACGAGCCGGACTATCGACTTACAAGAAGGTAGTGACTCCAAATCGCGATGATAAACAAAATACGACGGCCAAAGCGCGATCCCGGAGGCTGTACACGACGATGCTGACGAAGTTTGACTGCGTGGTAATGGACGACGAAACCTACGTCAAAGCCGACTACAAGCAGCTTCCGGGACAGGAGTTTTATACGGCAAAAGGAAGGGGAAAGGTAGCAGATATTTTCAAGCACACGAAACTGTCAAAGTTCGCAAAGAAATATCTGGTTTGGCAAGCCATCTGTACCTGTGGCTTGAAAAGCAGCATTTTCATAGCTTCCGGGACTGTCAACCAAGAAACTTACGTGAAAGAGTGTTTGAATAAACGTCTGCTGTCTTTCCTGAAGAAACACGGTTGTTCCGTACTGTTTTGGCCGGATTTGGCATCTTGCCATTACGGTAAAAAGGCCATGGAGTGGTACGCCGCCAACAACGTGCAGGTGGTTCCCAAGGACAAGAACCCTCCCAACACGCCAGAGCTCCGCCCAATTGAGAAATACTGGGCTATTGTCAAGCAGAACCTAAAGAAGACCAAAAAAACTGCTAAGGACGAGCAGCAGTTCAAGGCAAACTGGCTTTCTGCGGCGAAGAAGGTGGACAAGGTGGCTGTACAAAATCTGATGGCAGGGGTCAAGCGTAAGGCCCGGCAATTCGGATTTGGAAAAGCGGAAGCCTAACTGAATATTTTTCCTGAATTTTATACTAATTGAACTTGAAAAAGAAATTTAATTTGATTTTTTAAATAAACGATTTCACCGATTTACACGCGTTTTCCCTTGACCAAATTTTGACCGTATCACCCTTTATTGCAAAATTCGAACCAAAGTAGACTCCAGCGCTGAAAATAAACCCTCAAACAAGTTTTCGATAATACTACAGAATATGAGATAACTAATTTTAAAAGTTCCTTCATCACTAATATATCTCTATGTTACTCCATTTGCACAATAACGGCAGATTTATACATTGAAAATGGTACATTAATACTTTTAGTTGACTGAATGAATAATACTGAGCGAATATTTTCAGCGCAGCAGTTTTCGTTGGTGTAAAATCCGCAATATATTACAGATTTATCATTTGTAAGAAATAAGACAAAATAATCATCTTTGCAAGCACACAGCCTATTATTGATTGACCATAAATAAGTACAAAATAAATAAAATTGTTTGTAATATTTTCTTTTTGCATGCTGCCTTATATTGAAAAAATAAAATGGCAACCTTGGCAGCACCTGGTTCATTTTAGCGCATGCGCATAACATATAAACACAATAATATTTGGCTGTCAATTTCATCCATTCCCGGGACGACAAGTCAATGTATACTTCATGCGAGTGTCGTCTTTTTTGAAATTTGAATAAATATAAGCGAAGATTAAAAGCAATCTCCCAAAAATCACTAAGGACCAGCCCGAAATAGTGTTTCAGTTTTTTGTGGTTGCAAAGGTGAGTCTGATGAAGGTTTTTAATCTGTTTTCAGTAGAAAGTAAGTAAAGTAATAAAACTGCATTTCAGATGGCCGTCATAGGAAATAACTTCGATACTTTTGTTACTGCTACTGCCGCAGGAGTATTACGAATGAAGATCTATGTGGCAAAAAATGAAGAAGATCCTGATTTAAAAATTGCTGGATATGCTTGGCGATTGGGAACGAAGATGGGGAAGATTCAAAGCGAGCGGAAGTGGGTCAATAGCTTCCTGAAGGAGATTACCGTTATATAGACAAGTGCTACCGTGAAGTTGAATAAAGTGACCGATATCATATCATTAATTGTTTTTGAGTATGCTCAAGATCAAGCGATAGAGTATGAGTATGATAAATAAAAACTGAAACAATTTAGTTTTGTGATTTTGTTTGCTAAATGAGAGATAAATCAATACAGTTTTTGTTATTAATAGGTAACGATAAAAATATAACGAATAAGTGAATTGTTGTCTAGTTGTTAAATAGGTAACGATAAAAAAATCATTGAATTGACTGATATTCATCCTTCCAGTTACACATTGTTGGCAAAATATTGTCGAATACTTCCTTGTTGAGCTTCATTAGCATCAAGTTTTGCAACATGTCTTCCCCAAGTGTGGATCGTGTGTTTATTAGTATCAGAGCCAAAGCACTGAGCGCTCGCTCAACCGACACTTGATTGGAAGGTGTGGCCATTACAACAGAAGCCACCGCACTGAGTTCAGGGTGGGTTCACTTACGGTCCATCCAAAATTTCCAGACATCAAATGTAAAGCTACGTCTTGGCTCAACTTCTACTGCCTTCAATTGCTGCATAAAACCAATTTGTGCGCCAGCAACTGTGGTTGCTGTAGAATTTCCAAAAATTTGAGTGATAAAAATGTCATTTTCGTTTCCCAGAGAAAAGGGTGATGGTGGATCGCAAGAGGTTTTTGATTTTGGGAAACGAATATCGTGGATCCTGTTCCAGGTCTCATTGATATAACCCTGAAATAAAGAAATTAAACATATTTAACAATCAATAGGGTGCAGCAACATTTAGTTATAGTATTAAGTAGTGTAGGTGGGTTGTATGTGGTTGTATATAGAGTGGGAGGTAGATAAATGGCTTGGTGGATAATGTGGGAAGTATTTTCTGTTAAGTTGAAAACCGGAATCATGGTCTCGACATTAGATTTTACCCCAATAATCATAACGTGTTTTGTAGTAACGCAGTGCTTTGAATAGCACATTATATTCAGATTTTAACTTAACAGATAATATATACAGCAGAAGATAGATAGGATGCGTGGGTGATAGAGATAGTGAGTGGATAAAGTAGGAGCTATTCCTTGTGGCTTGTACAGAGAGTAGGACGTAGACGGAGTTGGGGCTAGATCGATTGGTAGTTAGTACAGAGTAGTGAACGTTACTTAAAATGAGCGGTATAGAAATCCCCCAAATAGAGCAGGGGGAGGTGTCAGCTGACAGCTACCCACCACATTTCTCGGTTGTCTTCCAATCAATTGAACTGATTTGTTGTATGTGACACGTTTATGAATGCCCCTAATCACATACAAGAAATAGATTCAATAGGTCAAAAGACAACAGAGAAATAGCGGTGGGTGGACGCCACCACCCATCGCACTATTCTGGTGATCCCTTGATTTAGTGAAAGAGATGGAGTATAGACCGAACAATGTGAAATTTTATGTATCCAATTATCGTATCGTATTCGTTTGAATATGTTAACGCACTTTGTGCGATGTAATTTTTTTTTAGTGCTAATTGCTATCGACCTTTTGTGGAGTTTTGGATGGTCCTGGAGAGTCCATTTCACCGATGTTTCGTTACAAACGTATAGTAGGAATTAAAAAATACCTTACGACGCGACGTATGACTATAGTCGATTGAGTTGATTCATCACCGAATTGAAGTGAAAGCGAAACAATAATCAAAGGACGCATGTTTCGAGTAGTTCATTTCGTCAATTGACGAAAGTATGTGCTTAACATCAAATGAACTGATGAACATAAAGAATGAAAATGACCGCCTGACAAGTCATGTTTGACAGGAAGAATATTCATCGTGACTCGATAGCAAGAACCAAAATGGAATACATGAAAATGATCTTGCTCGAATCGATACAATTGCGTAGGAAGTTCATTTTCCTTTTTATGCGTCGATAATGTTGAACCCTGCTCGCAATTGCCGAACGAAAACGGATCCAGAGTCGGGTCAGTATGATGGTATTAGTGCAAAACATAAACATTAACAAACATTAACATTTTATTGTGACAGTTATGTTTGTGTGTGTTGGTGAACCCAGGTTGGACCTCGAAAAAACTTGAGAGCGAACCTCATCGCTGTTGGGTCGGATCCAGAGTGGATCCAGGTCCGACCCGATTGAAAAAAAAACAACGTTTTGACAGCCATTAGGGCGGACCTTGGGCGAACCCAGTTCCGCACTGGCAATAACCGAAAACGACATAAGTGTAATTCCTAATCGTGTTGATGCCAAACGTATGCGCAAATTTCGGAAGCGCGTTAAGATCGAACATACGGAAAATCCCCCGAGTGCGCTTGTGGTTATCGGGCGAAACTTAAAGCAGCCAGAGGTAATACGTTGCCAACTAATGGTTGAGACACTGGAGAAGGGCCTTCAACTCGAGGCCGTATCATCATTTAAACCTTTCTAAAGAGTGCGCAATAGAATTTTCTAATTTTCATAGAATGTACCTACTAGCATACTTACTCAGTTATGCTAACCAAACGTCCTATTAGAAATGTACCTGCGTTGCAACATTGTTTGAAATAAACGTTCAATTTTCTGCGTTATCTGATGCATATAAAGGGAATGCTGGATTTGACACAAATTCATGGAATATTTCATTTAAATGTAAACCTGATATCGCTGAAATCAGGTCTGTTGTATGCAAGATTACGAACGATTTCTTTGTTTACGCTTTTTTTTAACAAGGCGGAATCTGTTAAAATTCATTATTATTTTTCTGTGAACGAAACTAACGAAACTAATCAAACGGTTTCACGTAGTCTACGTCAACTGGTCGGGTGTTAAACACAACCCCACTGATTTTTATCTTGGAATATGCCGTTGCTAGATTTCGGTGTAACAATTTGGCTAGGCGCAAGAGCAACTTGTAGCTCGTGCTGCTCGACTTGGGAATTGCTGTGGAGTACAAGTACAGCATGGCTCATCTACAGGATGAGCATATGATCTCCACGCTTGGCATATTGTGGGATCCCAACGCTGACAACCTCCGATTTAAGCTGGAAGTAATTCTCCCGGTCGCCATCTTGACCAAGCGAAAGAAGATACCATTTCATTCAACACCATATTTAGAAATTTAGCTTTGAAAGGAGTTATCGATAAGTTAATCCAACTGAGACGAAATGACTATTCACAGCACTGCTCTTAACAAACACTTATCACTGTTGCGTTCACAAAGCTCTCCCACATTCCACATTTTCATGGAAGTTCAATTGATTTGCAGCTCGAATGATATTTCAATAATTTTCAATAATTACATTTTACGGACGCATGAATAGAACTTAATATCGTTCGGCAGAAATCAATTGAACAGCTACTGCAATTAAACTACCCAATTTAATGATGAACGGTAATTGGAATACCTGTCTTCCTACCATAATTTGCAAATAATAGAAATCAATTTCATCGGCGTAAACGAGCAGAGATGTGCATGCCTTTGATGTTCAATTTTGATTGTATATCAATCGGTTTCCAACTGATAATGAATAGTAATGAATAGTTGCGCCCTGCACCCCGTTCGAAACATATCACTTGGGGACACTTAACAGCAATCGCAGCAATTGAAATCTCGAAACTCGAACAAAACCGCGTTCCACTCGCTCTGATGTAATCTTCCAAATACGAATGGTCTGGACTTAAATTGCCGCCGCCTCCAACTTCCAGCGAACATGACCGTTCTGGGTTGTGTTATTTACGACGCGTGAAGGACGCCGGAAAAAAAACACGATTCACTGCCACGGTCGAAGATTAATAAACCCCTACCGCAAGTGAAAGATGGCCCAAGCTCCCTAAGTGGCTGTTTAGTGGAGTGTGCTTATTTGATAGATTCCTTTGAGTGCCATTTACCACGAGTCTTAGCAACAAGAAGCTGGCTCTGGTCCAACTTCAATATCAAACGAGCGGAGAAAGCAGGGCTGATCTGCTTAATTGACAAATTTTTCACAACGCAAAATAAGATTTCCGCCACTCATTCCTCCCTGTAGGTCGGTGGGATTTATTTTTAGGCGTAAGATGTTTAGAGAAATAGAGCGTGTGTGTTTTTTTTCTTGTATGTAAAAGGCAATCGTGTTCTACAACTTGTCCCAGTGATCGTGAGAAATTGATTGGAAGCCGTTGGTCCATTAGTTGGTGGAGTGTCGGATGGGTTTATTTTTGAATTATGAAGGTTTTTGAACGGTGCTCTGGCATGGAACGTGTGAACTAGGGATGGTATAGAGCTGGTCATCACTAGAACGGTTGTAGGACAAAAGGTCGAATGACAAAAGGTCGAGCTACAAAATGTCGAATAATTCGCGACAACTTATTCAAAACGACTCATCTGATATTGTAAACAAAGAGGGGAACAAAGATTCAAACGTAAATTTCTCAAGACTCTTAGCAGTTCCAGGTAACCAATGAGCAGTTCCAAAGCGTCTTTACGGCAGCCTATCAAGCAATTAAGTCGCATTAAATGCAACATAAATGCCACTTTTGGCCAATATACGGCTGCTTTACTGCAATGCTATGATAATGCTATTTTGCATTAGAAATGCTTATTACAGGCTACAAGCATTTAAATAGCATTTCAAATGCAACTTTACAACAGATAACATTCAAGATGCTGATATAATGCTAATATAATGCTACGAGCATCTGAAATGCAGATTTAGGGTTGATTTACTGCATATACTAATGCTTACTGGTTAACTGGGTTGTGTTGCTGGTCATAGTTTGCGTAAAAGTGCTAAGGGTTTCGAGAATTTAACGTTTGAATCAGAAACGTACGCTTTGTCATAAGTTGTCGAGAATTATTGATAGCATTGGGTAGAAGGATGTCCCTATAGTATGTTGGGTGTATCCCTTCCCCTTCCCCCCCTTCCCCCCCCCCCCCCCGGCCCCCTTTCATTGGCATCTCGTCCCATATTTGCTGGATTACGGACTTGAATTGTGCCGAAGTTAATGCCTTGTGTTTGTTCACCTTCAACAGCATGTTTGACCACATTGATAGTCCAGGGTAATAACATCCGGTGTACTTGAAAGCATTCATATTTGGCCAAATAGTCCCCCAATCCTATCAGCACCAACGCTGGTCAAGAGTTTCCGTGTGGGATGGCTCTCCATCTTGCTGTCTAACATGTGATGGTCGTTTCCAAACATTGACCGGTATAACGAAAAAAACTACCGTTTTAAAAGTCTTAGCGCGCCTTTTCCACCCCTTTGGAACAGTGAACCCGAGTAGAGTCTGAGATCAAATAGAAAACTAAATATGATGTTGTGATGTTGCTGATAATGATTACTCAGGTTGCTGTCGTTTTGGTCGTTTTAACGGTTAAAAGATCAAAATTGATAGCAAACATTTGTTTCTGTGACATCAAATTTAAAACTGATCCTGCTATCAGTGAGAGCAAATTGAAAAGTCAATTTACAGTAAATGTTTGCCCTGTTGATAGCAAAATGAGTATTTCACTTGATGTTCTGTCGAGACAATGGAAGACAAACCTATTTTGCTGAAAGAAACGTGAACTCTAATTAAAGCAAGATGAAAACTAAATTTGGTATCAAATTTGACAATTGTGAACTGAAATCAAATTTTGATTTCAATTTGATATTGATATCAAAATAAGTTTGAGACTTGCTATCTTTATGATGTTAGACTTTACTCAGGAAGTGTTCCCGAGAAAAGTCTAACATTATAAAGATAGTAACTTCGAAATTCGAAAACTTATTTTGAAATCAACATCAAATTGAAATCAAAATTTGATTTCACTTTACAATTGTCAAATGTGATAACAAATTTAATTTTCATCTTGCTGTAATCTTGAGTTCACTTTTCTTTGAGAAAAGTAGTTTTGTTTTCAATGTATTGTATCAAGTGGAATACTCATTTTCCTTTCAACGGGAACAAATGTACAGCAAATTGACTTTTCAATTTGCTCTCACTGATAGCAGGATCAGTTTTAAATTTGATGTCACAGAAACAAATGTTTGCTATCAATTTTGATCTTTTAACCGTTAAAACGACCAAAACGACAGCAACCTGAGTAATCCTTATCAGCAACATCACATCATATTTAGTTTTCTATTTGATCGCAGACTCTACTTGAGTTTCTGTATTTTTCAAATTTCACCCCCCACCCCCCCCCTCCCCACCCCCCCCGGAAACCCAATTCC
This sequence comes from Aedes koreicus, assembly GCA_024533555.2. NCBI lineage: Eukaryota > Metazoa > Arthropoda > Insecta > Diptera > Culicidae > Aedes > Aedes koreicus. Next base: position 153,942 of record JAHHFK020004583.1, on the reverse strand, counting down.
AAAAATGGGAAAATTTAATATCTTTCTCCACAAAAACAAACCAACAAAGGCCGTTTTCGAAAGAAAATTTCTCCAAAATTCAATGAGAGTGTTCTCACGGATGTGAAACATTCCTGTAATTAGCTAAGGACTGTATCGAAAATAAGTTTTCCACATATGTTTCTTTCAAATCATATAAAAAAATGACAGTTTTATTCAAGCAAATGGATTATTCTTTATTGTACGGGATTGAACTTGGAACATTATGAAGACCGGGTGAAATTAATATTATTTTTTCACGAATTTGAGATTTTTTGATCGAACACTGTTTATTCAGTTCCGGAGAAGTGTTTCATCACATATTTTGGACACCTTAGCCGAAATTTTATATTCTCAGCTGCTTTACCAGTTTTTTTGGAAACCTTCTTCACAATCGCTCAAATAGCGTTCGATGCATCATGACATGATGACATTATGACATGATTTAAAACTATCAATAAAGGCAACGAATTGCTATCTTCTGAACTGGTTTCTAGAAGCATCAGATCCATTGATTACAAGCATTCGTGGTTAGCCCAAAAAGCATGAGAAACCGTTGTCTGGCGATGATAAGCAGCTGCTAGCAAAAGAAGCGGTTCAAATTGAAAACGACAATCAAAATATAAATGTTTAATAATAATTGAAATAAAAATCGGTTCAATTATACTAACATATAATGAATACAAATATTGACTAAAAATAAAATGTAAAATTCAGCTGAAAATAATAAGTTTGAAGGTTACCATGACAACGCACATTTTTGTACTGTTTGAATCATGAAATATAGTAAAACCATCGATATTTGTTTTGAGCATAACTCCCCAGCAGACGGTCGTGGATGGACTAACTAACCAACACTTGAAAGCTCTTATAATGAACTATTAGATGCTCTGGGAGATGAACCAGCTCGAGGTTGAAAATCTCGATAATCAAGAAAGAAAAAAAACTATTAGATGCAGTCAACTCTATCTGCTCCTAAGTGTGGTACAGCCGTCGAAAGTACGACGAAAAAAACGGAAAAAAGTTCAATAACTCGTCCCACTAAAACAATGCAGGTGTAGTATGTTCTAGAAAGTTTTGTATTTTGATATTTAAAATAACTTTGTAGAACATTATATTGTGCTTAAAATTATAAACAAAATGTTTCGGTGAAAAATGTGTTCCTGGAGGTTAGTTCTTATAAAACGCTCTCTATCTCCAATTGGGTGAAACATACGATTTATATGTCTTCAGCTAAGTTGTTTGTATTGACTTTTTCTACAATTTTGCTGAAGACATCAACTCTCTATCTGAAAATCCTAAAAAAAATGAATTTTTATCTCTCTTTTAGGGGGATTGATCACAAAAATCATGCCGTCAAAATATGAAACTTGTCATATCCATCAACTTTGCCAAAGACGCCATCGCTCTAGCTCCACTATTTAGGGAGCTATGAGTTGAGAGCGTTAAAATCGACTTTTTGACCATTGTGCGATGGGCCGAAGCCGAAGGGCAATTTGGCGGATTAATGTCTTTCTCAACGAAATCTATACCCTTTTCCGTGAGCCAATTGAGAGTTGTTTTGGCGTGTTGCGCCGACGCTAACCAGCCAAAACAGTGGAGGGCTACTATGATTCTGATATAAAGGCAGAAACCTCTTCTGCAGACACTCAGATCGATAGAGTTCCGCATTGATTGTTCAATGGTTGACTTCATACCGGAGGAACATATTGCTTGCCATACCAGCACTTTTCGACCAAACTTCTGCACATGAATCGACCTGTCCGCATCGCTTACATCCTCCCCTAAGACGACCCTGAAATAGGGTTTTTGGGTCCATCAAAATACATGCATCCGGTCGCTGCAAAACTCGCGAATACAATTTCCGGACCCTTGCTGCTGCGAGTTGCTTCTGTTCTGCACTTTATTAGGCAATTTTCTGCTTCTAGTAGATCCTCAGGTTGTTCCGTTTCTTGATACGTTGAATCATTCCGACGCTGTTTCCCGGTTTATTGGCCAAATCACGTATCGACATTGATTTGCTCTTCCGAATTAGAGCTACCACTTTCTGATCCAGATTAGGATCGGAAGATCCAGGTTTCCTGCCTCTTGCTGGCAGTTCATCCAAAGAACAGTGTTTACCGAACTTGTTTATGATGATTTTTACACTCACATGATGAATTTTAAAGCGCTTCGACAATTATCGCATAGTTACCCCCTTTTCACGTAGCCAAAGAAGAATTTAAACCAGCCAGGTAACCAATAAGCAGATCCAAAGCCTCTTTACGGCAGCCTTTCAAGCATTTTAGTCACCTTAAATGCAACATAAATGCCGCTTTTGGCCCAATATACGGCTGCTTCACTGAAATGCTATGATAATGCTTCATTAATGCTATTTTGAATCCGAAATGCTTATTACAGGCTACAAGCATTTATGTCGTTTTCGGTTTTAAACCTGGGTCAGGTTTGACTCTGACTCGCAATTACCGAACGAAAACGGAACCAGAGTCGAGTCAGCATGATGGTATTAGTGCAAAACATAAACATAAACAAACATAAATATTTTATTTCGACTGTTATGTTTGTGTGTGTGTGTGTTGGTGAACCCAGGTTGGACCTCGAAAAAACTTGAGAGCGAACCTCATCAATGTTGGGTCGGATCCAGAGCGGATCCAGGTCCGACCCGATTGAATAAAAAAACGTTTTGACAGCTGTTAGGGTGGACCTAGGGCGAACCCAGTTCCGCACTGGCAATAACCGAAAACGACATTGAATAGCATTTGAAATACAACTTTACAACTGATAGCATTCAAGATGCCGGTATAATGCTAATATAATGCTTGCAGCATCTGAAATGAAGATTTAGGGTTGATTTACTGCATATGCTAATGCTTATTGGTTACCTGGGTATGCGAACAAGTAAACAAACGAAAGATGACAGTCAAACGCACAGCATGCTATGATGAACACATTGAAACTATTACAAATACACGCGTACAACGCAAATGTACGTGGATAGCTTATTTTCGATACATTCCTTAATTGATCCAATGTATATAAACTGAGCCTAATAAATTCATAAAACCCTGCAAATTTATTTTTTATCCGATAAATAAATGAGATTTTGTAGTAAATCAACTGTGTTGCAATAATTTCGTGTTCGCCCTTTATCCAACAAACGTTCCTGTAGTCGGCTTAGGAAGTACGCGATCCAAAATTCCATGACATGAACCAAAGATGTGAAGAGAAAGTATTGATAGGATCGTTAGAGTACAGCAGGCTGTGAAATTGAATAGATACAGTTGAAATAGGAGATTGACGTCACTACTTCGATGACCTTCGATGATTTCTTTGCGATGCATACACATTACCATGCGACACTAATTCACTACAAGTTTCATCATTTCACTAATACATGCAAGTTCCTTGGGCCGGACCTTATAGAAGCGTCATTGCCTCAGTGTGCTACACATGTGGTATGGATTCAAAATCGAAGTACTGCAGTGATGTAACTTATTCGTCTAACTAGTGTGCAAGACATCGTGGCTGAGACACTGTTCTAAGTTATACTAAACGAGTTGCCCCATTCGTGGGGTTTTGTTTTCATTATCAGTAGGCAATAACGATTACCTCTATGATCTACAACCAGCTACTCTCTATAATAAAGATAAAGCTACATAAAGCCTGATTCAAAGTAAATTTGGACGCATTCAAGTGATCATAACTCAAGAATTAAACAACATACACGGTCGATCGAAACGTCAAACAAACGGGTATTTATTCCTTTTTTTTCAAACGATATATAACAAGTTATTACATTTCACCGTTTCGAATGAACTGTCGCACTTTACTAATGATCGATGCCGTCATGATCTGCTCAGTCGCCGGTGACACTGTACCGGCGAACTTATTCCACTTTTACGCATTTGTTGTGCATTTGTCACTTCTTTACCGCATCCTCGAAGTTTTCGCTTGACAATTGCCCAATATTTTTCGATCGGTCTGAACTCAGGGCAATTCGGAGGAGTAATCTCTTTGGAGACGAAATTAACATTGTTAGCAGCATACCATTCTAGTACCTCCTTAGAGTAGTGGCAGCTGGCTAGATCCGGCCAAAACATAACGTTGGTCTTGTGTTGCCGAATGAGGGGTAAAATCCGCTTTTTCAGACACTCTTTAATGTAAACCTTCGACGTCATTGAGTGAGATGTGGTGAAAACCTTAAGGCCACAACTGCAAATTCCTTGTCAAATCATTAGTTTCGAGCATACTTATCAGCAAAAAAAAATGATACCTGGAAGGGACATCCCCACGACCAGTTGCCAGGTAAAATTTTTGTCCGGGGATTTGTTTATATTCCTTTTTCATCCATTAAAATACAGCCATCAAATTTCGTCAAAACTCGTTCGTATAGTAATCGTGCTCGCTTTTTGGCCACTAAATTCTGTTTCAGGGAGCGATTCGAATGTTTACTGGCACAAAAAGACTTATATCCTTCTCTTGAAAGGATGTTACGCACGGTGGAAAAGTTGGAATCGTATTTCTTTGCCAAATCACGTATGGAGACACCTGGGTTGCCTTTCACGTACCTCAACACCTTTCTCCTCAGCGCTTTGTCCCTAGTGCCACTTTTATGATAGATGCGCTGTGCTCTATCCACACTCAGAGTATCCTTGTAACGTTTGATTACAAGACACACCGTTGACTTTGGGATTACCACTTTTGCTGGTTTTTTAGGCAGACCACGAAGGATTCTCTAGATAATTGTGCACAATTAATTTTCTTTTCTCAAGTTCCATGATCCGTCATTTCGAGATGCATCGATCAATTGAGAAAAACTTTTCACCAATTTCTTCGTCAATGAAACATCAACAAATGCCTGTCAAACGTTTTTTGTTCCAACCACCAGGGACGCGGTGGTGTATTAAACCGTGCGTCCAGATTTACGTTGAATCGAGCTTTAGATGGTTGCATTATGTCATAGGATCTTCAATTACTTTGAGCGCTGATAATGATAACAAAAATGTAAAAGTTTTATGAACTTTGCCATGTCGTAAGAATCAGAAAAGTTCAAATCCAATAAACATTCGTGTTAGCTACCCGAGTCTAACATCATAAAGATGGCAATTCGAAAACTTATTTTGATATCAACATCAAATTGAAGTCAAAATTTGTCAAATTTGATACCAAATTTAGTTTTCATATTGCTTTAATTAGCGTTGAAATACTCATTTTGCTATCAACAGGCAAAAATTTACAGCAAATTGACTTTTCAATTTGCTCTCACTGATAGCAGGATCAGTTTTAAATTTGATGTCACAGAAACAAATGTTTGCTATCAATTTTGATCGTTTAACCGTTAAAACGACCAAAACGACAGCAACCTGAGTCATCATTATCGGCAACATCACAACATCATATTTAGTTTTCTATTTGATCGCAGACTCTACTCGGGTAGGCTGTGATGCCCTACCCGAGCAAAGTTGGAGATCAAATTGAAATTAAAATTTGCTGTTATGCTGTAAACTTTTTTGATCACTCAGTTGATCTCATCTTGTATGACTTAACGGTTAACACAGCAGAAATGAGAGCAAAATTTTACTCTGTAGAATCAAATGGAAAACTAATCCTGATTTCAATGAAATCACTTTGATTACTAATTTTGATTTCATTAGTTTCTTAATTTGATATCAAATTGAGTTTTGACGTAGGACTTACGTCTCTCTTTTCTATTCCTGTATAGGGGCGCCGTTCTAAAATTTCTGAAATCGCAAGCGTTACGCGGGTTTGGAGACTTTGAACGATAATATGTCCTCTCTGGCCCGCAGAAATTTTACGATAAGTATTTCATTCGCAAGGTAGAACATCAAAGCTGAATACCTGATGCAAACTTAATTCATAATGTTTGTTTAAACTAATTAAAATGTACTTAAAAGAAAAATGTCTAAACGCACATAGCTATTGGTCGAAAATGACATCATGTTTCCGCCTCGCTCTGATTGGTTCATACTGCCACAGTTACCGTGCCAACGATTATCAAACATGTGGGGACGACCGACCAATCGTCAGTTCTCGCTGTGCATCCGCATGCGACAGACGTGTTTTCGGAGTACGTTGGTAGAAAACGCCGCCCGTCAACACAAGAAGACCAGAAAGAAAATCATCCACGTCACCTGCAGCTAGCCATCCGCAACGACGAGGAGCTGAACAAACTTTTCTCCGGTGGGACCATTTCACAGAGTGGTGTCCTGCAGCCCAAGAAGACTGAAGAAAATTTCAATCGCGAACCATGTTATCAATTAAAATCCGTTCTTTTCAGGACGATCAAATCAAGTTGCCAACTAAAGAGTTTGATATAAATTTATCTTGAGTTCATTGATAGTTGACATGCTCCCATTGGACATACATTTAAAAGAGGGGCTTAGTTATATCGGCTGGTGATTATCTGTCTGCTGAAGTAACGGAAAAAGACGTGTTCAAGCTATGCTATAGCGCAGAGTGGGAAAAAGCAGAAAATACATGAAGAGGCCTAAGAAGACGTCAACTTGCTTTGGAAAACTTTCTAAAAAGATAAACTTTACTTGGCGTCTAAGGTAAAAGCAAAAATAACCGCATTTTCGCTACAGTGTTACTGATATTCTCCTCATTCGGTTCGAATGTGTTTGTCATCACCGAACACTTCCGAAATAAGGGAAGTTAAGCAAGCATTCGCGAACGAAAGGAGTGCTGTCGTTGATGGGTGGCTTTGTGACTGACTCGTGTGAGAGGAAGTTTTGTGCTATTCGCGCTATGTTACATTCCCTCTCATTCGTTCATCGTCGTTCTTCACTGTTTGCTATTCGAACGTGAGTAACTTCGTCGACGAATGTTGTTTTAGATTCGCCGCGAGTAAATTTAGTAAAAAAAAGTGGAAAACTCGAATTCGTTTTTGGTCTCTTGACGCTGTGCCGAAGAATGGTATTTTCGATTCGCCTCGAGTAAAGTGTGATGAAAAAACGTTTTGGCTTATCACTTTGGTTCCTTCTTTATGAATACGCTGATTATTAGTTGCTTTGGTCATCATCTGAGGAGTGATCCTATTAGTCCGGCTGGAAGTGATTTACACCCCGCTCACATTACAACTTATATCACGTGATATAGACTATATTGATATCAGCATCCATACATCTAGTTTTCACTAGAAATTATGTGCATGGGATTTGAAATCAATATTCTCTAAATCACCACGGAGAAAATACAGTCCCGGTTGAAACAACAAACTTGTTTGTTGATATCTAAACTAAAAATGAAACGTTGTTTCAGAAGTCCGATTTGTTGTTTAAACCACCGATTTTGTTTTGAAACAAACAGCCAGGTTGGTTGTTTCTACCTAACTATATTACAACAATACTACAGAAATTATGGCTGTTCTAAACTAATATTTTTGTTGTTTCCACCTTGAAAGGGGATTATTATTACGAAAATACAGGTAGCGTTGACTGAGGGGAACAAATTAAAATTTTAGATTGATTCAACCCAAGCGGCGGTTAAACCAAACTGATATTTTGTTGGGCGAAAATATAACTAAAAATTTAGTTTGAAACAAACTATTTTGTTGGTTTATTTCATTTTCCGTCATCCGGTCCCGCTGCATGCTCTGGCGCTGTCACTCAACAACAGGTGAAAATTTAATATTTTATTTAAAAAACCTGAAAATAATAGAAAGGCTCGCATTATCATTTGTAGATTTCTCTTAGACTAAAAGAAGTCTATAAATGTAAATGTGCACTTTTCTTATGTTTGTTAGCATTAATTTCAAATAATTGAAATTACAAAAGAAATTTAGTTGATTGAAAACGGAAATGTTTGTTGTTTCAACCGTTTTCGTTTGTTTGTTTCAAACAGCAATTCAGTTTATATCATACTAAAATTTGTTTGAAAAAAATCATAAGCGTTGGTAGAATCAACCAACAAATCTGTTTGTTTTCGTAGCTGTCATAATGAAACAACCATCATAATGATAAATTCAAACGGACGACAGTTGAACTTAACTGCTAAATTCCCGAAACAATTACTCAGAATTTTAGTTTGTTTTAACCACCATAGGTAGTCAAATCAAACTAATACGATGTTTGTGCCCAATTCAAACTAGAATATGTTTGCCTTTATCAATCTCTTTTTATTTATATATATATATATAGCCAAATGGATACTTCTTTGTTATAAATAAACAAATGAGAAATCACGTTAGATCTAATTCAATTTATTCTTTAAACGACTGGCTGTGAAAGCTGGAAATTTGACCGCTGTCGTAGTAGTGCCTCACTTTAACATATCAAGCTGAACAATGTAACAATGTCCTAAGTAACATTGGGAGACTCTCTTCGTCGACTAAAACCATGTTCAAGAATTTTCAACACACAGTGTGGAAATATAGAGTGTAATTAAGGATTGAATACGTAGAAAACATCAACAAATTGTTTAATAGACAAGCTTGACGAAGAGAATTTCTCAATGTTACTTTGGACCTAATGTGGTTCAGCTTGATATGTATAAATCAATAATGCATTTGTGTAAACAAACACACACTCACAGTATGGAGAATTTGCAGGGCCTGCTTCTCATCCATCCGCTGCTTTTCTTTTCTTTTCTTTTTTCTAATAAAACGATTCGTTTGCTTCGTTCAGAAGACTTCACTGCGAATATTGTCTAACAACATATTAAATTCGGAATAAATGTTCGCGCAGAAGAGAAGAATTGGTGAGTGTCGCTTGGTTGGTTGGACATGGTGATAACTCAGTGAACGAAAGTAGGCACAAGAAGAAACGGTAAACAAGAAAGGACCGAGTGAGTCGTTGCTCAACAGTTTTCGTGTACGGTGAGAGTAGTTTTTTTCTGTGGCAGCAGGAAAACGGTGGTGAGTAGTAGAAAGAACGAGACACCATTCGTTGTGATAATCAGCAACCCCCCCAACCCCCCCCCCCCCCCCCTCCTCTTTTCCTTTTTTTTTAACACCCCACCAAAATCTTTTTACACCCCCACCCCCCCCCCCCCCCAACTTCTTTTTTTTTCTATTTTTTTTTTCCCCCCCCCCCCCCAAAGGGGTTACCCCCATAAAAAAATTTCTTCCCCCCAAAAACCCCCACCCCCCAAATTTGGTTTCATTTGCTTCATTGGCTCCCGAGTTATGCTAAAAATAATTTTCATTTTTAAGGGAGTCTCCCCTTCCAGAAGGCGGAGGGGTCTCAAACCACCTTAGAAACATTTATTTCCTTCAAAAACCTCCACTTGCCTAATGTGGTTCCATTTACTTGATAAATTCTCGAGTTATGCAGAAATTTGTGTTGCATTTGTATAGAACCCCCCCCCCCCACACCCCCTCCCACATAGCGGAGGAGTCTCAAACTTCCATAGAAACATTTCTCTCCTCCAAAAACCTCCACATGCCAAATTTGGTTCCATTTACTTGATTAGTTCTCGAGTTATGCAGAAACTTTTGTTTCATTTTTATGGGAGCCCCGCCCCTCCTACCAGAGAGAGAGAGGAGGGGTCTCAAACTACCGTAGAAACATTTATTGCCTTTAAAATCCCCGCATGCCAAATTTGGTTCCATTTGCTTGCTTAGATCTAGAGTTATGAATAAATTTCAGTTTCATTTGTATGACAGCACCCCTTCTTGGAGAGGGGAGGGGTCCCAAACCACCATAGAAACATTTCTTGCCTCCAAAAACTTCTGCATGCTAAATTTGGGATCCTTTGCTTGATCAGTTCTCGAGTTATGCAGAAATATGTGTTTCATTTGTATGGGAGCTCCCCTTTCAGAGGAGGGAGGGGCCTCTTACTATCTTAAGAACCTTCCCCGGCCCCAAAAACCCGTGCATACAAATTTTCACGCCGATCGGTCCTTCCGCTCGCGAGTTAAATCGTGACAAAGGAAACCCCAACTCATTTTTATTTATATAGGGAAACTGCCCCCATATTAATCTCATTGTTCCTATATTCATCCTACGATGAATCAAACAATTGGGCAGTTGAAGGATCGGTTTCGTTTTCTAATAATGTTTACTTACGTTAAATAACTACAACAAACATTACTAACTAATCCTGTCACGTGTATATCGTTTTATTTCAAGTAGGATGAATATAGGAACAATGAGATTAATATAGGTACATCTTCCCTATATCTTCCATTTGTATGGGAGCCTCCCTTTCTAGAAAAGGAAGGGGTCTCAAACTACCATAGAAACATTTCTTGCTTCCAAAAACTTCTGCATGCTAAATTTGGGATCCTTTGCTTGATCAGTTCTCGAGTTATGCAGAAATTTGTGCTTCATTTGTATGGGAGCCCCCCTTTCCAGAGAAGGGAGGGATCTCAAACTATCATAAGAACCTTCCCCGGCCCCAAAAACCTCTCCGTACAAAATTTCACGCTGATCGGTTCAGTAGTTTTCGAGCCTATGAGGTTCAGACAGACAGACAGACAGACAGACAGAAATCCATTTTTATATATATAGATAACTAGCTGAACCCGGTGCGTGCGCTGCTACGCTTGCAACTAAATGAAGGAAAATATAACTTATATAATAATATAACTGGCACGTTTATGGTTTTTTTTTTCAACATGAGTTTTTTTTCCTGACGAAGCAGGGGTTCAAACTTCTATCAAAACGTGTTTCTTACCAGAGAAATACACGTGTTTAAGTAAGCTGGATAATTCTCATTTTTGGTAGAAATTTGTGTTTCATTTGTATGGGAGCCCTCCCTTCCAGAGGGGGGTGGTTTCTCAAACCACCATACAATAATTGCCTTCAAAACCCCCCACATGCCAAATTTGGTTCCATTTGCTTGATTTGTTCTCGAGTTATGCAGAAATTCGTGTTTCCTTTGTATGATAGACCCCTCTTTCAGTGAGCGGAGGAGTCTCAAATCACAATAGAAATATTTCTTGCCTTCGAAAATCTCCACATGCCAAATTTGGTTCCATTAACTTCATAAGTTCTCGAGTTATTCAGAAATTTGTGTTGCATTTGTATGGAAACCCCCCTCCCTCCCCCTTTCAGATGGCGGAGGAGGCTCAAAATTCCATAGAAACATTTCTCTCCTCCAAAAACCTCCACTTGCCAAAATCGGTTCCGTATGCTTGATTAATTCTCGAGTTATGCACAAATTTGTGTTTCATTAGTATGAGAGCCCCCCTAACAGAGGGCGGAGAGGTCTCGAGTTACCTTAGAAACATTTCTTGCCTTTAAAAACCTCTACATGTCAAATTTGGTTCCATTTACTTGATTAGTTCTAGAGTTCTGCAGAAACTTTTGTTTCATTTGTATGGGAGCCTCCCTTTCTAGAAAAGGAAGGGGTCTCAAACTACCATAGAAACATTTCTGCCCACTTCTGCATGCTAAATTTGGGTTCTTTTGCATGATCAGTTCTCGAGTTATGCAGAAATGTGTGTTTCATTTGTATGGGAGCCCCCCTTTTCAAAGGAGGGAGGGGTCTCTTACTGTCTTAAGAACCTTTCCCGGCCCCAAAAAACCCTGCATGCAATTTTTCACGCCGATCGGCTCAGCAGTCTCCGAGTTAAATCGTAACAAAGGAAACCCCAACCCATTTTTATTTATATAGATGCGGTTGTCCGAGAGTGGTCTCCATTCATAACTCGTCGAACATGACGTTTGGTGGTAGCAATTTTGCATACATGGCCTTTCTCTCTCCTCCCGTTTGGCGAGATTGATGGTGCCCATCTCTAGCGGCACAAGGGCCCGAACAGTTCACCTCAGACGGCAGTGCCAACTAGATGCGAACGAACGCTCGGACGAGGAAATTAATCACATCCCAGTCACTGCAGTCAGTGCCTGCTTAGTTTGGCCGACGCCGTCTATGCCATTGTCGTTCGTTTGTCCGTGCATTATTCCTGAAAGAAAAACAGCTGTTCTGACAAATACCCAGTGCATTACCGACCGACCACTACGCCAGCCCGTTCGTTGGTGCGCTAAGGTCAAGGTCCCCCCCCCAATCCTCTCCATCGCATCGCAGCGGCTGGTGCTAAGAGTTTAAAGCCCTGTGTTTTGTGTGATTGTGCGTTTTAAGTGGTTCTGAAGAAGGAAAGTGATAGGACGTGAAATTTATGGCTGGGATTTTCCTTCGATGCTCGAAAGGAAGAGTTGTGATGATGATTGCATAACTTCGAATTGGATTTCTGCACTGTGCGGCGGGAGCGAACGAGGGATGCAGGCAATTGGTGTAACAAAAACATGGGAAGTTAAATATCGATCGGTTCGAGTGTTTGCTTTGGCAGATAAGTCGAACGATTCAGCTGGATTTTCGTTTCAGACAATGTAAAATAGCCATTTAGAATAGTGAATCCAGCGATGATAAACGGCAGCCGCAAAGTGATAAGAAAACAAATCTCGTTAAATAAACAAACCAATCAACGGACTAACAGTAGTGCAGTAAGTGTGGTGTGATCATAACAATGCCGTCGGAAAACGCCCGCCAGAGACGAGGGCCACCAGAAGTGTCCAGCTCGTCCTCGTCGTCTTCCTTTTCCAGCTTCGAGGGCGATACACTGTACTTGCAGAATCGGCTTCCGGCACCGGAGGAGTAAGTGCAGCTCGTAAAATCAGTTCGGGTTTACTTCGCCATCATTGTCTCTGATTCCATGCTGGCGCGCGCTCTGGTGGCATTTTATGGCAACTTTATTATCTATCAGTTTATCCGCGTCCGAATCGGAATGCCACATAGCACAGACTTTGATTGTCCGTCGCGGGGCTGTAAAAATTCAGATCGTCCGATTGATTTTGTGTGTGTGTGGTTTGTGTGATGAATGGTTCAGACAATTTGACCCCGGTCGGACTTTTATCCCTCCGGTTCGGAATTCAGATCGTAAATGCTAAGGGATCGGCTCTGTGGCATTCTTTCGCGTTTGAAGCGGATTTTGTTAAATCCCAGTGAATATCTTGGAATTTTTGTGGCTATGTATATTGACAAATAAAATGCGATTTTATGCATTGTTAGATCTCGCACTTGAGTGTGTTGTTTCATGTCAATGGGAATTTTCTGTCAAATTCAATTGCATTTAATTGAAAGAAAAATTGTGAGTCCAATATTTGTGGAACAAAAAATGGGATTTTACGACGGAACTTTACGATGACAAGTTTATTGCTTTCTACACATTGCAAATTTGTTGAGTGTGCTTCGTTTTACGACAACACCCTTCAGTATTTTGAAGTGCCTAGAAAATGTTTCTTATTTTCCTACAATTCGCCATGCGCAAATATTTCTATTGTACACTAGCTGACCCGGCAGACGTTGCCCTGCCTATAATTAAAATACTTATTGGACAATTGCAGAAGGAAATATAAATGAAGACGTTTATTTGAAATAAGGTTTTAATACCATTTATTTAGAGTTATTAGTAAGTGGGCTTCGTGGTCAAGCGGTTAGCGGCGTCTCCCGTCGCTCAATCGATTGCCATGAAGTGAGGGTTCGATTCGCAATCCAGCCTGTGGAACTTTTCACAAAACGAAAATGTCCAATCTGGTCCACTGGGTGTTAGGTTGAGGTGTCCGTTATAATTCGCTTTATGTTTAATGTTCAGTCTGTACAACCTCGAGTTGAAGACGGTGTAAATGAAATAAAATAATTGTGTATTGTTATTTTTGTGATGATTTTTTAAACTCTGAAAGGTTCAATGTCCAAGAACACTTTCAAAATATTATACAAAATACCTTGAATGTCGGCAGGAATTGTTCTTTAATTATGTGCGTTGCGACAAACGAAGTCATTTGAAAACATCCATTTTAACTCTGGATGCTCTGCTGAAAATGTTTAGAATCACTTCCTGGTCTGGTGATTCATTTGGGAACTTCAATGCATGCGTTGAAGATTTTGCGGAATAATTGCCTTCGTAGTCGATTGATGAGGTTATTTGGGGCACGATTATCTCGAGATCTTTCTGATACTCCCCGATTATGCTTCTTTCTAACTCTATCGCTTGAATTTTGAGCTGCTGTCTCTTCTTTCTCTTCTTCACTCAACATCATTCAAGTCCGTGCCATTCGTTGTCGATCCAATTCATTTTGAGTGGCAAGCTGATCGTCGCTTTGGCTCATTCAAGAATTTGCTGAGCTAGCAGCCGTGCGGCTGCGGTGATCGACATTACTCCGTCTAGTTGGATTTGCACAACAATTCAAATTGAAATTAACTGAAATCGTAACATAATTAGTAGTAATATCTTCGTTTTCACCTTCCCGATGCACTAATAATCACACGGCGAACGATACTAATGTAAACAAAAACGTAATTACACATCTGTCAGTGTAAGAAGGCAGAAGACAAAAACTAATACTCTCGCTTTCCTTAAGACAAAAACTAATACTCTCACTTTCTAACGCTAGAATGAGTGCGATGTTAAAAAAAACTACTTAAAAACCCAGTAAATCCCTGAATCTGCGTAAAAAACCTGTAATTTACGAAAACCTCGTACAAATGCGATAAAATTTATGTTTTAGACGCATTTCTGATCAAATCTAAGCGAACGGTATCTACTCGTGTGAATTCCGAAAACCGCGTATTTTTTTCGAAAACCGCGTCAAATCCCGAAGACCACGTAAATAGCGACTCCAGTGTATTCTCATTTGCAGCATAACTTCCCAAAAGGTCCAAAGTAACAATGAGAGATTCTCTCCTCTCTCATTATTTTTTGTTAATTACGACGCCATTATAAAAAATTTCCAACGGTTTCTCCTTACAAATCGAAAGATGGGCTTGCTGTCTTGCATAAGGTCTGTATCCGCAATAATCCGGACACCTCAAAACATGAATAAAACATAAATTTCGCATTATATTTCCGTCAAAGTTGTTTATTTCAGATTCATGGGATGTGTTTGAACAATTCGTGAAGACAAAACATAGTTATTCGGTATTTGCATAAAATTTTCAAACTTTGCGCTTAACTCCGTCCATTAGGGTTTGAACAGACTCTTCCGAAATCGTAGAAGCCGTCTTTGTCCAAATTTGCTGGAAGTGTTTGATGTCTTTGATTCCTTGCTTCTTTCCAGAAAGCTTCCGCTTCATCAGAGCCCAATATCTCTCGATTGGTCGTAGCTCTGGGCAATTTGGCGGGTTTGAGGTTTTTGGTACAATGTTCACTTGATTTGCTTGGTACCACTCCATCACAGTTTTAGCATAGTGGCATGGTGCCAAATCGGGCCAGAACAAAGGTTTGTCTTTGTGACTTTTGATGAAGGGTAGCAATCGATTCTGCAGACACTCTTTCTGATAGATCTCCTTGTTGATTGTGCCTGTAGTGACGAAAGATTTACTCTTTTTGCCACACGTGCAAATTGCTTGCCACACAGGGTATTTTTTGGGAAATTTCGATGCCTTCTTCGTTCTGAAATGCTCAGCTGTAGCATTTCTGGCCATAGCAGAATAAAAAGCCAGCCCTGGAAGCTGCTTGAAATCCTCCAGGACATAAGTTTCATCGTCTATAACAACGCATGAAAACTTCGTCAAATATTCGCAGTACAAACGTCGGGCCCGTGATTTAGCTGCCAAGTTCTGTTTGTCGTTGCGATTTGGAACTGTTTTTAGTTTATACGACTTAAGTCCCAAACGTTGTTTTGATTTTTGGACAAAACCAGGCGACATCCGTATTTTACGAGCCTTTTCACCTTTTGGTCCATGACAGGATCAGCGCGTCCAATGTTTTTGTCTTTTCTCGGTTTCCCACCCAAATATCTAGGAGGCTCTGCCCACGGTCGGTTGGCTTTTCAAGGAGCTGTCAATTTTTTCCCGTTTTTTTTTGCGAATTTATTTTTCAAAATTGTTGTTAGAAGTGATTTTTAAATTATTGTTCGCTTAAATGAAACGTTTTTGTCATGAAAAGTGTTTCGAGATGAAGAAGTCTTAAGAATAAAGAGAAAAACTGTGCAGTGTTCAAAAATCTTGTTCACAATAGAGAAGACGTGAAACGCGGTCTCGTGCTATGTAGGTGCGGAGGAAACTTACAATTTTTCCCGGATTGTGTCTTGCATTTACTAGCGCTGATCTCCGGGAGTTCTATTTATAACAAGGAAAGGGGAAGTCCCGTCCGAACCAATATAGTTTCCCGTCGGTCGCATTCGCCAGGTTCCCCGGAAGAGCAGCTAAAGTTCTTACGTTGGTACCAGTGCACCTGGTTACCTGGCTGCAGTGATGATATTGCTGGTTTGAGAAGTTCTTGGAGTAGAATTTTTTCACGTAACCTGCAGAAGGCCATTTACATCAACAAAATTGGATGTAGTTAATGGAATGAATATGAGAAGACAATGACAGTTATGACATTGAACAGATAAGTACTACCTATTTTAAATAACTGTGGTGATCTGATGGCCTTATAGACGCCATAAGAACTTGAAATAACATTGTTGTAAAATGCAACCTTGATCCACCCCACCGCTCTAGAACATCAACCTAAGCAGCGTCTGACATGTAACGCCCGCAAGCGCGTGTGTGTTTGAGGGTGGGGGAGATGGTATCGGCGAGTCCTTTTTCTCTTTTCAGAAAGCGAGTATTGGCGCTATAACCATAAGCCATAAAAGGCTAAGACAAGAGTTAATGCTCATGTTTCAACCGACAGACAAGCTTTCACGCAAGAAGAACCTGGATACAAGTAGGAAACGCGTGTGTTCCAGCCTAAAAAAAAGCAGACAACAAAGGAGTGCATTAACTTTCTTAGCTTCGTCACTCCCAACGACCTATATACATATAAATATACATACGCTTTCTCGCCAAAGTAAGCCTCCCGCACAATCCCTTCCAACTTCCAACTCCAGATGTCTATGAAGGTAGCATGAGTTCTCAGCATCTTCTTAAGTAGACATCTAATCAACACTTCCCTCCCATCCCTTGCTGATCATAAGGACCTGGCCAGGTGTTGTGCAAAGAGAACTATGGATGAAGAGCCTGTCACGCCCAAGGCAGCTCTTGTGGCGCTTCCATCGTCTCTACAACAGCCAACCCAGGATTATGTATGGTCGGAAATTGCTATGCTATGCTATGCTATGCTTTCCAAAAGCCCCCAAACCCCTTTTTTTCCCCCTAAACACAAAAAACAAATCATTCTTTTCAAACCCCCCCCAATTTCCTTTGTGCAATTCAAAATACAAATTTGAAGGTGTTCGGATTAATGTGGATAAAGACCTTATTACGATGTTCCCATACAAAATGACAATTTGGTTTGTATGATTTTTTTTTCATTTTCCAGTAATTTTTTTTTATTTTTTTATTTCTATAAACCTGTTGGCAACCAAGACAAACCAAATAGAAAAGAAATCAAGTAAATCCATCGTGTCATTCATGAGTTATGCTGTCACGAACGGACAGCATTTCATTTATTCATATATAGATAGATAGATAGATAGATAGATAGATTGTTGTCTCGGAAGTGTTCCCTTTAGAAAAGTGCTAAGCAGTTCAAGTTAGGACGTAGCTTGAATAACCGAGATGTCGGTTTGGCTCGAACAATGTTTCAAGAGCATATTTGCCAAGCGCTCGTTGGCACCAGCTAATCACCGTTTCACTGGCAGTGAGGCACAGAGCCTGTTTAGCTCAAATATTGTTTATATTGATCCAGCAGATAAGAGCGAGTGAACCACACGTTTCACTGAACTCCCCAAAATCCGATGATACGCTATTAATGCGATTAACACACGCAAAGTCAACACAGCAGTTTGAGGAAGCTTTCTACTGTTATGCGTAGAGGCGGACAAATTAGGTTTTATTTGTGAATAGATCTCCAAAGTTCACAGACAGAGAAGATAAAAACAACGAAATGGACGGCTTTTGGATAGCAACTAGGGGAACTGCCCCCATATTAATCTCATTGTTCCTATATTCATCCTACGATGAATCAAACAATTGAGCAGTTGAAGGATTAGTTAGTAATGTTTGTTGTAGTTATTTAACGTAAGCAAAACGAAACCGATCCTTCAACTGCCCAATTGTTTGATTCATCGTAGGATGAATATAGGAACAATGAGATTAATATGAGGGCAGTTTCCCTATATGGTAATTTTAGATTGTCGAAGAATCTCAAACTAACGAACTTCTTCCATGCGAATTCTTGAACTCGCATCGGTTTCCAGCTTTTTCAAGGAAATCTTCAAAAACTTCCAAGTATCCAAATGCAGCATTATTGGACGGGTAAACAATTATCAATGATTGAAAAAGTGTTTCCCCGCCAAAAAGCTCATCTACGATTGATCCGTCCAGATTAGAGGGTGATTAAAAAACATCTCCATTAAGCAACAAACGAAAGAAGCTTATCTCATATCATAAAAGTTGCTGGAAAGGGTGTTTTTGGCTCGGTGCTTTCCCGTATAGTAAGGTTTGTTTATTTGAAGTCAACCACGCGTAGACCTTTAGTTACAGTATTTATACATGTTTTGTCACTTAAATCTATAAAAATATATTTGTAACAGTATTTGGCTTATATTCAAGTACATTTATGATCAGCTTATTAGCAAATATCATTAAAGTATTGCTTCACTTTAGATTTTGTCGTTGTAAAGTCAGCTTTTTCGCAATGCATGTAGTAAAAACATTTCGTTTTCGTAGTTATCGACTTAGTATGTAAAAATTATGTTTTGATCAAAGTTCTTCAGAATCAATAGGATGCGAAACGATATCGTTTACAATTGAGACCATTGCAAATTCTCGACGCTCTTTTAATGTTTGGATGCTGATGATCTTGTCCAACCGAAGTGTGTTTTCGAAGTGCAAATAGTATCAATTGCTTTTGAACTGATTCTATTGGTTGTTCGTGCGTGACTGAAAAAGGTGACCATACTACGCTACAATACCCAAGTAAGGAGTGTATCGAATATAAGCTATCCACATACATTTGCGTTGTACGCATGTATTTGTGATGGTTTTTTAGGCTCTGAACACTGCATGCTGTGCGTTTGACTGTCAGCTTTCTTTTGTTTACTTGTTTGTGCGGTTCAAATTCTGCGTTTTCAAAATGTCGCGTATTGAAAAGGAAGTGAAAATTAAGGTTCTGGACACATGGCTAAGTGAGAAGGGTATTACTATACGAAAATTGGCGAAGCGGTTTGGAATTCATCATGCGAGTGTTAAAACCATCATTAATAAGTTTGGGGAACACTATTCTTTGGATGAGCTACCAGGAAGAGGCAGAAAATCCGGTTCTTCCAACCCGAAACTGGAGCAGAAAGTGGTATCTCTAATCATGAAGAACAAATCAATGTCAATACGTGATTTGGCCAAAAAAGCAGGAACGAGTGTCGGAATGATCTAGCGTATCAAGAGGCGAAACCAGCTGAAAACCTACAAGAAGCAGAAAATCTCGAAACAAAGTGCAGAACAGAAGAAGTGAGCAGCAACAAGGGCCCGGAAATTGTATTCGCGTCTTTTGCAGCGTCCGGATGCATGCGTTTTGATGGACGATAAGACCTATGTAAAGGAGGACTCAAAAACCCTTCCAGGTCCACAATACTTTACTGCCGTCGTTGGGGAGGATGTGAGCGATGCGGACAGGTCGAATCAAGTGGAGAAATTCGGTCGAAAAGTACTGGTATGGCAAGCCATATGTTCCTGTGGTTTGAAGTCAACCATTTTTTACACTACCGGAACTAGAAATGCGGAAATCTATCGATCTGAGTGTCTCCAGAAGAGATTGTTGCCTTTATATAAGAAGCATAGTACACCTCCACTGTTTTGGCCGGATTTAGCGTCGGCTCACTATGCCAAAACCACTCTCAATTGGCTTGCGAAAAAAGGTATAGATTTCGTTGAGAAAAATATCAATCCACCAAATTGCCCTCAGCTTCGACCCATCGAACGTTACTGGGCAATCGTGAAGAGGGTCTTCAAGAAGACTGGTAAGGCAGCTGGGAACATGCAGGAGTTCAAAAAAATTTGGGCTCAAGCGTCCAAAAAATGCGATGCAACACTTGTCCGGAACTTGATGAAGAGCATTCGATACAAAGTTCGAAAATTCGTGAAGGAATAACTTAAATTTCATCCGGTCTTCATTATGTTCAAGTGTAACCTCGTACAATAAAGGATCAATTTTTTGTATGAATAATATATCGGTTTTCAACATAATTTGAAAGAAAGTTTGTGGATAGCTTATTTTTGATACACTCCTTATTGACCTCACATATGCAACGTATAATGTTTTTATTAAATCCTAGCATGCTACTTGCTGTACTGATTATCGTGTTATTGTGGTCAATGAATGTTAGTTTCTTGTCTAAAATAACACCTGAATCCTTAATTCTTCCGCACTTTTCAACTGCTTGATTTTCTAGAGCGGTTGTTCAGTCTTGTGTATTCCGCTTTCTACTAAATGATATTGATTTACATTTTTGGACTTTTAGCTGAAAAAGGCCTTTTTTGCACCAATCATAAAATAAGAGTACGCCATGTTTGAATAGTCTTATATATTCCTTGTTTTTTATTTCTAAAAATATCTTTAAATCGTCGGCATAAATAAGAATTTTTACGTTTTTCAAATTGAGGGAAATATCGTTTACAATTAGTATAAACAAAAGAGGGCCAAGATGGGAGCCTTGAGGGACTCCTGAAGTAACTCGAAGAGGATTTGAAGTCTTGCCTCTAAATCTGAATATTTGTTGTCGATCAGTAAGATAAGACTCGAGCCATTTAAGAAAATTTAGCTCAATACCCATGTTTTGCAGTTTGAATAGAAGCATGGGTTTATCAATGCGATCAAATGCCTTTTTGTTGGGTTTATTATCACTGCGACCATTGTTCCAGTGAACACGAGAAGCCTCTGTGTATTCGATATGTTAGGCGTAATGAGCTTCTTAGACTGCCGGGCAGTGGTGGTTATATTCCAGTTTGTAATCACCATCTTCTTTTCCCAGTTCCTGAGGTTCCATTTCGATTGCGCATGCAGAGACTCCGCAAAATGGCTCTGGGCCTAGAAATGGCTTAGAAGATCCAGCCCTAGCTAGTTCATCAGCTTTTTCATTACCATCGTTTCCACAATGTCCAGGAACCCAGTAAAGATTAGCTGTATTATTAATACATAGCCGTTGAAATAAAAGGAGACATTCCCATACTAGTTTTGATGTAAATGTAAAAGATTTCAATGCAGATAATGCTGCTTGACTAAAGACTGTATTCGATGAAATTTGGACACACAAAATAGGTCACCACAAATTTTCCTTGAGCCCGATTCTTTTCAAACTTTCTGGAAATAAAGTACTACTAAATGGTTAAGTTTTGACATCATTGGTTTATTGAACCTCTTCTCCCAACCCAAATGCCCGCACCTTTGCCTTGACCCCTTTCATCAAATTTTGGGCAATGATAGGACCGACTTGCTTACCTTCTTTTAACCACACTTTCTTTAGTTCAGGTTCATTTTCTATCAGTTTTGGAGTTTTAACGAGCTTTGCCTTCATGATTGCCCAAAATTTTTCAATTGGGCGAAGTTCCGGAGTGTTTGGAGGGTTGACGTCTTTTGGTACAAAAACTACATTATTATCTTTGTACCAGTCTAAGACGGGCCGGGCATAGTGGCAAGTTGCCAAATCCGGCCAAAACAGTGTCGGGCCATCGTGAGATCTCAAGAAGAGCAGAAGTCGTTTTTGGAGGCATTCGTCCTTGTAGATTTGTCCGTTGACGGTCCCAGAGGTGATGAAGGGCTGACTCATTTTGCCACATCCGCAGATCGCTTGGCAGACAAGGAATTTTTTGGCGAATTTCGACAGTTTCTTCTTCCGTACACTCTCCGGAACGGCCAACTTAGAGGTGGCGATGTAGTGTTCCTGTCTTGGCATTTGTTTGGTGTCGGCTTTAATGTAGGTCTCATCGTCCATCACAATGCAGAACGGTTTTGTAAGCCACTCCCTGTACAGTTTTCTTGCACGAGTTTTGGCCACCGAGTTCTGTTTATCGCTCCGGTTCGGTGCCTTCTGGACCTTGTACACATGTAATCCAGAACGTTTCATTGTTTTCTGCACAAAACAAACTGAAACTTTCGCCTTTTTCGCAACATCCCTGATCGAAATGTTGGGATAACGCTTAAATTGGTTCAATACCATCCTGGCCTTCTCCGGATTTGATGTTCCACTACCATTTTTCCGCTTGGTTGTCTTACGGTCCTTGAACGTTTTGATCACATGAGATACGGTTGAATGTGCGATTCCGAGCTGTTTTCCGATCCATCGATGAGAAGCGTTTGGGTTTTCGAAGTGAGTGCCCAAAATTTGTTGGCGCACTATTTCTTCATTCGAAGCCATCATTCATTACACAATTGACACAACACAATGAAATACATTCAGTTAAAATTTCAATCATTTTTACCCACACGCTAAAAAGTTACGAACAATTGCGTGTGTCCAAATTTCATCGAATACAGTCTTTAAGTGCTTCTCTATGAGGTTACCATCATGTACATGGTCCGGTGGAATGTACACAACACAGATGAAAAACGTGACTTCGAAACTAGTAATTGCTACCCACAGTTGTTCAACTGTTGAGCTTCCAGGGGGATTCAATAAACGCGATTTGTAGCAGGACCGGATTGCCAGAAGAACACCGTCACCCGATTGCTTGTTGCTGTTAGCGGATGACCGATCCTGGCAGTAGACTGCGTATGAGTCGTCAAACAATTGCGATGATAAAGTGTTGTCATTTAGCCACGTTTCAGTAAACGCGTAGATATCATAGCACGCATCGTTACATGCCAACTGGTATTCAGTCAAGCTGCTGTTGATTCCGCCAACATTTTGGTAGTAAAGTAAAAGTTGGGAGCGTTCTTCGCAGACAGCGATGTCTAAAGTGCTGAAATTTGAGCCGGCATCAGGCAGTGAAAGTTCGCAATCGTGTGTGTACTTGCCTTGAATTGCAAGTTGGAAGACCCCCGATCCGCATCTAGGTTCAGGGCCGGGACGGCATCGATGTACGTTGGCTGGAATCGGCGCGACTGAGCTAGAGGAACAAGGGGCTTCCAAGATGCTTTCTACTGTGCGTCCCGGATGAAGAATGGCTTCTCTCGTCTGGTTTGTAGTAACCATGAGATTTGCATTATTTTGGACTGGGCTGCTTATTATAACCTGAGTGTGGAAGAACTCATCACAAAGCGAAAAACTAGAATCACGAAGATACTTGCCTGTGCAAGCATGGTGGAAGACTCCCTTTCCACCACCAACCGCAGGACCGAGACGGCTGTGGTGAGCGGAGGCTGCGATAGGCGGGACTGGGTTGGGGCGATTGGGAGCTTCCAACAGGCTTTCTACGGTGCGTCTCGGTTGCTGGAAAATCTTGTCCACTTGATGTTGCCGTTCAGGATTCTCTCACTACGCGGCGCTAGTGTGCATGTAAAATTACTGAATAGCTCGAATCTAGGCATCCTCGACACATAGGAAGTTGGCGTCGTCGACAAATATGTTTGAGAGGCTAAGGCCTTTTGGATAGTGTAAACATTAGTTCAGAATTCTTCCGCTGCGTGGTGCTAGTGTACATGGGAACTTATTGTATTACCTGTATCCTGAGATCTAGATCATTTATGAATTTATTGTCTTCGGGAAATCATTACCTACCAGGCGGTCAACTTCAATTATCTCACTACGCTGCGCTAGTGTGCATGTGAAATTAATGAATAACGCGGATCTCGAGATCTTTGACATATTGCTAGAAGGCGTCTTCGGCAACTATGTTCGAGTGGCCTTTCGAATGGTGCAAACATTAGTTCAGAACTCGTTCGCTGCATAGCGCGAGTGTACATGTGCACTATTTGTATCACTTGTATTTTGAGTTTTTTAGGTCCTTGATTATCGAGATTCTCAGCCCTGGGCTGGTTCATCTCCCGTCGTAGTCACTCAAATACCTTTTGGATGGATAGCCCCCTTGCCCTGTATTTTGAGACCTTGCCAACTATGAACTTACTGTCTTCGGGAAAGTTTCAGTGTAATTATGGCCTTACATACAATTAACTCAACAGTTCCGAATTGTCTCGCTACGTTGCGCGAGCGGGCTTGTAAACTTACTGTTTAACCTAGACCTCGATATTATTGATATAAGGCTAGTTGACGGCTTTGAGAAAGATGTTGGAGTAGTCAAGGCCTTTCGGATTTTGTAAAATTTAGCTCAGAATTCGTCCGTTATCGGACGTAGCACTGGTGTACATGGGAACTTTTCGTACTATCAGTATCTTAAGGTCTAGATCATCTATGAATTTACTGTCTTGGGGAAGTTATTCGGGTAGTCATGGCCGTCCGGACGGTCGACTTGAAAGATCAAAATTATCTCACGACGTGGGGCTAGTGTTATCTTCCAGTGTAGACTGTATCTTGAGTATCAATAAGAATCAATCAATTTTAAACAGTATATTGGCTAGTACAAAATTCTTTCACTACTTGGCAACAGTGGGCATATGACCTATATCTTGGCCATTTATCGCTACTGAACATGTGACTTTTCGTTAAACCCCCAATGTAGACATTTTGGTTCGAGAAATGGGAAATTTATATTGTTTATCTATCATTTACGTGCAAGTATGGAATAAAGCAGTCAAAAATCATTCCGGAAAATAATGTTGAAAACAAAATGGGAGCATAGTCGGAGGAGTATGAGGAAAAACTTTCACCAGAATACCAAACTATTTGAAGTTCGTTACAACAAGCAATGGAATGCAGCCATGATGGGTGATTGCATCTGGAATTTAATGACCAGCATCCCAGGAACCTCATCTAGAAGGCAATCAATTAGAAAAAAAATCAATTAATATTTTGTAAATAATATCTGTAAATAAATACAGCCAAGAAAAAATCTCCTTTACCTTTGCTACAATATCAGAAACACCATGACTTTCACTCACAAACAAATAGACATTTTTTAATCGTGAAGTCAGTTGAAATACTTTTCTGGAAACATATCTACGGCATATAAAAGCATTTTGAATAGAACATAAATTTTAGGATAAGACGTTTTAAATATATTCTTAATATTTATTCAAAAAAAAATGTCTGGTGAGAATTTCTACCAGCAGTGCGAAAACCGTATTAAAATACTAATCTGCATTTATCCACCTTCCCTGAAATCCTCTGCAAAACTTCCCTGAAGTTCTTTGAAGAATTTCCCTGAAGTTCTCTGAAATACTTCCCCGAAGTTCTCTGCAGAAGTTCTCCCTGAAGTTCTCTACAGAACTTCCCTGAAGTTTTCTGAAGGACTTACTCGAAGTTTTGTGAAGAACTTCTCAAAAGGACTAACCCGAAGTTGTTAGAAGAACGTACCAAAAATACCCATATTGGTGTTATACTTATATATGCAGATGACACGAAGCTCTTCATGGAAATAAATAATTCTAGCGACGTAGAAGAATTCCAAAACGAAATTATCTTATTCAACACATGGTGTAGCAAAAGTTTACTTCAACTTAACGTGAAAAAATGTCAACTTAACGTGAAAAAAAAACTCAATAGCATTTAGCAGAAAAATTGAAACACCTCGTACGGAAATATTTTTAGGAAACCAAAAAGTAGAAACATGCAAAATAGTAAGGGACTTAGGCATTATCCTACACTCTAAAATCACTTTCACACATTACAACACTATTATTTGTGAAGCAAATAGCATGCTGGGCGTCATTAAGAGGTTCAGCCACAGTTTTCAAGATCCATACACCATTAAATTATTATACATTACATGTAAGGCCAATTTTGGAATACTGCAACCTTGTATGGAATCCGTACTGTGTCATACATGAAGAACGCATAGAATCCGTCCAAAAACAATTTCTTTTATATGCCCTAAGGAAATTGAATTGGACTGTATTTCCGCCGCGAATTTGCAATGCTTTTCTACATCAATGACATTATTTCACAACGTATAAAGTCAGAAGTACTACTCTCACAATTGAACTTTTATACTCCCAGCCAGCATCTTAGAACACGGAAATTATTCTTAGAAAAATTATACAGAACAAATTATGCAAGAAATGGCCCCATAAATCGAAAGATGCGCCAGTATAACTTACATTGCGAAATCATTGGCATCACTATGTCTTAAGAACAAGTAAAATCTCGTCTAAAAGACAACAGAATTAATGTACAGCATGTGAGGAAAACATTGAAACCATTGTATGTAGCCTACATTGCTTGACGAAATAAATAAATAAATAAATAAAGCTGAAACATTTAAGTAATTTTCACATATGATTTACCGGTCGTTCGATACTGAAAACATTATAATAATATGTTCCTAACATTGGGTCTAAGCTTTTCATGTTAAATTATTGTTATTTTATTTATGTGCACAGTTAGTTAATAACGTGTGACTATTTTTCGTACATCTAGGCTGCATTAACATGTGTAACATAAGTCCTGGGAATACTTTCAGGCGTTTATTTGACAGCATTAACAAACACACAGATGTCAACCAATGTACTTGTCACGTTCATCTGTGTTCCTACTGAACTGTCAAACTCGAATTGCGCAGTAGTTTCCATTAAAAATGTCATACAAGCTGGATTTACGAGCACAAGTCGCCAACCTTTTTGGACGGCTTAGTACAAGTGAAATTTTGAGCGTGTTCAAAGACGAGCCAATATCAAAATCAACAATATACCGTGTTTTGAAAGATTGTCGTGATGGTAAAGAACCGGAAAGTAAAAAGAAAAGTGGTCGCCCAACAAAATTGAGTGCCAGAACAACGAAAAAACTGCTGTCAAGCGCTGAAAACAAGGTTGGCCAATCAACACGCAAATTAGCACGAAAATTTCAGGTTTCAAACATGACAGTCCATCGGATTTTGAGAAAACATAACGTAATCTATCGGAAACGTCAGCGTGCACCAAAATATACACAGCAACAACTCGAAAAAATACCAAAATGCTGCCGTGCACTTCGTCGCGAGCATTTTGCAAATGGAAAGTGCATAATTTTGGATGATGAATCTTACTTCACGTTTTCGCACCATGAATTGAGTGGCAACGATGGTTTCTATACTGCCAACATTAAAACAACACCAGACGATGTTAAATATGCCAGCAAATCGAAATATGAGCCAAAGGTGTTAGTGTGGGCAGCCATGTCATCGAAGGGTATCTCGGCGCCTTTGATACGCCCAAACAAGGCCAAAGCTGTCAATTCTGACGTGTATATCAGCCAATGCTTGCCGAAATTGAAGCAATTCATCAACAAATATCACGCTGACGACGAAATCATGTTTTGGCCGGATCTTGCAAGCTGTCATTACGCGAAAAAAACATTAGATTGGCTAACTGAGCAAAACATACCATTTGTACCGAAAAAGGACAATCCACCTAACGTGCCTCAGGCTCGTCCAATTGAATTTTTTTGGAGTGTTCTCAAACGTATGGTGTACGTCAATGGCTGGGAAGCTAACAATGAGCAACAATTGGTTAATCGAATCAAGCGGAAGATGAACGAAATAGACATAGACACCGTCCAGAACCTGATTCAACATGTTCGTCGTACACTGCGTGAAATCGAAGATAATGGTCCATTGAGCGTACTGTAAATATATTGTTCAACAATTTATTAATAGAATAAAATACCCTGAAGAGGATTTTAAAATCCGATTGTTTGATTTCAAGTACCATGCTTTTGAATGTTTCCCAGGACTTATGTTACATATGTTACTCGGTTAATCGGTTCAATTGGCAAAAGAAACTACAATTAAACAAACTCTTCAGTTGGGAAAATTGATTTGTTCGTCCTGAAAAGGACGGAATTTAGTTATTGGCGGGGGGAACATGGTTCAAGATTGAATTTAGGTTTTCTTCTCGGTCTTCTTGTACAGCAGGACGGCCTGAAAAGGACAACAGCCTGTGAATTGGTCACAACGGAGAGAAGTTTTATCAGTTCCTCGTTGTTGCGGATGGCCAGCTGCAGGTGACGTGGGACGATTCTGGTCTACTTGTTGTCGCGCGCGGCGTTTCCTGCCAACTCGCGGACTTCAGCCGATAGGTTTTCCATCACCACAGCGAGGTAGACGGGGCACCGGAACCAACGCGCTCGGTGTAGTGCCCTTCCGGAGCAGACGGTGAATGCGACCGAGTGGGAACTGCAGTCCGACTGCAAATTTGTCACGGCCAGACAAATTGTTGTTAGGCAGTAGAGTGTGCCAGGCGACTTGACGGTGCGCAGCCGAGCGCCGATACAACATCTTCGAGATCGCCCAAAAGACTGAAAAAAATGATGCCAGGTTGTCACCTTTAACTATCTATTACTGATGCATAGGAGACGTTCCCTACTTAAATTTGAAGTCTGTGATAGGAGAATACTGTGCATTTAGTAAATTTACTCTGAAATAACGGCGTTATAAAACATCACCTTATTTTTGCGTTGTTTTAAATAGTTTAATGTTTAAAATCAATAGTTTTCAATATTGAAATCGCGCGTAGCAATATTTCCGATCGATTTGGGGCAAACATTTAGAAAATATTTGGAGAAACGACTGATATATTAACGCTTTGTTTGTTTAAATATTTTGTTATTTGTTTAAGGAGTGTATCGAAAAGTAGTTATAAACTTCCAAATAATAAAATAGGCATGAAAACATGGTTAAAATTAACATACTATTTCAGTTTATTATAGCTTAACATGTTTACAAAAGATCCAAACGGAAAAACTAGTCATCATGTTCATTTCTGTAGAATGCCCGTACCTTTGATTTGACACCTGCCATCAAATTCTGCACAGTGACCTTTGTGCACTTCCTGGATGCCGCTGCCCAATTTTTCTTAAAATCGGTCATGTTTTGGGACACTGTACCATCCTTCTTAAATATACGCTTGACTATTGCCCAATAGCGTTCGATCGGTCGCAACTGGGGACAGTTTGGTGGGTTGATGTCTTTTTCTACGAACTTGATGTTATTCTCCGTCAGCCACTGTAGAGTGGATTTGGCGTAATGTGCCGATGCCAAATCTGGCCAGAAGAGAGGAGGGGACTGGTGCTTTCTATACAATGGTAGCAACCTGTTCTTCAAACATTCCTTTTGATAAATCTCAGCATTTATAGTTCCTTTTGTATAGAAAATTGAAGAACGCAAGCCACATGTGCAAATAGCTTGCCAAATGAGCACCTTCTGACCGAATTTCTCCATCGCAACAGTCGTATCTGCGGTTGGCACACGTTCCCCAACAGATTTAGTATAAAACTGCGGCCCCGGTAGCGTTCTTGAATCTTCTTTAACGTATGTTTCGTCATCCATCAAAATGCACTGGTCGACATTGTCCAAAATGCAGCTGTACAGCTTTCGAGCCCTGGTTTTGGCACGAGACTTTTGTTCCGGAGTTTGTTTGGGCACTTTCTGCTTTTTGTACGTCTTCAAGTCATTCCTGCGCTTGATTCGTTGAATCATTCCGATGCTGGTCCTGAACTTCTTGGCTAGATCGCGAGTAGAGGCAGATTTGTTCCGTTGAATATAATCCACAACTTTTTGGTCCAAATCGGGGTTGCTGGAGCCGGGTTTCCGGCCACTTCTTGGTAAATCCTTGAGGGAGCACTCCTTACCAAACTTTTCGATGATGCGTTTTACACTTGCCGGGTGAACATTTACTCTTTTCGCAATCTGGTTGTAAGTAACACCGTTTTCGGTGCACCAAGTGTGCAGAATTTTCTTTTTAGTCTCAAATTCAATTCGCGACATTTTGAATACAACTTTATCAACGGAAATGAATGAACCGAATAATCATTTTTGACATGTAAACAAAGCAAATGGCGCTTACACGCTAAAAATATATACAGTAGTTTATGCGTAATAACGCATCGAATGTTTATAACTACTTTTCGATACACTCCTTAAAAAAAACAAAAAGAAAAACACAAACCCAAAACAAAAAAAAAAAAAAAAAAAAAAAAAAAAAATAAATAATAATAAATAACAAACAACACCAACAATACATAAAAAAACAAAAAAAAACCAACAAAAAAAAAAAAAATATTTTTATATATATTATATAATTAATAATAAAAAAAATAATCAAAAAAAAAAAGGCAGCCCACCACACCCCCCCCCCACCCCCCCTAAAAAAAAAAAAACAAAAAAAAAAATAAAAAAAAAAAAAAAAAAAAAAAAAAAAACAAAAACAAAAAAAAAAAAACAAGAAAGAAAAAAAAAAAAAAAAAAACTCAACACCAGATAAAAAACACAATACAATATAAATTTTCATCACAAAAAAAAAAAAAAAAAAAAAAAAAAAAACCCCAAAAAAAATAGTGTGTTTTCAACCCACCCCCCCCAAAAAATAAAAAAAAACAGCAAATCACATCAGGAGTTCCTCAAGGCTTACGCTCAAGAAGGTCCTAATCTACTTTTCAACTGTTCGCTAACTGGGCTGCTTTTTAACTGGGCGTTCGCTAACCGGGCTATAACTAGGGTGACCATATTGAAAATTTACGAAGGAGGACATTTCAGTCAAATGAAGGTCAAAAAGGAGGACATTTGTATCAAAAGGGAGGACAATCATTAAAACAACAGAAGTTTTGAAGTGTTTACATATATTTACACATATTGCATCAAGAATGTCACATTACATCGTGTTCCCTTTAAGTGTACTTTTCTGAACTACTGATTTCGTGCAACAATTCATCATTCTTTATCAGACAATTGTGAAACTCAGTACAGGAAATGTGCTTCCTGTTATATTGAACTTGAATCAATGATTTAACTAAATCTACATTCAATCTATTCTGCTGCTTTGTCCATTGTCCATTTATCAAAGAGAAAGTTCTTTCGACATTGGCATTATTCCCAGAAATACAAAAATAATATTGGCAAACCTTCTCAATTTCTGAAAAGGCACATTGATCGGGGCATGATTTCAAAAACATTGTCCATTGTTCATGAAGCATTTTTCCCTTAAAAACATCTGAATTGACATCAATAGTGTCCAGAAACGAAATTAAGTTACAAAATTGATCGTATAACTTAACATCATCTACAGGAACACCATTTTTTGTTGGATAATCATTACAAGGAATCACATCGTCGTACTTGATGGTTTTGTAGTCTGTCAGTAGCTTCCAGCGAAACATATCAAATATTTTAAATTGTTCGACCCATTTTTCTAGGTAGTTCAAACAAGCACTGTACACTTGTTGGAACTCATTATTCATTTCCTGAGTTTTGTTTTCAGAAACATTTGATTCTTTGAGCAGCTGTCGCACCTTCAATGGAACAAACGTGTCCTTAATACGATTGCGCAGCAATCGTAGAATATTTTCAATAATCGATATTACTTCAAGTACTGAATTTTATTCCCTTTCAATCGCTGCCAAACTGTTTTGGAAAACAGACATCAAGGAGTGAGTGAACCACAAGTATATCTCTGAGCACGGGCTTTCAAAAAACGTTTTGATAATATGCGGTGGCTGAGTTTGAGAGAGAAAGTAGTTTTTCAATGCAGGAAAAAGTTTCAGAATTCTTTCCACTGCTGGAAAGAGGCTCAGCCATCGAGTCTTACTATGATTTAGTAAGGGTGCGTAATGCACCTCGACGTAATCACAAAACTCTTTCAATGCTTCGGTTCGCACGGTGTAAATGGAAAAATAATTAAAAATCTTCAATGTAATTGACTCAATATCTACACTCATGAGATCGGCACCATGGTGTAGACTGTTATGAATAATATGTGCCGGGCACCCACCGCCGATCAAATTTGGATTCTGCATTCTTTGCTTAAGCAGAGTAAACACATTCCGGCCGGGATTACGATTGATTCCACCAAAATTAACATTAGCATTATCGCCAATGAACGCAACACACTTCTCGGCCAGCCCATGAATATTCAAGCACTGCAATAGGTAATCTGCGATCGTTTCGGAGGTCTCGTTCGGTAAGCTGGTCAAGTCGATTAACTTTGTTTCAATTCCACAGCCTTCCCAGTTGAAATACTGGATAAGGACTGGAAAAATCTTTTCGGCTTTATGATTACTGGCATCAGTTGCAACGGAAATGAATCGAATGGTTTTCAAGGAGTTCAAGGTATCCTGCAATGTATACGGATGACACGATGGCTTCGGATTTTGTTCGGGCACACTTTAGATTTTCGGCAATGGTTGAGTCAGTGAAAAGTTGTCGCATTAGCGCTGCTGTACAGTCCATAGATCTGTACGACTGATGATGCCGGACAGTATGAAACGCCAATGTACCAGCCGCTGCGTTAGCTTTCTTGGTTGCTACAGTTGATGCAGAGCCGGACGTAAAGTACGTTGTCATTTTGGTAGACGAAGCGAAAGTGCGGATCATTTTGCGGTGTTTGTCTGTACTCACGTGCTGCTCCAATGCAACTGCTCCTTTATTGCTAACGTCTACATGGCAATCACAAATAGCACATTTTGCATCGTAATCGTCTCTTCCTGCAACAAAACAGGTATATTTTTATTTTCGTTTGGTTGGGCTCATTTTTCTAAAAATAATAGTTGCCGACTATTAGTATAAAGTCTACATACTTTTTTTTGACACCTACCGCGGTCTGTGGTTCACAGCAGCAAAACAATTTCAAAGCAGCGAAAGCACTCACGGAAAACTTGGTCAGTCTGGTGGAAAACTTCGAATTGTGGACCTCAGTAAATTTCCAACTTCCTCGTGAGAGTAGGCAGAGCAGTACAAAACGATGCACTGGTACACAACTTAATAACGAAAAAAAAAACAAAACAAAAAAGCGTAAACGTCAAATATGTAGGTGCTCACAGTACCCGCTACTGAAAATCAATTTGAAGCAGTGGTGTTACCGTGTTGCCAATTTTATATGATAACATTTGATAAGATAATAAAGGTATTCCAAAATTGTAAATAATAAGTAATAATCATTTCAATGTGAAAAGGAGGACATTAGAAGTAAAAAGGAGGACATTTGATTTTGATCAAAAAGGAGGACATGTACTCCTTTAGGATACCATATGGTCACCCTAACACCAAAACAAAAAAAAAAAAAAAATCAAAAATTAACATTTGACATTTTGTTTTCAAAACCAACAAGGGGAATAAAAAAGGAAAATAAGGTCCGGGTAGAAGTAAAAAATGAAAAATTGCACCAACTTGCGTCGTAATTCCATAGAAACTTAGTCAAATATTTTGCACAATGGGGTACACAATAAGCTGCATCGCAATAACGTATAAAGCATAGAAACATTATTGAATTTATGTATTTTGCAATGAAATATCTCAACCGAAATCTGATCGAAATCCCCCTCGAAATTTATTTACATTTGAAATGTCAGCCCAGTTACCGAGCAGCATCCGCTAACTGGGCTGTGCACTTAGCCCAGTTAGCGAACGGTTGCTGTATATATTAATGACATTGCTCGTATTTTTTTACATGCAGCTGATATGAAGCTATATTAAGAAATCGATACCTTTATTTGCACAGAAAACTTTTGCCCTCCTACACATCATAGCATCATGCGCCTTTTTCTCATTCCAATTTGCTTACGACTAACCCCAATCCTCTTTTCTTCTGCCTTCAGAATCTTCGTCAACCGATCTCTCCACTTGGAAAACATCAAATTCTATGGCTTCGACATGGACTACACCATCGCCGAATACAAATCGCCCCAGTACGAACAACTGGGCTTCAACCTGGTCAAGGAACGGCTGGTGATGCTGGGCTACCCTGCGGAAATTCTCCAGTTCGAGTACGATCCATCGTTTCCGGTGCGAGGCTTGTGGTTCGACAGCCTCTACGGCAACCTACTGAAAGTGGACGCCTACGGTAACATTCTGGTTTGCGTGCATGGATTCGAGTTTTTGAAACAGTCAGTACCGCTTGATCCTGTTCAAAATCATGAAAATAATGTATTCCCATCGATTTCAGTTCCCAAGTGTACGAGCTGTACCCGAACAAATTCCTCCAGCTGGACGAAAACCGTGTGTACGTACTGAACACATTGTTTAACCTGCCGGAGACGTACCTGCTGGCCTGTTTAGTGGATTTCTTCACCAATTCTCCGCAGTACGCTGACCAAGTGGACCACACTGGAGTCAAGTACGGTGAACTGTTCATGTCCTTCCGATCGATCTTCCAGGACGTACGGGGAGCCGTCGATTGGGTGCACATCTACGGCGACCTCAAGAACAAAACATTGGAGGTCAGTTTTAACCCTGTCCCAACCTCAATATTGCGTTAAATTTTAAACTGGTTGTTCCGTTTCTACAGAATCTCGACGAATACGTCGCAAAGGACGAGCGGCTACCGATGGTGTTGTCCCGCATACGAGAATCGGGTGCGAAACTATTCCTTCTAACCAACAGTGACTACAAATTTACCAACCGCATTATGACCTTCTTGTTCGATTTCCCACACGGAGCGAAACCGGGCGAGCCTCATAAGGACTGGAAGACTTACTTCGACACGATTGTAGTGGACGCCCGCAAGCCGCTGTTCTTCGGCGAGGGCACCATCTTGCGCCAGGTGGACACCACGACTGGTGCATTGCGCATAGGAACTCACATGGGACCCCTGCAGGTAAATCAGGTCTACTCCGGTGGGTCCTGCGATGTCTTCACTAAGCTGATCGGCGCCAAAGGAAAGGACGTCCTGTATGTGGGGGATCACATCTTCGGTGATATCCTGAAGAGTAAGAAAATTCGGGGTTGGCGTACGTTCCTGATCATTCCGGAGCTGGTACAGGAGTTGCACGTTTGGACCGACAAGTGTCAGTTGTTTGCCGAGCTCCAACGACTGGACGTAAAGCTGGGAGATTTGTACAAAAATTTAGATTCGAGTGCAAAGGAGAAGCCGGACATTTCTTCGGTACGGACGGCTATTCGGGATGTGACGCACAAAATGGATTTGGCGTACGGTATGATGGGTTCGTTGTTCCGATCTGGCTCGCGGCAGACGTTCTTCTCCAGTCAGGTTTGTGGTTAGCATGAATATATGTTTCAATCCAATTGATTACTTTTGCTTGTAGGTCGTCAGATACGCCGACCTGTACGCGACCACCATCCTGAACCTGATGTACTATCCCTTCTCGTATATGTTCCGAGCGCCGGCCATGTTGATGCCACACGAATCGACGGTGGCCCACGAGCAGCGGTTCACGCTGGATGCGCCGATGATCCAGAGGACCCGGTCTCGGAATCCAGGAACGCCAAACACCGAACAGCATGCCGCGAGCGAGGATGTTTCCAAGGAAGTTAGTGTGAGTATCGGTTTTGGATTTGTTTACACGGTTTGTGGTTTTGAGACTGTGCCGCAAAGTAACAAGTTGCGTTAGCTTGTGAGTTTTGATTTGGTTCGAACGGGCAAGGTTGAGAAAATCAATTGTAAGCTTATCAGACCATAGGAAGGGTTCCTTCATTCAGCGTTTGCTGATAGTAGCACTGATTTTTACAAGATGTTTCTATATGCCGAACATAGGGAAGATACACCTTCCACTTTTCGGCCGCATTTGAAGAGGTCTCAGTCAATTTATGCCATCTTGGTGACTTCTCATTGTTGAATTATTTCTTTTACATATCCCTCTATCTATCAATACCCACCCAATAAACGTTGCACCACACCTCCACACCCGCCACCCAACAACACTTACCTACATCCAACCCCCCCCCCCCACACCCCCCCCCCCACCCCACCCCCTCCCACCCAATCCCCAGCCAACCACCCACCACACACACCCCCAAAAACCCCCACGCCACCCCCCACCACCCAAACACCCACCCCCCCCCAATCCTGCACATATTTTTTTCAAATTATCTTAAATGTTTTTCCCCACCCAACCCAACAAATATATAAACAACTCTTCTTTTTCTTTTCTCATTGTTGTTTCTTTATATCTCCCTGGAAATTCTTGGCAGCATTCGGTCAACGCTACGTATTCGGCCTGCGTTTTACGCAGGGTCACACATATTTGCTTTCTTGCACCCCGGCTGATTGATCCTCTGGTAAAACGAAACAGGAATCCAGAGGTCGATTTTCTGTGACTGGAATCACCTGCCCCGTCCGCATCAACGTAGATGTGCAACGGAGAGTTGTCCACACCAAGAAACAGCTCGTAGTCCATCGTCTCCTTCAGATACCGTAGTACTATCTTGGCTTCCACCCAGTCCGCTTGCTTGTTTTTCTTCCCAAAATTGACACACTGACTGTGATGTCTGGACGAGTGTTTACGGCTACATACAACAACCCGCCGATCAGGCTTGCATACTGAAGGTTGCTCGGTAAGTTGTTAGGCTCCTCCTCCTTTGTTTGATTGTGGCCGAGACTCAGGGGAATTTTTAACGGTTTTGCGTCTTGCATTCCAAATCGTTGTAGCAGCTGCTTGATGTACGTTGTTTGCTTCAGAGATACTCCGCGGTTGGTTTTTTGCACCTCCATGCCAAGAAAATGACGTATGTCGCCTAGAGACGTTACTTGGAAATGTTGGTTCAATGCTTGAATGATTTCTTCGTACTCTTTTTCTTCTTCGCAGACTACAACGAGATCATCCACGTGTTCAACCAAGTATGTGGTCTTCTCGCCGTTCTGTCGGATACACAGGCACGAATAATTGTTTCACTGCACAAATCCCATCTGCCGATAACTTTGTCAAAGGTTTTGTTCCACACACGTGCTGCTTGCTTCAATTCATACAGACTTCGGCGAAGGTGGCACATTCGGATCCGCAACATTGGACCCTGGTGGTGGACGCATGAAAATCGTTTCTTCCAAAACTCCATGCAGATATTCACGTCAGTGTGCTTGATGACCATTTTCTACTGGCTTGCAATGGACAGCAGTACTCGGAAAGTCATCTGCTTTACGACCAGCGCAAAAACTTCATCATAATCGGTGCCATATTTGTAGCGCCACTACATTACCTTGCTTACCTTCCCTGCGCTTGAGAATCCACTTCGATCCAATAGCTTTCCTTTCGGTTGGAAGAGCAGCCAGCTCCCAAGTACAATTCCTGCTGAGTGACTTCAACTCCTCCGCAATCGCCGCTTTCCATAGAGGGCTTTTCCGGACCATTTATCAGCTTCTCGGATAAGGAATATATTTCTTCGCCATATTGATATTGATATATCTGGCTGGTAGTACTCCTTGCGTATTGCGCTGAGATTTTCGTATTGGCGTAACTACCTCTTCGGATGGTGATGTCAATGTCTCCTCGCCGGATTCGTACTCCGATTCGCTTTCGATTTCAGCCTCTTCAAGTATCGGTGTTGGTGCAGGAACATCGTGAACTCTAGCGTGCGACTCAATTTCAACAATATTGGACCGCTTCCATTGACGATTCTCGACTGAACGTTATCTTGTCACTTGATGGATCAATAAACCGGTCGGCTTTACGGCAGTACGAGTAACCCACAAACGTCATCTTCTTGGCCTTAGGTTCCAGTTTCGTTCGTTTTTGTGCCGGGGCGTGCACGTATGCCTGGCTACGTAAGATTGGGCTTCTGTCCATACCATACCTCGTGTGTTGTCTGCTTGGTGGGTTTGCTTGGCAAACGGTTCTGCAAGTGTGTGGCCGTGTTCACCGTTTCGGCCCAATAGCGATAGCTCATTTCTGCATCCAGCAACATGCATCTGGCCCTTTCAACTAGCGATCGATTTTTCCGCTCAGCAACGCCGTTTTGCTGTGGCGTGTAAGCGGTTGTGAATTGTGGAATGCTCGATGAAATCTTCCCAGCTGCTTGGATTTGAATTCTCCACGTTGAACCGACCGGATGGCAGTTGGATATCTTCCAAATCGGGTGTGGACCATCTCAACATAGTCCTGGATCCTCTCCATTCAGACTTCCGCTTCAGAATGTAGACTGTAGTAAATCAGGTGATACTGTATTCATCGGACCGCAGATATCAGTGTGGACAAAATCAACTATCTATCTGGTTCAGCAAACGGCACTCTCTCTTCATATGTCATGGCTTATGAAAATGATGGCAAATAATCGTCTTGGATCGAGCATCCATACGCTGAATGGATTTGCCCCGACCAAATTTCTCACTCCGTTTTAAAGCTTCGTCCACCAATTTCCTCTTGACAACGTCCATCGTAATTTCATCCTCCGGGCGGCTCTCCAGCGCCGTGGTTAGCGTTTCGATGACGGGTGGTTCCTCAGAACAAGAACCACCGTTAGAGTTGCTCCAAGCTCCAACCCAGCATCCACCAGCCGTTGAAACATGTCCTCCATTTCATGAAGGTGGCTCTCCATACTATCCCCATTGCACAGTGGTCCAGAATGCGTATTTAGCTGGAAAGATACGTTTCCAACCTAAGTTTGAAGTTTTGGAGCAAAATTGTTTTCTACAAAGTTGTTTAAGGCCCTTGTTTTGGTGTGAATGAAAACTAGGGTGGTCCTTGTTTTCAGAGAAGTCGAAAATCTAACTTTTTTATTTGCCGAAATAAAGGCATATATTCTTCAGAAAAGTTGTAGACGAGAAAATTTTAAGCAACTTTGATTGAACTAATTTTTCTGTTACTTTTAAAATGACCGAATTAGAGCAATTTTTCCTACGTAGCTTAGGGTGTCCCTATAAAAATCAGTTATTTAGCTCTAACTTTTTTATTTCAAAATTTTCAGCAACGCTATCTTTATATTTTATTTAAAAAAAATAGTAAATAACTCGCCGGTAACGGTAAACAATATTGGCAAGATTTAGATGTCAAAAGTGTTATCTAGTAGCCGATTTACTGTCTCGAATCGCTGTCTTCCATACCATGCTTACACTAGATTTCGACGCACAAGTTGATGACTAGAAGGCTGTGCAATGTAATTCTGAATCATATTTATTTCTCGAGTACTTTTTCAAACAGACGAATCTGATTTTGTAAACAAAGAGGGGAAGTAAGATTCAAACCTTAAATTCTTGAAACCCTTAGCACTTTCATGCAAACTAGGGCCACTAACTCGGGAATAACATTTCCCCAACATGATGGTGATGCTGCTTTCTGTGAGGGTGCTGAGAGTTTTGAGAAATTTACGTTTGAATCTTGCTTCCCCTCTTTGTTTACAAAATCAGATACGGCTGTTTGAAAATAATTTCTTTCAGTACTAAGCACCCACTCTCGTACAACGTGCGACGTGAGTTTTGGATCATTGTCCTGCTGAAAGCAAGAATCACGCGGTAGTTCCAATTTTTGCCCGGAAGATTGCAGATTACGCTTCAGTAATGTTCAAATCGTGGTGTCGATAAACTCCATAGCACCCACACCACTGGCCGCTATTGAACCCCACAGCATGACGCTGCCTCCTCCCTGTTTGACAGTAGGGGTTGAATGCTTGATCTCCCACGACGAATTTGGATCCAAATAGATTAATTTTAGTTTCTTCGGTAAAAACCACCTTGTTCCAAAACTCCAAAGGCTTGTCCATATGCTCCTTCGCAAAATCCAGTCTCTTCTTAATATTTGCTTTTGAAAGAGGAGGTTTTTCCGAGCATCCCTTCCCCTCAGATTGTGCCTGTAAGCCACACGTCGGATGGTTTGAGCACTGACGGATCTCCCGATATTGTCAGCGACCACGTTGGTTAATTTCGGAATACTTGTCTTGGTTCTTTTCTTATTGTTCGCACGATTCCTCGTTCGTCAGCAGCGGTCCGTTTGCGGCTTCTTCAAAGATCCCTCGAATTTCCACTTGTTTACGATTTTCTGTAGTGTGGAATGTGTTCTTCCAATGGCAGCCGCTATTTGCCGCGACGATTTTCCACGAAGGCACATACTGATCACTTGAGTGCGCGTGGCAGTATCGGTTTCTTTCCTGGTGGTCGCCATTTTGAACCAAACACAATAAACACTTCCAGACGAAAATAACTAAGGGCATCTCCAGGAGTGTATGGTCGTTACAAAATAGAACTGGATTTATAACAAAATCCTGCATCTGAGATAGAGTCCCAAACGAATTATGAGGGAAAATTCCAGAATACTGGAGAAATTCCAGCTGAATTTTGAGAGGAATTCCAGAGGAATTCTGATGAGAATTTAAGAAGAATCCTGAGGAGAATACTAGAGAAATTCTAGTAAGAATTCCTGAGAAATTCTGAGAAGAATTCCAGTGGACTTCTGGAGAATTCCGCAGGACTTTTGAAGACAGTTTGAGTGGAATTTTGAGAATTTCAGTGTAAATCCAAGATTAATTCCACTGGAATTCTGATGAGAATTGCAGAAGAACACTGAGGAGAACTCCAGAGAAAATTCTTAGAAAAACTGCGAATGAATTAAAGGGAGGATTCCGGAAAAAATCCTATGAAGAATTGCAACTGAATTCTGAGGAGAATTCTAGGGGAATTCTAAAAAAAATTCTGGTGATCTGAGAGGAATTACAGCGGAAATTTGAGGAGAATTTCTAAGGAATTCTGAGAATATGCCTACAGAAGTTTTGAGAATCAATTATATACACACATTCAAGTCTTTAGGTTTAGAACAACATTTGGAACTGCTGCTGAAGAGAGGGTATGTTTGTTATATATTTTCCCAAGAGAAAAATTTATAACTGACATATAAAATGAATCTAGAACTACAACACTCCTGGAGATGCTCTAAGATCGCTGCCAAAGCAGCTGAGAGTTGCTGACAGTATGCACTGCTAGAAAAATTTACTTAAAATTGCCAATATGGTGTTTATAAAACGAAATGGTTTGAACATAGAAAAGGTGTACGCTCAATTTTGTAACATCCAAAATGCTTCATTTCTGGAATTTCATTCGGTTAAAATTTTGTAGAAATCCTTTTCAATAATTGAAGTGCATGCTTCGCAAGTTGAGCAATTATAGAATTGAACTACAACAGAAATAATATTTTGTAAAGTATTATCCCTCCAAAATAATCGAGAAGTTTTTCAAGTCATGGGTGTACGCTCAATTTTGAGACTGACTGTAAATCCAATCCTCAAACGACCTCGAGGTTGATCCGTTGAGAAGTTCATACTGCGTTCCCGTAAACAAAGCATCATGAACAAAAATTCAAACAGTCAAATCGGCGTTGTGGTAGTCGTCGTTGGGATGTCATCGGGATGGATGTTGTTGAAAGGCCTTCTGTAAATCAGTTTTTGATAAATATACTTTTACCTTGGGAAAAATGCAGTCGTCAATTATTGTAGGCACGGTAGATGATATCGATCCGGTACAGTACGAACATTCAAGGCATGATCGTTTTCACATGGACGCGGGCTGGTCCTGGTTCTACTGGCGCAAGACGTCTCCTTTATGGCACACTGTTTTTCTTTCTTGATATGTCAAGCTTGTTGCTTAAAGAAAACAATCCTAGACCAGACCGGGAATCAAACCTAACCACCTCCAACATGGTGTTGCTTTATAGGTGCGCATTTACAGATTAAACCCAGATCTCCTATGATTCCTTCATGGCGTTAGTTTTTGTGGTGCCTTTGCTGATAACTATAATCTAAATTGGCTTTGATCCTAAAAGCATTTAATAGCATAGAAAAAATGTTCAGGTTGGATTAAGTCCAGCCTTTCACAGTAGAGTGCGGGATTGCGGTTGGATTTCTCTCTAACATAATATTAACCCTTCAAATGATACTTTGTTTTTGTCTGTCAGAATCGCTAAACTAATATCTGACTATCTGACTATAGGTTAAGTGGACTAGTAGTAGCAATGGGAGCAAAACAACTCAACGGTCTATTCTTCTATTTCCTTCTCACATTTTTCTCTCATTACAGATGTTCCGTTTAGACAGCGGTCGCTCGAAAAGTCAAGAACCCGGATAATTCAACACGTGTTTTCTCCTTCGTCTTCTTTCTGTTTTTACAGGCCATTGCAGAAAAGGAATTGCTTCTGCTCTCGGTCAGCGGCGCTGGCAACGTATCCGTTCCGCATACCCGCCCGGAGACGCCTCGTTCCGTGACACACACGCACGATGAGGACTACTCGGACGAGGACAGTGACGACCAGAAGAAGCATGCCGCCAAGGTTTCCGCTGGTTCGGACAAGGAATCCGATCAAAAGTAGAGTTCTCTGCCGACAGACGCTTCC
Source organism: Aedes koreicus (assembly GCA_024533555.2). Taxonomy (NCBI): domain Eukaryota; kingdom Metazoa; phylum Arthropoda; class Insecta; order Diptera; family Culicidae; genus Aedes; species Aedes koreicus. Next base: position 112,042 of record JAHHFK020004583.1, on the reverse strand, counting down.
CTTTGTTGTCCCTTTGGTAGATGCTAGCTGCGTTGTCATGTGTCTTGTGTTATAGGTTAGGTTCCCTCTTTCGATACGAATTTACCGCATAAGTATGGTAGAGTACTGCTTGATCATAACAACAAGCGAGCTTTAACATACACTCAAAAACTGCTCAAATTTGAAAACACTTTTCCTAACCTTGTGTTAACTTTCCCGAAAGCAATATACAGATTTCTTCCCGTATAATCACATGCAACTTTAGCTAGTTATGTAACCGATTATGCTTTTAAACCCTCCGAAAAGGGCGTTGAGGTGTACGACGAAAAAAATCTCATTTTGAATTCTTTAATTTCCAATCCGTGGTATAGAGAAGTCGGTTGAAAAACCAATCAAAAACCAACAAAATAACAGGAAGAGCGTACAAACGTGAGAGTGATTTAAAGGAAAGTTCAACGAAGGTTAAGGGCGGAAAGGTATAACGAAAAGTTCGGTAGCTTGATAGACATGATTGCTTATGTTGTTCTTCCGCCTGAGTTGTACTGATAAGTAGAGAGTAAGTATTTTAATTAAGCTAATATAGACATTTGGTAGACACTTAAAATTGAACCGTTTAAACAAAAAACAGTACACAAATGCCACACAAAAACTAGAAACACGTTGATACATTGAAAAACAATTGCCTTTAAAGAAAACAGAAAATCACAATTATTGTAGCATTACGGTGAAACAATTGAAGAATAGTGATACAATTTGAGTTCAATTCGGAAGAAGTCTAAAAAACACACATATACTGGTTGAAATTTAAAGCGCTAATAGAGCATATACCGCAGGTAGCTCTTTTCTGTTGCAAGTAGATCGAAAGAATGCCATTTTGCATTTAGGGGTCAGCACCTCGCCGAGAGATCATCTGCGGTTGGTCCCGCCACCAATGTCAACAAGACTAAACCGTTGGATGTCAACAAGAAGAACCCTTCCAACTTTTCGGACAATGGAGGAAGAAGGCGATTGCTTCCAATTTCTCGGCAGCCAGATGGCATCAGACGGCGGAACCAAGAGCGACATAGGTGCACGAATCAAGTAGGCTAGGGCTGCTATCGCGAGATCGAACCAGATAAGTCAACGCACAAAAATTCGAATTTTCAATTCAAACGTGAAACCTGTGCTGTTATACGGCAGTCAGACGTGGTCAGAACACTCCAGCTAAAGCTCCGGGTCTACGTCAACCGATGCCTGCGTTTATATAATTCGTTTCTGGTGGCCTCACAACTGGATCTCGAATGCTGAGAGCTCCAGCGTCGATGTCAACAGAAATTCGAGGACGAAAGTGAAGGAAGATCGGTCACACGCTTCGAAGGGGTGGAAACGAAATCTGCTAGCAAGCGCTGGCTTGGCACCCAGCAGAGACAGACCCAGGGGCTGGGTTCAGGTCGAGGCAAAAACGAGCAGCCGCCCAGGATGGAATTCTTGCACGTTGGGCCAATGCAATCCCTAGGGTTGGGAAGGAGACATAAGTAAGTAAGTAATTCAAGAATGTCCATTTTCGATTCGGGAAGTGTGAATATTCTCCTCATATTCATTGGATAAGTAAAGATTTTCATGCTAGGCTGAAGAGGACCTCAGAATGTGCGTGTATAGTCAAATGGATGGATCGTTGGATTTTCAATAGAACTGGCACCTTCAATCTCCAGGGCTAAAAATGTTTGCATATAGTGATAACACACTAATAATATTTTGAGAGAAGCTTCTTAAGAAAATAGTAGTTCAATTTGGTCGAAGTTCAAACAGAGTGTAGTTTTGTGTTGACTGTATGAGATTAGTATTTTTAAACCGATAACAATTACACTGTGACATTCTACTATGAACGTTCTTATGTCGAATTTACCGAATTTCCATTACAGAGTAGATCGAATCGCTATTTGAGCTTTTTGTTCAGAGAGAGTATCAGAATCACATTTCGTGAAATTCTACTGACGGAATACCCTTTCGTTGCGTAATGAATTACATCATTAGACGAGCGAATTTCTAATAGTCTAATACTGTCGGTGTTCAATGTGAGAGTATTTTGAATCGCTATCTGAGATTTGAATTTTTAAACCAACGGATTCATATTTTAGAAGACTCTACAGACAGAAGTCTCATCTGTTGCGTTAGAACTACCTACATTGCGCTAGGCGAGATCTTATCTGAAACACAAGTAATCCAATATGTGCGTAGTTCAATATGAGAGTAGTTTGCATCATTATTCGGGGTTTGAATTTTTAGATTTCGAAACAGCGAAACACCGAAACTGTGTAGTAAACGAGAGATGACATTAAACACACAAAACTGGAAAACAGAAGTTTTGCATAAATAAACCAAATATGAAAGAATTGCAAATTTTTAGTTGTCCTTATATTACTGATTGCAGTTAAAATTGGACTCCGACAAAAACAGAAAAAGTGTGATAAAAGTGTACGTTTACGTCAAATCTTTTCCTGTCTTCAGTGAACTTATACCTTTCAGCATAAAGGATAAGAGCACCCAAGACAACAAAACGATTTGACGTAAACGTGCACTTTTATCACACTTTTTAATTCGAAAAAATCACTTCTAGAGTCCAATCACAACTGCAACCAGCAATATATATTTCGTTAAGTGCAATAATAGTTATATTGTTAGCAGATAATTGTGGGTCTTTGTGCTTAGTTTAACCCTCTAAATTGATTATTTCAATCGCAACTTTACGTATGAGTTGTTAATGTACAAAGGCTTAACACCTTTCATTTACCGTACTCTTAAAACAAAGTTAATTTTGACGTAGGACTACGTCTGTGTTTTCAATACTGGGGTACACGTTCGAATTGCGAAAATTTTGAGCGTCACGAAAAATATATAGGTTTTGAACGTTAATAACTAAGTCATTTCACGATCGATTTACAAAATGTTTTCACCAATCGATCGGGACATTTTCTACGCTTCGATTCCAATATTTAAATCTATTGATTTATAACATTCAACTATTGAAATTAACGCAAATATAAGGTAATGTCTTATAATGTCGATTTTTTCAGAGTAATTTTACCAAATACACAGTACTTTTCTAGCATAACAAATCATCTCTAAGAACCAACGAATTTATAAAACCCATAAACTTCCACTTTTTGAAAAATTTTTTCTGTTGGAGTAGATTGTGGAGAGTAGGGACCGTGCGAGAGTTCCCCCGCCACCCCCCGCCGCCGCCGCCCCCCCCCCAGGCGGCGGGGCGCCCCCCCCCCCCCCCCCGTGAAACACGCTGGCGACACATCCCTACTTTTGGGGAAAAGCCGCCCCCCCCAACCAAAAAAAAAACAACCACCCCCCCCCCCCCCGAAGATGGCCACCCGCAACGACGAGTAAAGGGTGTCCACGATGAAATTGCCACACACAAAATTGATTCGCAAAATTCGAGTTTTCATCCGATTGCCATCAAATTTTCAGGGATTGAGAAATAACTATTAAACTTCATTTTACCATTTTACTCGTATTTTATTTACAGTCCATACGCAAATGCCCGCACCTTGGCCTTAATCCCGGCCATAAGATTCTGCACAACCTGTGAATCAACCGTTTTTTGCATGTAAACTCATACTTTCTTCAGTTCCTCGACTGTCTTCACTACCTTAGGTCGTTTAAGAAGGTGCTGCTTCATAATCGCCCAGTACTTCTCGATGGGACGGAGCTCCGGAGTGTTGGGAGGGTTGAACATTTTCGGCACGAAATTGACCTTATTGTCCGCATACCACTTCAGCACGTCCTTGGAGTAGTGGCATGAGGCCAAATCCGGCCAGAAGATTGTTGGGACGTTGTGGGCCTTCAGGAGAGGAAGCAGCCGCTTCTGGAGGCACTCTTTTATGTAACACCTGTCCGTTCATCGTGTCCTGGGTCACGAAAGGTGCACTCCGCTTCCCGCACGTGCAGATGGCTTGCCAAACCAGGAATTTCTTCGCAAATTTGGACATCTTCTGATTGCGGACATGCTCCGGAACGCTGAACTTATCCTTGGCCGTGAAAAACAGGTTACCGGGGATCTGTTTGAAGTCGGCCTTCACATATGTTTCGTCGTCCATGATGCAGCATTCAACTTTCGTCAGCATGTTGAGGTACAACTTCCTGGCACGGGTTTTTGGCGGACTTGTTCTGCTTCTCGTCGCGATTAGGGGCCTTTTGTACCTTGAACGTTCGAAGCCCAGCCTTAGTTTTGGCCTTCTGGACAAAACTTCGGCTTAGGTGCAGCTTCTTAGCCACACCCCGAACGGAGGCGTTCGGATTTCGGTTGAAGGCCTCAACTACGCGGTTGTGATTTTTCGGTGTTGTACGGAATACTTTTTCCTTCACTTCTGGGCTTCCGATCGGTGGTCAACCGTTCCTCGAACCGCTTAATCACTCGCGACACCGTGGAATTCGCGATTCCCAACGTTTTAGCGATGGAACGATGCGAGAGATCCTTGTTCTCGTGATGAATGCGCAAGATTTTATCACGCACGAGCTGTTCTTTCGACTCCATTTCCGCGAGTTTTGATCACAGGACTTTAAAACTTGCAGGATGTATATAATGCACTATGAACTAAATCCACCCAAATTTTCATTAAATTCTACCCAACGGTTAAAAAGATAGAGCAATTTCATAGTGTGACAATTTCATCGTGGACACTCTTTAGAGAACCAAACACCAAGAACAACCCACCCAACCACGCCCCCCCCACACCCCTCCTCACACACCTCATTACCAATAAATATTTAATTATTAATTTTTTGTCTTGCTTACTAATTACTCCCCCCCCCCCCCCATAATAAACCACGCCCCGCCAGAAAAAACAACACCCACCCACAAAAAAACCAATAATCGAACCGACCCCCCCCCACCTGTGGTTTAGTTGGTGTTTCTTTTGCGCGTTTCTGTACAAAAAAATAAAGGATATTTTTTAAAAAAATAATCCGTCTAGCGTGCCGTAATTAAAACTAATTATTGTGGCGCAATAACTGAATTTCGTCCCCTTTGGTGAAATTTGTATCACATTGCCTTCGTTGGTACCGCCTTCTTTCGTGCACTAGCATCCGACCCCTATACCTCATAGCTTTTAGCAGAACATTTTGATTCAGTCTTACGACAGTCGTTAATCTGTGCAGTGGTCTTAGGATCGCAGTTGGTGGCGGCGAGCAGTCGTTGCCCAGAGAGACGTTGTTGCAGTTGGCTGTTGTTGCCGATGCTCGCTGTGAGAAACATGGCTGCTGAAGCCTACAATTTGGCGGGAAAAAGCCGCCCGTGACAACGAGACAAGAATCAATCATCCCACGAGATGAACCAAGAAAGAAAGTCCAAGTTCAATCGCGAACTATTTCTCCCCCGTCAACTAAATCCGTCCTTTTCAGGACGACCAAATTAGTTTGCCAACTGAAGAGTTCGTTTGGATGAATTTTTTCTCTTGTGCTGTTTGAAATTTCCATTACCGCGCCCCGGATGAACATGGCATTGCTTTAAACGCTGCGTCCCGGAGTAAATGGAAAAGTGCGTTGAACAACCAATGAACCAACAGATCCATAACTATCTTCTACGCGTTAGAGATAGTGGCCCTCTCAACCATCGTAGAAAATACAACTGGGGCCGTATCATAATTAAGAGCCACCAAGCTTTCTAAAGAGTGTACAGTAGAATCTTCTTGGCCCTTTTCAGAACTGACTTAAATCAATTAGCGGATGGCCCTGACGTGTATGGGAATTCGATTGCTGCGTAGTCCTACGTCAACTTTGCGTACAACACCATTGGGCTGTCCCTTATAGTTTTTTTAGTTCCTTGATTATCGAGATTTTCAGCCCTGGGCTGGTTCATCTCTCCCGTAAAACAAAATCGAAGTCTATGTCAAAACTCTTAGTTTTGCAGAACTAGAAAGAGATGTTTCCCTAAACTTTCACTACCCGCAATTTCTTCTATCCTCTGAGGACAAAAGTTTAGAAGATCAGAACTGGCAGTTTGATAGCAAATCTAATGTTCAAGTGGAAATCCCTCCGAGGACATGCATATGACTTACTTAAAGGGAATACGAGTGGACAGATAAATCCCACAATTGTTGAAAAGTTGTTGTATGACAAGATTCGAAAAAGGCCGGCGTCGGTGGTGTAGTGGTAAGCGTGACTGGTACTTGGCACCCCAGTGGGTCTGGGTTCAATCCCAGTCGACGTCGGTCGTTTTTCTGAGGCGAAAAAATCTGGTCACGTCTTCCTTCGGCAGGGAAGTAAAGCCGTTGGTCCCGGCTCATATTCATGAGTCGTTAGGTAGGGTCCAGGTGGTGGAGTCGTCTTCTTGGCGTCGGTGATTGTCACCATGTGAGGAAATAGGCCGACGTTAAATAAAGTCAAAGTTTCAGATTTGAATTTCAATTTGCTTGTCAGAGATATGGTCGAATGGATTCGAAAATTTTCACCAAAAAAAATTATAATTATTTAATATAGATAACATTTTCACCACAATTATTAGAGCTGAAGTCCCGGGATGTTAACATTTTTTTTTTGTAATTTGTATTTTAATAACGTATGGTATAAAAATAACAATACAATAACAACAAAATTTATTGCCGACCATTAATTTCACTGTTATTGTATCAGAACAATCAAAAATGAACATTGTAATTACAATAGATCTACTATACATCTCATATGCTAGAATTTTCAACAATTGTGAAACAATACAATTTATAGTTGATGATGTTGTTTTTGAGAAGGAAATAATCTCTCATCACACGTGAGGCTCTAGGAGTAGACGGCACTTTTTTTTTGTTAGAACAAAGTTGTTAAGAGAAAGCATTGATAGTTCCGTTAGCGCACGGCAGGCTGTGAAGATTGAATAGAAGTAGCTTTGAAAATTGAGCGGAGGGCATTGCGAGGTAGTATTTCGAAATTTATAGTTACTAACTTAAATTTGTTCAGAAATAAGTGATATTTTTTATTGTTAAGATACATAACAACCCCCTTATTCTATTGTTGATATCTCAATTTACAATAGATTCTATTGTAGAAACAGTAAGTCCTAATGTTATCTTATCATCGCGAACAATACGATCAATAATACATACTATTGTTTCTATTGTATGGTGACAATACATTTAATTGTAAATCTATAATACTTTTTTATTCGGGAAGCCTGTCAGTTTTACAACTATTAATCAGGTTAAGGAAGAGAAACGTTAACTGCATAGGGTGAAATTGATAATGATTAGAAAATACGTTGGGAAATGATAAAATATTACAATAACATGCGAATTGCTGTTGGTCGATGAAGTATCATTTTTTAAAAATGATTTTGTTTCCATATATTCTTAAGTAATTTAAACAAAATGTGAATTACATGAGTCTTCATTTTTACAACAAACATCTCTCCTAAAACACATACCTTAGGAATATTTCTTCTTTACCTTACCTTAAAACACTTTTCAACATTAGATTTCATCATGTTGTCACTATTTTACTAGCTACTCAATACTACCAAATTACGATGGAGATGCGCTTATTTCCACTCTCGCTCGCACCCATCGATCCAATCTCAAGTAAAGTAGACGAACACCAACGCAAAAGCACTACACGCATGACAAGTGTGTGGGTGTGTAGTTTGCCTTCCCAGTATGCTAATCGCTTCACTCTGCGGGGTTTTGTCGGTAAGGGTGAAATGAAAGGAGGAAAATTAACTGCCACCCCATACCGGCGGCCGCAAACATTCTGGAAATATCCGGATGCTTTGGTTTCGGCTTCGTTTGTTTTGCTTTTTCGCTCATAGGGCTTTCAAGGTCAACGCGCAGTTTTTCCGGTACCGCCTATCTATCACTTTCGCTTGCGTATTAGGTAATATTGCTACGATTACCTACATATTTATATGGCCATGCGACTGAAGGGTGGGGATCTGATAAGGGTTTATAATCGATGATTGAATTAACTTTTACGGTTGATAGCTCTTGAAGGGCCTTGGAGGTAAACGATCCAACAGTTGTTGCGTCATTTTTTTTACGATGGATCATTGCATTTCGTCTTATTTTCTCTGCAGGTTCCATGTTGCTTGAGACCGGGTGGCAATTTCCTTTGTTTGTGTTGAGAATGGAATAATCAAAACAACACCAGTTCAACTGAACAAATTCGTAGTAACGAAGAGGAGAAGGAAGAAAACGAACGATTACACTCACACACACTAACCATCCCTTCCAGTACGTGGGTAGTGTGTGTGTTCAACAAAACCAAAACAAAAATGTAGAAAACTGCATACAATATGTACGGTGGCTTCGCACACGGGCATAGTTTCAGGTTACAAACGAGTGTTCGTGTGTGTTGGTGTGTTCGTCCAACGTTGGTGGTTTTGATGGTACGTCTCTTCCGGCGACGCAACGCAGCAGCAGCAGCAGCATATCCTCCTATGCAGAGTCAACAGCTTCGACTTCGATTCAATCCATCGGCTACAGTCGAGCGAGTTGGACGTGTTTTGAATTGAATCTGGATTGTGATTGTCGCCTCTCTGCTGCTTGTTTTGAGTCGCGAATTAGTGAAGTGTGTGAGAAGAAAAGAGAGGCAAAAGTGCAGCTCTTCTTGTTTGCGTATCAATTGTGTATAGCCCTCTTTATTGCTCTTGTGTATCGAAGTTGGTGCGAGCGGGGAGTGTTTTGTTGCCTTTTTTTTTTTCGGTGATTGCCGACTGGCAGCAGTGAAGGCGTAAAAGGAAAGGAGCGAGGCAACGTGTGTGGTGATATTACGCAGTATTTTCCTTCGAACAGATTTTGATAATCAGACGGTGGAACTTCATTTTATTCGTTCAACTGCTTGCGTATTGGACAGTGCTGAGTGGATCGTTTGATTTTAATTAAAGACTTGTAAAAAGACAGAAGATAAGGAAAGTTGTCTGGAAAGACTATCTAGGAAGGATCAGCTGAGGGGAAGCGAAGCGTTTAGTGTTGTAGGAAAAGCTGTTCGGGACAATCGACAGCCGGCCTTTGCTCTTCAAGGCCGGAGGACATTTTGTTTTTTCACCGGTGAATAGCTGAGGAATTTTCCGTTTTCGACGGCAAACGCTTGTAGTTTGATAGGGCGAAAAGGAAAACGGTGCATTATTTAACTGACCAACCGTGCGCTACTCGGAACCAGTATCCAAAAATAGATCAAGACTGTCGACGGTGAGAGAACGAACGTAGGAATCATCCGAAGTGTGTGCGTGAGATTTGCGTGCCCAGTAGACGGACGAATCTAGCCGTGATGGAAGTCGAAAAGCCACTGAACGGAGACCATTCGGCTATGAATGGTGTCCGGGAGAAGGTCAATGGACACCATCATGAGGACTCGTTGAGTCCGGTTGGAAGTCCCCAAAACGTCTCTGTCGGATCGCCTAGCAGTGATGGTTTGATGAAGAAACCGCTTCCCATATTGGACGAACGACTGAAGAAGCGAGTCCGCAAGTTGTCCCGGTCGAACAGCAAGGACGGTGTTTTGGGAGTCGCCGGAACTCCCAATTTCGTTGCCCCACACAGAAAGTGGAAAAACAGTCGACGATCACACAACGGCTATGGCCGTGGACTGCCAAAGAAGGGTGGAGCTGGTGGAAAGGGTGTTTGGGGAAAGCCCGGATCGGAAATCTACCAGGAAGCCGACGAGGAGGATCAGAACGATCCCAACTTCGACCTGGACGCTTACAACAGTTTGCATAATATCGAACTGAAGGAAGTCGTTCCGGAGATGACGGACGAAGAGTTCCAGAAGAAGGTCGAACCCATCTTTCTGGAATACTACGAGCACGGTGATACGCACGAGGTTGCACAGAGCTTGGACGAGTTTATCACGCCCGAGCGGAGGCCATTGATTTCGAAGATTGCAGTCGAGATGGCGTTCGAGCATAAGCAGTCTCAACGGGAGATGACCTCGGTGTTGCTGTCCGACCTGTACGGTCGGGTCGTCACCAACAAGGATATTTGCAGCGGTAAGAACAATATTGGTTAATTTGGAAGTATGAAATAATTAGGTCATTTAGTGCAGGTGTAGGCAACATAATCTCACCTATCTGTTATCGCACGCTCGGTTGAGGTTAATTAATATTATTAGCCTCGCGAGAAGCCGTTATCAGTTCAGTGCAAGGCGACCGGGCCATGCCTATTTGGCGATAAGGGTAGGGCTGTTTTTAAGTTTTTCAGACAAAATAGCGAGTAGCTTCATCGCGTTTGAATGCATTGCATGGCATCAAACATGATCCTAATCCTTCAAGAACGTTGGTGTAGTCAACTGAAGGGAGTTTGTTTTCACTCTTATCTTGTCTTCAACGTCCTTGGGAAGATGAAAAGAGGAACTTATTCGGAAGAGCGCAACAATTACATCAATTAAAAAAAAAATCATCCGAGTGACAGCTGAAATATTAAACACTTCATTTGATAATTTTAAATCCCCTACTCTCTAATGGCTGGCCCACAATTGATACGTTGCGGATGCGTTTGCGTGAATTTGACAGTTTTCCCATGTTTTCTGTCAAATTTACGTCAACGGAACGCAAACGTATCTATTGTGGGTGACTCTTAAGAAAAAAAGTACCCAACGGAGCAGTTAAGCGTGGGAAGCCAACGTTGGGTACAAATAACTTACTTCTGGGTAAAGTTCTACCCAAAAGTAAGAAATTTGTACCCAACGTTGGCTTCCCACAATGAACTGCTCCGCTGGGTACTCTTTTCCAAGCGTATAGTAATATTAGATTTAATTCTTTTTTATTAAAAAAATTGTATAGCAATGTCGAATGAAAAATGTTACAGACTTCTTTAGAAGTTATCTTGAAATGAAGATTTGAAAATTCTCTTAGAATGCCGACTTGAATACTCCCATAATTTAGGCGAAGATTCTGTCAAAATCTCGACTGTGATACTCCTAGAGCTCCTATATAATTTTCTCATAATGCGATTCTTTTAGCCTTTCGACTGAATTTCTCTCAGAATTTTGATTAAAATTCCCCTTTTCGTCTGAGATTCATTCCGAATCTCGACTGAGAATCTCTTGGAACTATGATTGAGATTCTTTCAGAAACTGAGATTCTATCTGAGTTTTAACTGAGATTTTCTCAGAATCAACTGAGATTATCACTGAATCTTGACTGATATTCTCTCAGAATCTCAACTGAAATTCTCTCAGAATCTTGACTGAGATTCACCTAGAATCTCTACTGAGATTCACTCATAATCTCGATTGAGATTGTCTCAGAATCTCGACTGAGGTTCTCTCAGAATGTCAACTGAAATTCTCTCAGAATCTCGAATGAAATTCTCGCCGAATCTCGACTGAAATTCTCGCAGAATCTCGACTGATATTCTCGCAGGATCACGAGTGAGATTCTCTCAGAATCTTGACTGAGATTCTCTCAGAATTCTCCCAAAATCTACTTAGATTCGCTTAGAATCTCGACTGATATTCGCTCAGAAAATTGACAGATTCGCTCAAGATCTCGGCTGAAATTCTTTCAGAATCATGACTGAGATTCCCTGAAAATCTCAACTAAGATTCTCTCAGAATCTTGACTGAGATTCACCCAGAATCTTTACTGAGATTCACTCATAATCTCGATTGAGATTGTCTCAGAATCTCGACTGAGGTTCTCTAAGAATCTCAACTGAAATTCTTTCAGAATCTCGACTGATATTCTCGCAGGATCACGACTGAGATTCTCTCAGAATCTTGACTGAGATTATCTCAGAATCTTGACTGAGATTATCCCAGAATTCTCCCAAATCGACTGAGATTCTCCCAGAATCTCGACTGAGATTCTCCTAGAATCTCGACTGAGATTCTCCTAGAATCTCGACTGAGATTCTCCTAGAATCTCGACTGAGATTCTCTCAGAATCTCGACAATTCTACTCAGAATCTCGCGTTTCTTAGAATCTCGACTGAGATTCTCTCAGAATCTCGACAAAGATTTTCTTAGAATCTCGACTGAAATTTTCTCAAAACCTCGACCGGGATTTTCTCATAATATTGACTTAGATTCTCTCAGGATCTCATCTGAGATTCTCTCAGAATCTCGACTAAGATTCTCTCAGAATCTCGATTAAGATTCTCTCAGAATGTCTCAACAGGGATTCTCTTAGAATCTCGTCTGCGATTCTCTCAGAATCTCGACAGAGATTCTCTCAGAATCTTCACAAAGATTCCCTCAGAATCTCGACTAAAATTCTATCTCGATTGAGGTTCTTCTAAAATCATGACAAATTCTCTCAGAATCTCGACCGGAATTCTCTCAGAATCTGGACTGGGATTCTCTCAGAATCTCTACTTGATATTCTCTCAGAATCTCGACTGAGATTCTCTCAGAATCTCGAGTTGCGATCTTTTCAGAATTTCCACTGAGATTCTCTCAGAATCTCGACTGAGACTCTTCCAGAATCCCCAGTGAGATTCTCCCAAAATCTCTACTTAGATGCGCTTAGAATCTCGACTGATATTCGCTCAGAAAATTGACAGAGATTCGCTCAAGATCTCGGCTGAAATTCTTTCAGAATCACGACAGATTCCCTGAAAATCTCAACTGGGATTCTCTCAGAATCTCGACTTTAATTCTCTCAGAATCTCGACTGCATCTCTCTCAGCATCTCGACTTAGGTTCTCTCTGAATTTAGATTGAAAATCTATCATCATTTCGTCTGAGATTCTCTCAAAATCTCGACTGAGATTTTCCCGGAATCTTGACACAGATTCTCTCAGAATCTTCACTGAGATTCTCTGAGTATCTCAACTGAGATTGTCTCAGAATCTCGACTGCAATCCTCTCAGAATCTCGACTGAGTTTCTATCATCATTTCAACTGAGATTCTCTCAAAATTTCGACTGAGATTCTCCCAGAACCTCGACTGAAATTCTCCCAGAATCTCGATTGAGATTCTCCCAGAAACTCGACTGAGATTCTCTCAGAATCACGATTGAGATTTTCTCAAAATCTCCACTGAGATTCTTTCAGAATCTTGGCTGAGATTCTCTCACGATTCCGACTGAGATTCTCCCGGAATCTCGAATGATGTTCTCCCAGAAACTCTAAATCTCCACTCAGATTCTCTCAGAATCTCGGCTGAGATACTCTTAGAATCCCTGGGGCTTATTACGGTTTTCACTTCACGGTGAAAATGAAGTGAAAACAAAAAACTTTATTACGAATGTCACCCAAGTGAAAAAATATGGAAGAGTTCATCCGAGGTGACGATTCGAATGAACTCGGTGTTATTATGGTTGCCACGGCACCATCACGCCACCGAAAAAAATGACGCAAACTGTAGATTTTCTGAGGGCTACTGCGATTTTCACTTCACTATCACTTCCACCTCACGGAGTTCATTTTTAATCACGGTGATACCAGTAATAGCCTGAAAAAAGTGAAGTGATGTGTAAGTGAAGTGAAAGTGATAGTGAAGGTGACAACCGTAATAAGCCCCCCTACTTAGATTCGTTAAGAATTGCGACTGATATTCACTCAGAATCTCGACGGAGATTTGCTCAGGATCTCGGTTGAAATTCTTTCAGAGTTACGGCTGAGATTCACTCAGACTCGATTGAATTTCTCGAAGAATCTCGACTGAGATTCTCTCAGAATCTCGATTTAGATTCTCCCAGAATCTCGTCTGACAAAGATTTTCTTAAAATCTCGATTGAAATTCTATCAGAATCTCGATTGAGTTCTGCCAGAACCGCGACTGAGATTCTCTCAAAACCTCGACCGGGATTTTCTCAGAATCTCGACTAAGATTCTCTCAGAATCTAGATTAAGAATCTCTCAGAATCTTGTCTCGGCAGGGATTCTCTTAGAATCTCGTTTGAGATTCTCTCAGAATCTTGACAAAGATTTCCTCAGAATCTCGACTAAAATTCTATCTCGATTTAGGTTCTCCTAAAATCATGACAGATTCTCTCAGAATCTCGACCGGCATTCTCTCAGAATCTGGACCGGGGTCTCTCAGAATCTCTAGTTAATGTTCTCTCAGAATCTCGAGTTGCAATCTTTTCAGAATTTCCACTGAGATTCTCTCAGAATCTCCACTAAGGTTCTCTCAGAATCTCAACTGAAATTCTATTAGAATCTCTACTGAGATTGTCTCAGAAGTTCGACTTCCAAGTTCTCTCAGACTCTCGATCAAGTTTCTCAGAATCTTGACTAAGATTCTCTCGCAATTTCGACTGAGTCTCTCTCAGCTCTCGATTGAAATTCTCTCTGAATTTCTATTGAAATTCTATCATCTTTTCTGGTCTGAGATTCTCTCAGAATCTCGACTGAGATTCTCAAAGAATAATCACGATTGAGCGTCTCTTAAAATCTCGACTGAGACTCTCTCAGATTCTTGACTACACGGCGGGACATTTTAACTCATTTTTGAATCATTTTTGACTCACTTTCGACTAAAGTGGAGTCACTCATTTATGAGTAAATGTGACTGGGATTGACAAGTCGACATATCTAAAACATCGATTTGATTTAAGTCGAAGTCTTAGATATGTCGACTTGTCAATCCCAGTCACATTTACTCATATATATGAGTGACTTAACTTTTGACGAAAGTGAGTCAAAAACGTTTCAAAATTGAGTTAAATTGTCCGCCGCGTAAGATTCTCTCGGAATCTCCACTTAGATTCTCTCAGAATTTCGACTTACATTTGCTCAGAATCTCGACTGTGAGTCTCTCAAATTTCTCTCAGGCTCTCGACGGAGATTCTGTCTGAATCTCGACTTGATTTTCTAAGACAGACTGAGATTTTTTCAAAATCTCGACTAAGATTCTCTCAAAATTCTCTCAGACTAACGACTGAGATTCTTTCAGAATCTCGACTTCTCAGAATTTAGAGTTGAGAATATCTCTGAATATTAAAATGTGATTCGCTCAGAATATCGATCGTAGATTCTCTCAGAATCTCAATCCTAGGTTATCTCAGTATCTCGACTTGAGATACTCTCAGAATCTCATTTTTCTCAAAATTTCGATTTATGATATTCTCGGAATCTCCACTAAAGATTCTCAGTATCTCGACTAGACATTATCAGAATCTCATCAAAGTTTCTCTTAGAATCCTGATGTGATGGTCTCAGGATCGCGAATGTGATTTATTTTTAAATCTTGAGAAACATTTTCAAAATCTCGACTGAGATTCGCTCGGAATCATGACTTATATTCTTAAAGAGTATCGACTGAGATTTTTGTCCAATTTTTATCAGAATGTCTGCTTATATTCCCCCTAAATTCCGACTGATTCCCGAACCGCGACTGAAAATCTTGCCTAAAATTTCGTCTGAGTTGCTCTCATCATTATTTAGGACAATCTCCGGATATTTTTTTTTATTGGATACTAAACTTTTTCACAATCAGTAACAACACGCACTCAATCCAACCGCATGTCATAAACCAAAAAAACTGCCACTCTAACCCACGCTCTCAAACAACCCATCACCCGTCTTATCTCCCCGCCAGGTTTCGATATGCTGCTGTACAACATGCCGGACCTCATCCTGGACACACCGGAGGCGCCGCACATGCTCGGCAACTTCATTGCCCGTGCCGTCGCGGACGATTGCGTCCCACCAAAATACGCTTACGACATGGAACGGGAAGGGATAGCCCCGCAGGCGCGGGAAGCCCTGATCCGGGCCTGTTCGCTACTGTCGCTGCACCAGGGCTGGGGTCACCTGGACGACGTCTGGGGCGTCGGCGGCGCTCTGCGGCCGGTGCAGACCCTCACCCGGCAGATGGCCATATTGCTGAAGGAGTATCTCCTGTCGCGTGATCTCGAGGAAGCGCAACGCTCGATCAAGGAACTCGAGGTGGTGCACTTCCATCATGAGCTGGTTTACGAGGTATAGTTTTCCGCAAACGCCGGCGCCGTTTCAGTCAGATAATAATCCCAGTGCTATCTCTCTCCCGGCAGGCCATCGTTATGACCCTCGAAGCGCTCAACGAGCAAACCGAGGAAGCGATCTGCGCTCTCTTGAAGTCGCTCGACGACACCTGTATCGTTAGCCCGGAGCAGATGGAGCAAGGTTTCCGCCGGGTTTACGAGGACATGACCGACATCGTGTTGGACATTCCGTTGGCCTACTCCATATTGGATAGGTTCGTGCAGCGCTGCCAGCGCGCCGGCTTCCTCAGCGATGCCGTCATCAAGGATTTGCCCTCGAGGTAAGTGCGATCTATTTTGAAAATTTTGTTGGTGATGCAATCGAAACCGATATTGATTTCGAAGAAGACAAACTTCCGCGATCGGTGGGAATGATTTTTCCACAACAACAACAATAAAAGGTCTCTCAGCGCTGGGATTTTGCTTCGCTTTCAGTGCGCTGCGCAAAACATTTAATATCGCTGTTTATTTTATGGAACCGGTTATGGCACGCTGCGAGGGTTGTTTACAGTATGGACAAACGTCGACCGTAGGTGTCTGCTTGTTACAAAATTGTAATCGATAGAATAGTGGCTGCATTGCGTTGTAGAATGGTAAGGTTAAAAATAGATCCGGGGAACTTGTTAGTACGGTAGAACAGAAAGCCGAACCGGTTTCGAACCGGTTTAAGCGGTGTGATTGCTGCTTGCTACAAAGCATCTACTATGAGTTAGTAGACACGTCCAATAAACAATGAAATGGAAAGGAGCGTCGCCGTCGTCGTCGTTGTCGACGCCAGACAATGCCGGTTCGATAAAAAAAAGACGCTGATGCTTCCGTCATAAAGTGCAGTTTTCTAGACGACATTGAACTTTGGTTGGTCTATAAGTCGGTGATTCCAGGTGGTGAAGTCGTCTTCCTGGCGTCGGTGAGTGTCACCATGTGAGGAAATAGGCCGACGTAAAATAAAGAAAAAAAAAGTCGGTGATTGAAAAGGAATGTCAGGAAACCGTATGGAACAAAGACTATTCCCTGTGTTGGTTTCGGGGGTGTGTTTTAAGGTTACCGTCTTCACACAACGAATGCAGTATGACGGAATCGGCTTATGCAAATATCTCCATTGTAATCGCACGCGAGATGAGTGTTGATGATAATGAATTTGCATCGTCTAGGGAGAGTTGATTGCGGGGCAGCGCTAGTCGTGTAGGCGATTTAAAAAGTTGGGGAACAAGACAGTTCGGGTCAGCTTTCTTGGATCAAGGATTGTCCCTTAATCTAGGGTAGAAAGTTATTAGAGTTCTTAAAGAACATCCCAGTTTCTTTCTTGGAAGAATCTGAGAGCTTGAGAATCACGGTCACAAATTGAACTTAATGTGAGAGTCCATTTTAATCACTCGCTTGGCAACTACGACTCAGTTTCGGGTAGAGTTACTCAGTCTACGAGCGACCCCACATTTGACGAAATTGAGCCTCTCATTAAATCTCCGGCCGTGTAGAGATGTGAGGTTTTCATTTCCAGTTTATCCGATTGAAGATTTGGGAACCTAAGAATCAGGGAACGTTGGAGTGAAGAAATCGGTGAATCTATTAACGCTATCTATTTGATACTCAATGTTCAGCAGTAGTCGTAGTAAGATAAAATTGTGCATTCATAGTCCGACATACTAATTTGCATATTAGTTGATTTAGCCCTATGGACTCTTCAGCTTTGATTTACATTTTTTTTACTAGAAAATAAGAAGAATGATTAGTAATTTCCATTTAATTCCAACTACCTTTATTGCTTATCTTGACAGATACGCGTATTTCGTCTACAATGTGCAGACTTCTTCAGTGTCGTGTACTAATACTCGACTGGGTTAAGGATTTCAGTTTGAGATTTAATTTACCTTGGGATTAGTTTTAATTTTATAAATTTGAAAACCTATCTATCTACTTAGCCGGCGTCGGTAGTGTAGTGATAAGCGTGACTGCTACTTGGCACCCCAGTAGGTCTGGGTTCAATCCCAGTCGACGTCGGTGGTTTTTCTGAGGCGAAAAAATCTGGTCACGTCTTCCTTCAGAAGGGAAGTAAAGCCGTTTATCCCGACTCATATTCATGAGTCGATAGGTAGGGTCCAGGTGGTGGAGTCGTCGTCCTGGCGTCGGTGATTGTCTCCTTGTGAGGAAATAGGCCGACGGAAAATTAAAAAAAAAATGAAAATCTACCTACTTAAACTACAATTTGAAAAGCCGAGGGTTGGAGAACTGGGGCCGCTCCATGTGGCTTAGGGTCGTTTGGCATAACTTCATTTGACATAAGATGTTGGATAATCAATGGTAATTTGGCATAAAGACCATTTGGCATAAATATCGTTTAGCATAATGACCATTTGGCATAAAAAAATAACGGTAATTTGGCATATAGACCATTTGGTATAAATACCGGAACATGAAAGCTGCTTCAGGTTCAGTTGGCATAATTATAATTTGGCATAACTTGGACATTCAAAATTCATTTGGCATTAAGATCTTTTGGCATTGATTAGCGAACCGTTCGAAAGAGATTATTTGGAATGAAAATCTGTAAAATAACATTTCACCAGAAGCATTTGGCAGAATGACAGTTTCGAATTATTTTCCTCCCCCCCCTTTTTCCCCCGCCCCCCCGCCCCCCCGCCCCCCTTTCCGCCCCCTCTTTTCTTCTTCGGGGGTGTTCTGTCTTCTGGGCTTGTTTTGCCGCTGAGCTTCGGTGATGTGTTATTGCGCCTCTCCCAGACTGGCATGCCGTACTCAATGACCGGAAGTATGATTTGTTTGTAGACAGCAAGCTTGAGTCCTCCCTTAGCTCAGTCGGTAAAGGCGCAGCTGCAAAGCAACAACCATGCTGGAGGTGGCTGGGTTCGATTCCCGGCCTGGTCTAGGCATTTTTCGTAAAGGAAAATTTCTCGACTCCCTGGGCATAGCGTATGATTGTACTTGCCACACAATCATACTAATGCAAAAATGGTACATGGCATCGAAAGCTCTTAATTAATAACTGTGGAAGTGCATTTAGAACACTAAGTTGAGAGCAAGCAAAAAGCTAATTGTGAAAGCAATAAGCTTGAAATGCTAAAGAAGAAGAAGCTTGCTCTTGAAGGACAATGTAGACCTTTTGTCTGCAGTAGCTTTAACAGAACGTTACGTTTTGTGACAGTTTTCTGTCGCCTGTCCTGTCGGGAACCGACAAGATAGACAGCTGAATTGGTCCATTCCACCGTTGTGTTGTTTAGGCTAATTTTACAATCATCAGACGCAACAAGTCTGGGAGATTTGGAGTATGGGAAGACGATAACCTGGGTGTTCGCTACGTTGCAAACAGATATTCCATTCAGTGAAGTATTCGGACAGGACATTCAGGCTTCGCTGCAGTTTCGCGGTGAGCGCTCTTGTTTACTCTACAATCGTAGACGACTGCGGTATCATCTGTGAACAACGACAGGGATCCAATTTCAGGAAGTGGGGGTATGTCCAAGGTGAACAGGTTAAACAGAAGCGGACCTAGTATACTTCCCTGCGGAATACCGGCAGAGATCTCTTGTGCATCGGAAAGGACACTGATTGGTCTGTAGCTTTTAGGAGAAGAAGGATCTTTCCCAGGTTTCTGGATGGGGATGGCTTAAGCTGACTTCCAACATGAGCGGAAATATCAGGCATTGCACAGTGGGAAAAAAAGTGCCCGAAACGCGAAAGAATTCTATATCTCAGCTCGGGGTGGAACGATTTCTGTAAATGTTACCTTAACTTGGAGGAAAGTTTCTAAGGAATCGAATGGACGTGGTCTCATTGGCCGCGCGGAACTGCTTAGGGAGAAAATGAGCTCATTTCCCCTAATATTTCTTTGTTGTTCAGAAATTTCTTTGCTCGGTGTGACTCAAGATCAACAAAATGATGCTAGTTCTTTGTGAAATTTCGTGGGAAATCGATTGAAGTTAGATTTCGTTTACCGCACGGCTCTGTGAATGAAGATATGGCTGATTTTACCCTGATTCCCCTAATATTTTTATGTTTTCACAATTTTCTTCGCTCGGTGTGACTCACGATCAATAAAATAATGCTAGTTCTTTGTAAATTTTTTTGGGGAATCGATTGAAATTGGTTTCATTTACCGCACGGCTATGTGAATGAAGTAATGGCTGATTTTACCCTGAATTCCATGATCATTCACCCTGAATTCACATGATCTTTGTGTCTGTACTGCTTTTACAGCGGATGACTCGGTCCTCGGTCTTAGCTAGATATCTAGCAGATTCTTCGTGTCGACTGTGTAGTTTTCAGACGCTTTCAATCATCACTCAAGGCAACATTAACCTTCCTCGGGTATTAAAAAAAACTGACACTGGTGAAAAAACCTAGTTCCAGTAACATTGGCCACCGGGAATCTGCTACAAAGGGAATGAGGTTTCGATTTCGATGTGTGAACAGAATTGCATACAAAACATTCCAGAGTAGTTGTAGAGAGTTGACGTCTTGGACAAAGTTTCTCAGTATGCCATTTGTCGTCCTTTAACATTATCAGATTAGTTCCAGATCATGCCGCAGAGATGGCACTGCAGTCTATCTTTGCCAAATGAAGCTCTATAGAGTTGCCGTCTTGGGAAAAAATCCCTCATTATGTTATTTGTCTTCTTTTGTCATTATCATATTAGTTCCAGATTATGCCGCAGAGATGGCGCCGCAGTCTACCTTTGCCAAATGAAGCTCTATAGAGTTGCTGTTTTCGGCAAAGTTTCTTAGAATGTCATTTGTCGTCTTAGTTCATGATCTTGCCGCAGAGATGGCGCTGCAGTCTATATCTGTCAAATGAAGCTCTAGAGATTCACCATCTTCGGCAAAGTTTCTCATTGTGACATTTGCCGTCTTTTGACGCAATCGTATTAGTTCCAGATCGTTCAGCAAAGATGGAGCTGTAGTCTATGTTTGTCAAATGAAGCTTGAGAGAGTTGCCGTCTTAGGCATGTTCGGTATGTAATATGTCGTCTTTTGTCATTATCATTATTTCAAGCATATGTAGTTCTAGAGAGATGCCATCTTCAGCAAAGTTATTGAATATGTCGAGGATCGTCTAATGGCATTGTCATATTAGTTCCAGATTTTGCCTCAGAAATGGCACTGCAGTCCATCTTAGCCAAGCTTTGAAGAATTGCTGTGTTCGGTAAATTTGTTCAGTATGCTATATGGAGACATTTCACATTATCATATTTGTTGCAGATTGTGCTGCAGAGAAGTAGTATATATCAGGCAAATGAAGTTCTAGAGAAATACTGTCTTCTAAAGGGCGATACGGTCAAAATTTGGTCAATATCAACTTGACGTATTTCTTTCAATTTTGCATTTAAAAAACCTGAACACCCCTCATTTTGAAGGTGTGTGTGTAGAATGTTGCTCCTATTTTGATTTTGGAATTCACTCTTCAGTTGTCAAAATGCCGTCCAAGCAAGAAGAGCAGCGTATCAAAATTTTGCTCGCGCATCGCGAAAATCCGAGCTACTCGCACGCAAAGTTGGCAAAATCGCTAAAAGTTGCCAAATCAACCGTTACAAATGTAATTAAAGTGTTTGGGGAACGTTTGTCGACAGCCAGGAAGTCTGGATCGGGGGGAAATCGAAAACCGGAAGCCGCTGAGACGACAAAGAGAGTTGCCGGTAGTTTCAAGCGAAACCCTAACCTATCTCTCCGAGATGCCGCAAATAAGCTGGGTGTATCGTCTACAACCGTGCATCGAGCCAAAAAACGAGCCGGACTATCGACTTACAAGAAGGTAGTGACTCCAAATCGCGATGATAAACAAAATACGACGGCCAAAGCGCGATCCCGGAGGCTGTACACGACGATGCTGACGAAGTTTGACTGCGTGGTAATGGACGACGAAACCTACGTCAAAGCCGACTACAAGCAGCTTCCGGGACAGGAGTTTTATACGGCAAAAGGAAGGGGAAAGGTAGCAGATATTTTCAAGCACACGAAACTGTCAAAGTTCGCAAAGAAATATCTGGTTTGGCAAGCCATCTGTACCTGTGGCTTGAAAAGCAGCATTTTCATAGCTTCCGGGACTGTCAACCAAGAAATTTACGTGAAAGAGTGTTTGAATAAACGTCTGCTGCCTTTCCTGAAGAAACACGGTTGTTCCGTACTGTTTTGGCCGGATTTGGCATCTTGCCATTACGGTAAAAAGGCCATGGAGTGGTACGCCGCCAACAACGTGCAGGTAGTTCCCAAGGACAAGAACCCTCCCAACACGCCAGAGCTCCGCCCAATTGAGAAATACTGGGCTATTGTCAAGCGGAACCTAAAGAAGACCAAAAAAACTGCTAAGGACGAGCAGCAGTTCAAGGCAAACTGGCTTTCTGCGGCGAAGAAGGTGGACAAGGTGGCTGTACAAAATCTGATGGCAGGGGTCAAGCGTAAGGCCCGGCAATTCGGATTTGGAAAAGCGGAAGCCTAACTGAATATGTTTCCTGAATTTTATACTAATTGAACTTGAAAAAGAAATTTAATTTGATTTTTTAAATAAACGATTTCACCGATTTACACGCGTTTTCCCTTGACCAAATTTTGACCGTATCAACCTTTACAAAGAAATAGAATATGTTGAAGACCGTGATTTTACATTGCAGGAAATCAGAGATCGCGCAAAAGTCTATTTTTACTGTTTTCAAAGATGTTCAAAATGCCAAGGACATGTTTTTTTAATGATCAATTTGTTTTAGATCGTACCGCCGAGATGGCAATTGAAGCTCTAGAGAATTGCGGTCTGGTACAAAGTTGATCCGAATGTAAAATTGTGTCATTTGACATTATGATTTTACTCCATTACAAAACTACACTTCATACTAACAAGTCATGCTGTTTAGGCTCAAATTCACGAAAACTCTCTTGGGTTCGTCTTGGCGGTCTCGCACGATATTTAGGGCACATAATGCTTTCAATTCTTGAGCTCCGAAAAGGTTCTTGCCTATATCGCCTTTTAACAGCGTTTTTATCAACATATTATGTTAAAAAAAAAAATAAACAAGGCAAGCTATTTAAAGCATTTGCAGGTTGAATCATAATGATAAATATTGTGAAGGAAAATAAAAGTTCATGAAACTTAACTAAAAAGTGCCCTCAGTGACTTGCAAAAAGTTTGCTTATACTTCTAGGCGATAATGACTACAATTTCTAACCTTACCAGTATGACTTGTGTAGTTTTCATTTGAAGTAGGTATACAGGGTGCGTGTGATATTTTTGCACTAAATTATATAATTCATTAATGTGTGTTTAACCCATTTTCTTCCTCTGTGGCGTAAACGCAACACCAGTTTTCGAAAATTCATGTGTAAGGGGCTATTCATAAACCACGTAGACTTTTCTGGGGGGAGGGGGGGGTGTCCAAAGTCTACGCTCCATACAAAATTTCAAAAAAATGTATGGAGAAAAGTCTACGAGGGGGGAGGGGGGGGGGTCTGAGATTTTCAAAAATGAGTCTACGTGGTTTATGAACAGGCCCTAACATGTGTGAATAGTCAAGCGGTTTGGTCTGTTTAAAAGATACATCCTTTGGCTTACCTTGTAGAACACATCATCTGTGAAAAATTCGATATTTTCAATGCCACTGACAAACGATTTTTCAGTGCAAAAAAATCAGTGTAGCACGGCGCGTGAACTATTTCCAGATTTTCACACACTACCAAAATGTCATGTAAATTTCTGTCCCCTGAGACCGAGACATGCAAGCATCCTTTAGCACGTAAGAATGAGTTGAAAGAGATGAGAAAATAAACTCAACCAAACACATCTTATGACGAATTGCGTATTTGTCAGTTTCAGGAGACACAAATTTACACGAAAGCTTTGTTTTCGTTGCCCGACTTTTTGCAAACATGAATCACGTCTCGTGTAAAATTCATAATTTCTAAGTGTGCAGATCTGATAATCTCAAAAGACGACAAATGGTACACTGAGACATTTTGCCGAAGACGGCAACTCTCTAGAGCTTCGTTTGGCAAAGGTAGACTGCAGTGCCATCTCTGCGGTATGATCTGGAACTAATGTGATTATTTCAAATGTCTTCATTTTACATTCTCAGCAACTTTGCTGAAGACTTCTACTCCCTAGAGCCTCATTTGGCAAAGATAGACTGCAGTGCCATCTATGCGGTGCAATTTGAGACTAATTTGATAATGTCAAGTGACTACATTAACAACTTTACCGAAGACGGCAACTCTAAAGCTTCATTTAACAAAGATAGACTGCAGCGCCATCTCTGCGGCAAAATGTGGAACTGATATGATAATTCCAAACAACTTCCAAACAACTTAGCCGAAGACGGCAACTCTCAAGAGCTTCATTTGGCAAAGATAGATAGCAGCGCCATCTCTGCGGCACGATTTGGAACTAATATGATAATATCAGAAGACGGTTCGTTACGCAATGAGAAACTTTGCTGAAGACACCAATTCTCTACAATGAGTCTGGAATGTTTTATATGTATTTCTGTTAACACAGCCAAACTATAACTGCCTTCCTTCGTAGCAGATTCCTGGGGGGCAAAGTTACCGGAACCAACTTTTTTTTTCCATTGCATTTTTGAGACCAGAACCTTTCAAATGGTGCATAGACATTGACTCTAAGTCAAAATTTCGAAATTCTACGAAGGGTTGAAATCCGGGTCAACATTGACCCTAATGTCCTTTTTTGTACAACCACCTTTAACTGATTTTGAAAAAAATATGTGCATGCAAAAATGAAAAATTCTGTAAAATATAAAAATTCAGGAAATTTCAGCTCGATTAGTATAATAATTAAATGGATGGCGTATATTGAAGTTGCGCCATGGGTCAGAATCGACCTTAATATCTTAGGCAGGTTAATCTCCTTCAGTTCTAGAGAAATGACATCGTCGTAAGCCTCAGTGGTTTTTAAGTTATCTACCCCCACACAAAACTGAATACATTTTTCCAATACATCGGGAATCTATAGTGAGTTTTAAAGTAAATCTACTGGTAACATCTCTAGTAACAATTCAAATTCCTTTCCCAGAGAAGTACAGGTGTTCAGATCACACTGAAATTCTTGCTTGTGCTAAAATGCAAGGTGAGCACTTTTCTAAGAGAGTTGTGATAAGACTCGAAAATTAATTCGAAGGAGAACTACGAGATAGTAGAATTTCAAGAAAAGATATACAATTCAAATTTCTGCGGATAGAACTTACTTTACAGTGATGTGTTCAATAACATAGCTGCAAACTTTGTTCTCTTCTGTTTAATTGAGCTAAACCAACGCCACAGAAGGACAAAATTATAGCAGTGGAGCTGCTAAAAATGTTTATAGACAACCTTATAATTAAATTTATTCTTCTTTGAGCAATCATAGTTTTTCAATGTTTTATCATTTATCAACAAATTTTTACCTCATCGAATTTCATTCCACGCCGTCTAGAACATTCGCTCCTTCCTTCCAGGCTGTGCAATTTTCAGCCATAGGAGCTAATTTCTCTGCCGGTTGCGCTGTGTGCTGTTGTTTTCTCTGTTCTTAACATATTCCTACTTCCAACCCACCGAAGCACGGCGAAACGGATCGACCAACCGGTTGATGGTAATGGTGGTACACCAACAACTACTCATCACAATATCGCCGAAGCAAAGCTGATTTGCCGAGTCGTCGCTGTATTATTTTTATTGCGTGGTGGATGTTGTTATCTTCAATTTCTTTATTTTTTTCACATTCTGCATCATCAAGAGGCACAGAATAATGATGAAGTTGAGGAAAACAAAAAAAAACCTCCTCGCACAAATACACCACCGGGATTACGTCGAAATCTACGGCTTGTTTTTCGACGGTGGAATCAAAATAAAAGTCGCACCAAAATAGACTAATCTCGAAAAATGGTCTGGCAAACAACAGCCACTCGCTGTTGTTTGTAAATATCATAAAAACGATGATTGGCGAAGGAATTGTCGAGAGTCTTACATGATACTCCATGAACTGATAAACGAGAAGTCCTCTTTTGATAAACCAGTTTATCAGCAGCCCACATGTGCCACCTATATAACCTTTTTTTTTTTTTTTTTTGTGCAACTAAACGAAAACCAGTCCCAGCCAGTTTCGAATCGATGACCTGAAAGTAGACCAAAGTAGGCGCGGTGAAACACGATGCCTATCGAACGGTCACGGCAGGGCCCCACTTGATTCACCATTATTGAATAAGCTTCCCGTGACTGTTGGCAGGAAGGAAATGAAATATGGGTTACATTTTCAGCTCGAAAGTTCATCAACCACGTGTTCCGGGTTCTCAACCGTAAATTTTCCGTTTCAAAAAGTTATTTCAGAACTCAAAACGAGCAAAATATTTTCTTCATACGTGGGAACATGTTTGCGCAGGCCCTTGTCTGTTCTGCTCGTTACATTTTTTTTTTCTTTTCATTTGCAGACACGCACAACGGGATGTTCGATAATAATATTTTGATTCTGCAAATGCCCAACTTCTGGTGTAGTCGTGGTGGTGTGGTCTGACAATCTGTAAAGGCATTTTTTCCAACAGCCCATATGCACACCTGCGTAAACATGCCACGCACACTGTTGGGCGATATTTTGTGTATGGTTGTGCGACAGGCAATTCTCACAACTATTACGATGGTGAATGTAATGCGAAAAGCCGGCAAAATATTACTTAGCGTGTATCTACACGGAGAATAGTATAAACGCAGTAGGCATACAAATGCGACGATAATGTATTTTTATAAGACGATAGTGTTGCAAAGAGTCAGAAAAACAAAAACAAGTCCTGGTCAGACGGGCCCCCTTTGCCTTCCCCCACACTGAACAAAAACCACCAATACCACTCTGGTGCGCTATCGTGTCGTAAAAGCGACGAAAGATGAAGATGAAGATGAGGCGACCTCCTCTCTCTCTATCTCTCTCTCTCTCTGCGCAATAGCAGCACCGCCATCTCACACACCAACCGACCCGTTGGTTCCGTTCGTTTCCCCATATGGCAATGGAAACCCCTCACGTAGGCCATCTTTTATTTTGGTTGAACCGCGAGAAAAATCATAACACTACCAAAACACGTGGTGGTTGGCCCTGGGAGTTCATTTATGTTTTCGTGTAAAATTTTCCACTACGTCACGACCGAATCATGCGTTCAACCGTCCGCATAGCAGAGTAGTAGGCCTTGCGTGAGGAACCGAAATTTACTCGGCAATTACTATGATCATAGTGTAGAGAGATCTATTTGTAGGTTTCAGTTTTAGGGGGTTGTTTGTTGAATGACTACTCTGCTTACGTGACGGTTGGTGCGTAGGCCATGGGGCGACCTACCCCTCCCCTCTATGAAAATCAGATATAGGGGATAACGGGGTTAGACTGTGGGCGTAAAGTAAAATTTTCCCCAAAATTTGGGAGAATTTTCCGGCTTTTTCTTGGTTGTGTTTTTCTTCGGGGTCTAAATGTTATAGAAGCAAAGGTTTTTTTTTACGAAATATAATATACGATAAGCGTTCTCAGCGAAATAAACTGTCGATATTCATAAGATTGCATTATGATTATTTGCCAGAAGAAATCATGAATTTCATTAATTTACCTTATGAAATATAATGATGTTGAACAAATAAAAATATGGAGCAACCTGGATTCGAACCTTGAACGTTGGGTTTATATATCAACACTTGTAAACGGAAAAGCTTAAAGGCGTACAAGAACAACGTCGTGCAAAACAAAATCCATTCATAAGTCAGGCTTTGAAATTTCAATGCATCGGTCATAAGTTAAACCTTATGATATTCTTAAGTTTATTTGCCCGAGTGAATAGCACAAATCTCGAGTAGTTCATGATTAGGGCCTTAAAGCCATTTGTAAACAATGACTTTAAATGTCGATCTCTTACGAATTACGAGAATCTAACTATATCCAGCTACTCCATATAGAGTAGAACTAACATTCTTCTACCAGATGCTGCTTTCATTTCACAAGGGTAATTTAATAGCGAATTCGTTTTTGATCCAGTTCCAAACTGGATCGGGTATCAAAATTGGGTCGGCTTGCTGTGTGTTAAAAGTCAGTGTGTTTGGTTTTATTTGTAACTCGTATCGGATGGGGGTTTGCACTGACAATAAGTTCGGGAATCGCAGGTTGGAACTAGTTCCAACCTAGGTTCGAAAACGAATTCGATATAAGATTCAAGAAAAATCGACCTTTAAAGACATTGTTTACAAATCGTTTACTCGAGCAATGTGCTACAAAGCAAGCTTACAGAGAGAACTTTCTAGATTTCAGGAGAAAGATTCAGGCCTTTCACTAACACAAAGAAGTTTTAAACTTTAGTACAAAATTTCTACTTTCGTGAAAAAAATGCTGCTTTAGGAAACTTGCAATGTTTATATTCCGAGAGTGATGAAGAAAATATCCAACGATTTGATAAGTTATTGATTATGACTTATTGATAATTAGAAAAAGCCTCTGATGAAATCCTTGGTTTAAATGATTTCACCATATCATGCTAGTTGTCCTGTTCAACATAGGTCATCCAGTAGGCCTGTTCCATGGAACGACAAACTGGCAGAATTGAGGAAAAAATCTAGACAATTCACTTTCACTTCTTTAAAAAACACTTTTAAAAATTTTTTTTGAGCGTATTAGCTATTGTGTTTGGGAAACTAGGAGAATTTAAAATTAACACTTCATATGATCACTTTAACAAAATAAAAATAAAATATTGAAGCACTTTTTCAAAATTATCACTAGTAAACGCGAGCAAATTCCTTTGAATTCCACTATAGGAAGCTTCTCTTTTGACAGATAGGCCTAGACAATTGTTCAATCGAGCAAAAGCTACTTCAGACTGGGACCAATACAAAAAGGCTCTGACTGAATACAACAGAGAATCGGGGCGTGCCAAACGAAAGGACTGTGAAGAGATCAACAACGCTCCAACAGCTACAAGGCTGCACGAAGTTCTTTCAAAACGATCATTCAAATGGTCTTGGCAACCTTAAAAAAGAGGATGGTAGTTTTACAGTCGATTGTTCCGATACTTTGGAAGAAATTATGAGAGCTCACTTCCCGGGGTCAACATCTGTATTTGCTGAAGCACAGGACTTAGATGAGGTAGGACGCTTTTGGTTAGCAGATGCTTATCTTAAAGCTAGTGAAATTTTCACGCCATCTAGAGTTGAATGGGCACTGAGTTCTGTTCAACCTTTAACATCAGCTAGGAGAGATGAACTTTCCCCAGCACCGCTCCAGCAGGGAAAAGATTTGCTTACTCCCTTGCTGACTGAATTATTCAGAGCTAGTGTTACTCTGAGTATATACCAAAGCTTGGAGAAAGGTTCGGGTTGTCTTTATTCCAAAAGCGGGAAAAAGAGATAAAATCAGGAGGATGCTCTGGGAATATTTGAAAGTAGATTTTGGTAAGATTCGGAAGAAGTTCTTGAAAAGATTTAAAGCAAGTTTTATGAAAGCATCTGGAAGAAGTTCCTTTAAAACATCTGGAGAAAGATCTTGAAGAGATTTGAAAAAAAAAATTGGAAAAATCCAAGGAAAGTTCATGATTAAAAAGGAGTAGGCTTTTGTGGAAGTCTGAGGTAAATATTTGGGAAGATCCGGAGCAACCCAACAGAGGATCGTATCGTTGGAAGGAGATTCTTAATTTCCCGTGGATTTCGCGTGAGTGTCTCCGTTTTTGGCCCTTCATACAGCGATATTGTGAATTTAGATCGGTGGCTCAATTTGATCTTGCTATTAAGTGGAGCTGCCTCCAAGCTAAGCGCTAGCAGGGATGGCTACCTTACATACACATACACAGATCCGGAGCAACCCAACCGAATTATCTGGAAAAAAATTCTTGGAGTATCTAGAGGTAGTTTTCTGTAAAATTTCAAAAAGATTTGAAAAAAAAAAAAATCCTGAAACAAATCTAGAGGACGTTTGTGGAACACAACATCTGGAACATGTCGAGGCAGTTATTAGAGAGAAAAAAAGTTCTAGGAGAGTTTTAGACGAAGTTCTTGACCCATTTGGAGTAAGTTCTTGGAAACGTCTGAATGTAGACTTCGTATAGATTCGGAAAAAGTTCTCCTGTAGGGTATTCATGGATAATCTGGAGGAAGTTTCTTATAATATCCAGAGGATGTTCTTGGAATGATCAGGATAAAGTCTTCAAAAAAAAAAAATAAAAGAATTTTCAACAAATCAAACAAACAAACAAACAATCAAGACAAATTTCTGAAAACATCTGTAAGTAGATTTCGAAACGATTCAGAAGAAATTTTCGGAAGGATTTGGAGGAAGTTCCAAGAAAGCATTTAGAGACATTTCCTGGAAAACACCTGGAGAAAGATTTTCAAAAGATTTAAAAAAAAAACCTTGGAAAAATCTTAGGGAAGTTCATGTTTAAAAAGAAGGAAGTTTAGGTGAAAGTCTGAAGTAAATATTTAGGAACAAATATTTCGGAAATATTTTGGAGGATCGGGAGCGACCCAACAGAATAATCTTGGGGTATCTAGAGGAAGTTTCCCGTAAAATTTCAAAATATTTCCCCAAAATAATCCTGGAACAAACCTAGAGGATCTAGCATAGGAAAAAAAGTTCTGGGAGAGATCTACACGAAGTATGATGATATGACGACATATGGAGTATATCGAAACGATTCAGAAGAAGTTTTCGGGAGCATTTGAAGGAAGCATTTCTTAGAAAGCAACTGGAGAAAATTCCTGGAAAACATCTGGAAGAAGTTCTTCGAAAAGACTTGGAAGAAGTTCTTGGAAAAATTAAAGACGACTAAAGCCTTCAGACCTATCAGACTTTCCGCTGTTCTATTAAAGACAATGGAACAAATATTTTGGATGGTTTTATTAAGCCAACAAGCTTAATAAAGTCTCCCTTGAGCAAAAACCAATTTGCCTACCAATCAGGAATATTGCCTACAATAACGGCGCTACAATCGCTAGTTAATAAAATCGAGAAATCGCTTGAAGCCAAAGAAATAGCTTTGGTAGCTTTTCTTGATATTGAAGGAGCATTTGACAATGCATCCTATAGCTCAATGCGCTCTGCAATGGAAGCAAGGGGCCTGGATAACTGTATTATCGACTGGATTATGGCGATGCTAAAAGACCGAGAAATGTCTGCTGACCTCATACAAAATAAAACTCTATTTATTTCAAATCGATAAGCCAGATTTTATTGATAACTTTACCCATTATATTGCAATATAATACTGATCAACTACAGCATATGTTTTGGAATAACACCGCCTTTAACCTTCTTGGCCAGCTCCAGACGTTTTTCGAAACCGTCACAGGCGGCACGCACGACTTAATTCGGTGGTAGATCTGATACTCCGTAACGCACCACGAAAAGGTGATCTACCAGCGTTACGGGTCTGGAAAGGGGTTACTAGAGCTCCCCGAAATTTGGCAAAACGATCCTGGTAGGGTATTAGGCTTTATAAAACAAGTTGTGTCTAACTGGGATCAAGGGCTATGTCACCCAATGACCATCACACCTTAATTTTGACAGGATATTTGACTTGCACCAAACCAAATATGGGTCATACAACAATAATCCTAATGAATGGATGCAGTTGTGCTTTGGCTCTACAGAAGGGGAATAAAAATATATTGATAACAGGTGGACGAAGCATTCAATATCGAAATTTTTTCGATTTCCGAGGTATCATACAAGGTCTAACATAGATTTCGAGGTCATTGTGAATTCAAATCAATAGACCCACTTTCCTTTTGTTGCATTTTCATTATTCCTATATGATTTGCATGGAATAACACCAAAAGTTTCCTTTACCACGATTCAGGCACAGTAACTCCATCTTGAAACGAAACGTGTCCGTCAATCTCCTGGCGACGTCATCTTCTTGATGTAGATTGATGTCCGAATGATATGTGTGTGATCATACCGAAGATTTCCGTTGCGATCCTTGACTTGCTCTTGCTCCATTAACGAGAGCAAGATGTCTGAGCCCAGAATTGGGTTCGTTTATGTCTTTCTTTAAAACCCGATAAGTCTCCAGCACGTCCAAAACTAAAAGAGCCCACTTTTTAAAACTGAGCTGGACATCGCGTGCAACTGAGTCAAATCAACTCTCCAACTGAGTTAAATTTGGCGATCATGAGCCAGTCGTAGTCCCGTACATTTCAGCGATGACATCAGTAACGTCCAATGTAGTATTGCTATCTCTTAAACCAAGAAGTATTACAAATAGTAAGAAATGACGGAATATGATGGAAATCGTGTATGCTATTTAACATCGCATTGGAGGGTGCGATTCGAAGAGCGGGGATAGACCCGAGTGGAACGATCTTCAGGAGTCCGTCCAACTATTTAGCATCGCCGACGACGTTGATATCGTAGCAGCGCAACTTTGAGACGATGGCTAGAAACGTACACCAGATTTGAGGCTGAAGAAAGTAGGATTAGGCTTGTGATTAATGCGTCAAAGACAAAATACATGAAAGGAAGAGGCTCTCGAGAAGACAATGTAAACCTCCCACCACGAGTTCAGATCGACGGTGATGAAATCGAGATGGAAAACGAATTCGTGTATCTGGGCTCATTGGTGACCGCCGATAACGACACCAGCAGAGAAATACAAAGGCGCATTATGCCTAGCAATCGTGCCTACTTTGGACTTTCAAAGTTCGTCGAACTACAATGTTGATCATCTACGAGTCATTAATTAGACCTTATTGGCGTAGTCGCAATCGAAATCGAATACTTTACTGATTTTTAGAACAACTTCTTAACAACCTGTTGATTTAAGAAACAACCTTGAAAATTTGTTCATTCCAATTGTAACTCTTCTCAATATATTTCTTCGTTCCCATTTCTAATCCACTGTTGTTTCGCTCCCCTGTTCAAGACGTTATGGGTGACTCCCGGAAGAAAACTGTCCACGGAATAATTCCGGAATAATTGCTTGAAGTCCATCGAGCTATTGGATACCGTGACCAAGGACGCACCGACGGTTGCTGCTGGTCTGGAAAAGTTCCAGAAAATGAACAACAAGGCATCGAACGTTTCAATTTCTTTCATTCACGATGACCTTTTGGACCTGATCCGGTACAAAAATACTGCGATGGAAGTCTGGTCTGTGCTGGAAACTGTCTACGGCAAGATGGTCGATCAAGGAGCACCTAAAGATGTTTGATGAACCGGTTCGACAACTCATCTGCTGGTGCCTAAGCTTGAAGAAGGAGACCTGGTCTCGCAAGTGTGGCCCTGCACGAATCCTATAATCTCTTGGTAATGGCGTTGGAGAGTCTGGGTAAAGACAAGTTGATCCTGGGTGTGATTCGTTTTTCAGCGTACTCAGCGAACTGAAGAAAACTCTAATCGGATGGTTGATACGGATAAGGAAATCTTGCCCCTTTCGCTGGATTCAAGCAGAAGCCAAAGAAATTCACGGGCAAATGCCACAGGTGCCACAAGAAGGGTCGTTTGGCTTACACCGCTAACGTCGGTTCTGAGGACGAAGCTGTTCCTTTCATGGCTGGTAAGAATGAGTCTGCGGAAGCTAACCACATCAAAGTTACGTTCAAGCTTGATTCCGGAGCAAGTCATCACTAAGGTAATGACAAAAGGTATCATGTCATTGGAGCAGCTTAAACAGCCCGAGGTAATGAGCGTGGTCAAGGACAACCAATCAATGACGGCTTGGCATCAAGGAATGATATGCGGAGTCAATTTTCATGGCGTAAAGAAGACCATAAGGTTTTTTTTGGTACCGAACCTGCGTGCAAATTTGTTACTTGACTAGAGGATGGCCAAAGCTGATGCAGCAGAATAGAACGGACAGCTGTTCAACTCACGGAATGTTAAATTCGACGAACTTTCCTTTCCGTTTGCTACAAAGCAACAACCAAAGGTGCCGTTGATAGTATTACTATACGATCTGTAAGTTGGATCCGATGACGAGCATCAAAAAGAAGCAAGCTTGACGACTGCACCTGCCGAGCAAGAAGTGGAAACCCAAAGTGACGAATCTGGAGCAACAAGAAGTGCCGATGACGTGTACGAGACTAGGTGATTTCGAACCTTGCCATGGCACCCACGAGGCACAGCGAACGGGTGCGCCTGGTAAGTTGAACGATTTTTTCACTGGAAGAATTTTTACTGCTGTAGAATATCGCTCAACAACGACTAAGAATGCACGCTGTCCGATATACCTGGCTCTTGCGATGAGATCTTTTGCCACTTAGATGGTTGAAATTGGTTGCCAGCTGTGAAGGATGAACTCACCTCCAAGAAGGAAAACGACGGCTGGTGTATTGTGGAACGCCCAATCCATATTTTGCCTATCAAGCTGAAATGGGGGTTTCGCATCAAGGAGAATGAAGATGGCAAAACGGCTCGTTATGAAGCGCGTCTAGTAGCCAAGGGGGCTTCAACAGAAGGTTGGATTGGACTACACCAAAACCCATGCTCCTGTTGTAAGAATGGCGACGATTCGGACTGTACTAGCTGTGGCATCCACTGTATCCAATCCACTGCTGTTTTACTCCCCGTGTCAAGAGACCTTTAGTCCTCTACGCCCATGGAAACATGGACATTGGTGTCTTTGAACGGAAAGTGTGGCGTACGGTTTACTGCGGAAGACAGAACGTGGAGGAGGCTTATGAATCAAGAATGCATCAGTTGCTGGGAGAACCTTTCACACTGCTAAAATCGGTCGACTACGGTGGGTTGGGCATGTCGTAAGAATGTCGGACGACAGTCCAGTTAAAATGATTCTCGATAATGATCCGACGGGCACAAGAAGAAGAGGCGCACAACGAACAAGATGGATCGATCAAGTAGAAGGCGAAATTTACTCATACACCTAATAGAATGGAGGCATCTTCTGTGTAATGCAGAGGCCACCTCGGCCTTTGCCTATTTCTACTATGACCAAATATTTGCCATAAGTATAGAATGTCCCAGAAAATAAGGGCACACTTTTCTAACGCTGCCATTTGAACATACATTTTTTATTCGGGTAGTCTGTCGGCTCCATCTCATTGGTTACACCCAAACGTCAAACCGAACACAACTCCCCCCCCAGAGACCACTTCCCAATCCTCACAAAGGGCGAAACGGCTAACGTGGTGTGAAAGCGGTGCGTATTGCGATCCGGAAGTTCGGGGAGGATTATTCCCTTGCGGACCACACGAAGTTAATGAAAAAAGGAGCTTCGAACCCCAAATTGAACTGTATGTCACAGTTTTCGCCCAGAATATGTACTGCATCATGATGGACGACGAACCGTATTCGAAGTTGGACTAAAAGCATCGCCGGGATCGCAATATTACACGATTCGTGAAGAAGGTGATGTTGACAAGGCCGCCACCTCAGTTTTCCTTGAACAGTTTGGCACAAAGGCGATGGTCTGGCAGGCAATTTGCTCTTGCGATAAATTTGCAAAGCCGTATACATCGTGAATGAAGCAATGAATGCAGATATTTACGTCAATCAATGCTTGAAAAAATACCCGTTGCCGCTGATTCGTCAACCTGACAATCCTGTAATATTCTGACACGACCTTGCTTCGTGTCATTACGCTAAGTTGACCATGGACTGGTACAAAGCGGAAAACGTGATAATTGTACCTAATTTACCGCACCACGCGAATCCTAAGTCCACACGAATACCCCCAATTGCCCTGAAATTAGTTCCATCGAAGGATTTTAGGCTCTGGTCAAGAGGTATCTTCGTAAACATGTTCAGCCAGCTGATACAGTGGAAAAGTTCAAAAGAGGTTGGACAAGAGCGTCTAAAATCGTTCGAATCGAATATAAAATGGCAATCTGTTCATTTCTGCATCAAGATCTATTGCTGCTTGCTTTTAGCTTCGATAGAGTTTAAATAAGTTCAGTTGAATTCAGTTTGAAGTTTCTCTCTCTCTATTGAAAGGGTATGCAAGAATTGTCAAATCCGATTGTCGTCAACTGAGTCGTCAATTAC
This sequence comes from Aedes koreicus, assembly GCA_024533555.2. NCBI lineage: Eukaryota > Metazoa > Arthropoda > Insecta > Diptera > Culicidae > Aedes > Aedes koreicus. Next base: position 76,240 of record JAHHFK020004583.1, on the reverse strand, counting down.
GAATTATCTTCTGAATGGTCAAACATTACAATCTATTTTTTTTTTTGACCCCATCGTCTCCTAAATCTGCTGCGCATCATATCTTTGTGCGTACGATGATGGGACGGCCCTTTTCCGCCGTTTTGTGATGTTTACATTGTTGATGTTATTCACCAATCCGACGACGGCAAGAGAGTGGTTCGTTTCAAGGTCAAAACCGCACCCCAAAAATAAGAGGAGAATAAAACGGTTCGATAACGTGGATCTGAAGCTTGTTTTTCGTAAAGCTGGCGAGAGGGGGTTTGTTGTTTACTAGCAATGTGAGTAGTTTCTGTTTTTGTTTTTAGCAATAATTGGAAAGGCTGGGGAAGACGACGGGGTCGTGGGGGAAGCGGTGTCAAGCGTCTATGAGTCAGTCAACGGCAAATTCGGTTTGTTTTCGAGCTGCGAGAGATTCAAACTGGCTGAAACTGGTTTGGGAATGGTTCCATGTTTTCGGTTCAGGTCGGTTTTTGCCATCGGTTAGGTGTTATTATTTTAGGTTGGACTATTACCGGAACGTTTGTGGATTGCTGGTGATAGTATTGTTTTGATGAGGAGGAACATTAAGGTGGAAAAACGGTACGTTGACCTTGAGAATTTACAACCTTTTCGTTTATTGAGTAATCGATTTGCTGTCAAGTGTTATCTCCTTATAACATCAAATATTGCTTCTGTAATTCGGTAGAATGTATAGGAAGGTTACCGGGTAGCGTTTATCGATACCTTTGAAAGCCATGAAGAACGATGTCTTCCGTATGAAATGGAATCGCACCCTTGTCCTTTCTACCAAAAGAGAATCAAGTGATTGTAATCATTTCAATGACAAATTCTTCTCACCTGTTTGTACAAAATAAAAAACAGCTAGGAGCAAAAAGTTGTACCTCGCACAATAACAATAACAACTTTTTTTTTGTTACTATTCACACAGCAGCGTCTTATACTGCCATAAACTCTGGCCAAGTAAACAACAGCCAAAAATAAGAAACGAGAAAGAAAAATGGTGAAAAACAAACAGAGCTGCAAAGAGCAGTCGGCAATAACGACTCACAAAAAAAAAAAAAAGACGTAAACAACAACAAATGCGGACTTCGCATCGCAAATCGCAGCAACCAACACCACATCATCATCATCATCATTGTCATGGCAAACATTGATTATTTTTTTTTTCGAACGGGTTGTGCGGTTGGAGGTATTATGCAATTTATGTCAACCCCTTCTGTTCTATATTTCCTTGGGCTGTGCGTCACAAACCGATGCTGCTGCTTCCTCGGATGCGGCTATTTTTTTTTTCTTATTTTCCCTCTTCGATGCATTCTTGTTTGCAGCCAGCGAAGGCATTGCCAGATAGTGCTCATTCTCGGGCACGTTTCGCTGTTTTCTATTCCAACCAATTCTACAATTTTAAGTTTCTGAAATCTTTGCTGTTTTTTTTTTACCGAGATTATTACATTCACTGACCTGTTTGAATCAATTTCTTGAGAATCAATGTTCTTCCTCAGCTATTCTGGAAAAGCTTACGAGATCAGAAGTATTGTTGGAGTTTTGTCTGGCGTGCATTTACATTAAATTCAGGGCACAGGGTATGTGTCCCTTTGCTCAGTCTAATATGCAGCAGGTGGATTACATTTTATTTTATAACTCATGAAGTAATTCAGATGGAAACGATATTCAAGTAGAGAAACTTAGGCTTAGATATGTTTAATAAGACGTTTGCTGCTCCGAATAACGGAAAGTTAAACAACTTACTTTCTAAAGACGATAACTTTCGACTGATATGGATGTAATGTATTTGGTCTATTCGTGGATGCAACTTTGTCTCACACCCGTATAGTTTGAAATAATCGAGAGAAGACATTTTAAAACAATTGAATCCTAGCCATCTGATCACGCGAACAACAATTAAACACCATTTGGCGTTGACGGCACCATCGAGACAACGACTCTTCACGCAAAAATTAACAGTTTCTTATAGGATTATCCGGTAGAGTGAAAAGATAAGACAAGCACTGTCTAGCTTCACACACAGACTGACAGATGCTTATGTTAGTTCATCATAGGAGTAAAGAGTTTACAAAATCGCCGTCAACGCTAATGCATCACAGCAAGCACTGATACTGTTATGCGTTTATTCTGACTGATTCATACGCAAATAAACACATGTCAGTCACGTTCATATTTTCGCATGCTTTTAGGCATTATTTTGAACAAACAATGAACAAATTGTATGTAAAAGTACTTTCCAATATATATTTCAACTAATGGGATGCATATATCAAAGTTTCGCTTTCACATTGACCCAATAAAAAGGAAAATCTGCGACGACTTCAACTGCGTTTTTCTCAGCTGCATGTTTTTGCTAGTGGGACTAACATGCGTTTATGGGCAGTTTACTAACAATCATCGTAAATAATATTTTTATTATTTCTTTACGCACTTCATTTTGAGCTATATTCGCTATAGTCAACACTTTTCACAAGACAAATCAAAGCTAAACTAACCTTAAGATACTGAACGATTTCGACTTATGATCGTTAGGCCAATGCATTAAAAAAATAGAAATACTACTAAATTGATATTGTATTATGTACTTCGGTTTTGATTTGGATAAGCCATTATTATAACCACATATTGGTACTGAAATAACTTCCTTCTATTAATTGAAAAGAGCTGGTTATCAGTTGATCAAAAGACTGCCTGCTCAGCAGCTGTATTCAATCTTTTATACATGTCGAATCGTAGATTTACAATAGGAATCATTTTGCATGTGTTCGTACTTATCGTTTATAAGTTGATTCAGACTTAAGATCGATTAACTCAGACATAACAATTCTACCCCGTTAAGCAAACAATTTCTATATTATTTAATCTTTTGAATCATACAAATCCTCCGGGGAATATGCAAACAAGTGTCCCTATTTTATTACAAAATTCCGAATTCCGATAGCATATCATCCTTATAACTACATTTCCATATTTCCTTATAACTACATGCAGGGTTGGCACTACAACTACGTGCCAACCCTGGATGCAACTTGAATATTACACCGAAAAAATAAATCACATAATCAGTGGAAAATATCCACTAGAAATTCAGTTAACTTTCATGTGATTCAGGAAGTGGAAAATGCTTTGCCATATCAAGTGAATCTTATGTGTCCAGTGAAATGTAAATGATTAGTCAAGTAGAATGTAAAAGTCACTTATTTTAGAGTTGGAAAATATCTACATGTGTTTCCAGTAGTAGCTAAGTGAAATATTTTTTGAGTGTAGGACACTTGACAGCTGTAGTAGGCTTCGGTTTATGAGTGCAAGAAAATTGTAAAAACATCACCCACTATAGAAACCCGGTCAATAGTTGTTTGAATTATTCTGGCGAAACCGGTTCCATGATATTCCCGTTCGCAGGACCTCTCCCATCAACAACACACATCACCCATATGTTAGTTGCGGCGGTGGACAATCAGAACGTTCCCGACAAAAACAATAATACAGCAAGGGTATTTGCAGACACAGAGGAAACCGGCCTTTGCTGAGCAGATAAATAAACAAGATCTGCGTGTTTGTGTACCTAATAAAATTGACAAATATTACGCCATCGATCGTGTAGAAATGCCGGTTTCGTGCCGGTCGTTCGATGTGCTCCGGGTGGCTGCGGAAAAGAAAATGTGGCAACGTGGAGGAATTTCTGCAAAGTTGCAACTTGGGAGGACTGGAGTAAATTAATTGCATATGGACAGGCTTCAGGTGTAAGGTTTTGTTCTGCAAATTGTAATTTCATGTCTTTTTGTTTCCCCTGTTTGCAAAATTTCTCTCTACGGAACTATCAATTTTACGATTAGAATTTTTACTCTAAGTTTGGAATTGACATTCGTGAATTTAGGTTTATAATTGAGTTCTGAACTAAATTGTCAAAAATTCAGCGTCTCACGCCTTAGTTTAAAATGAAAAAGGCTGATAAAGACATTTAATTTAAATTTAAACTTTGACCATTTCAGGTATTCTTGTGAAATCTAATATTGCGTTAGCCTATGATTTACCCCCAATCTAACCCAACTTTTCTTGCGTTTTTTCCATTCCAGAGGCCGCAAGCGGTTCGTCTCCGAGGGTGACGGTGGCCGCGTCAAGCCGGTCAACCTTCTTGCCCGTGACTTCTAAGAGACGAGTTCAACATCAACAACAACGCTGCATTTGCATTGAGGCGCCAGCGCGCGTAAATGATAAATGGACAAACGCGCGCCGGTGCGTCCTCATTTGTTAAATCACAAGGCAGCCATCTATTTTGTTTACACGTATGGATTAAAAAAAAATCAAGTACATTGGAGCCGACACCTCTAAACTACAAACGATGAAAAATGCTAACTTTGCCGCCAAACAGAGCAGGGAAACACAAACACCCAATACCATCTTCACCCCGGGCCATCATCGACCGCCGGAATTGCAATTTACCCCAGAAAATACCAAGCTTAACTCCAATCATAGTCATCTACTTAAACACATGCATCTTTCTAAGGATTTTCAACCAAACACCCTAAACACTAGTGTACGTTCATCAAGAGACCGAGTGAGATTTAAACAACTCCAACTACCTGTCAGGAAGAAGAATAAGAAGAATATGAAGACGTCATCGTCTATTTTCTAGCAGTTAAGGCCGCAACGTATTTTTTTTTTATTATCATGAAGTCGAGACAACTAACCGATTTACCGATCACATTTGCTACTATTACAAAACTACAAACACGGATATGCCAGAAGAAGGAAGAATTATTCAAAGAAAATGGAACAGCCAAAGCATTGCAGGAAAAGAAATGATGGAAAACAGCGACGGCGAATAGTAAGTAGAAGGTAGCAGATTCTCAAGCAAAAACATCAAGGTAAATTTATTAGACAACTAAGCTTAACTTACAAACCTATCATATGCAAACACAAAATATTCAAAAATCGTATAACAAAAAAAGAAATTAACCATTAAATCGAAGATGAACTAAATTTACTCGACATTTGTTCACACCAGATCATTTGGAATATAAATGTAATCAATAAGCAAAAATAAAAAGTGCGGAAAATTAAATTTCCCATCAAAGTAGGCCATTTTTAGATCGAAGTAGGCTGAAAACCCCAGTTGGCGGAATTCACACTAACAGAATTTTAGTACATTCTAGACACCATATAATGTTTCCTTTCCTTTGAAATTTTAATTTTACTAGAACGAAATCAGTTGGAATTTAACGTAACTTTCTTCAGTGCTCTTTAGGTCGTAAATACGGAACAAAGTTCCGTCCAGCCTTCTCGGTTTTGTATTTCTGGGTGTTAGATCAGTATACATATAAGGTAAAGCAATCCTGCAAGCTGCTTTTTTCCACCACTGCTTCGGATATTGGCGGTGGTCCTTCTAGAACACTAAATTACACTTTGTTTGGATATTTGGAATCTAATGGACTGAGAGGTCGTTGAATTTGATAATACATACATGGAAAAAATGCTACCTGAACTTATTACTACTTGTTTTGATAGAGCGGAGGAAAAAAGGGCGAGACAACAGTTTTGTCTTGGTTCTAATGCTACGGTCCTAGCTATTAGTATGTCTCTTGGATAGCCACCGGAATCCTTTCCCTCGCCCCTCCTATCCAGTGTATTTTGAAGCAAAGGAAATCATAAGCTATAGCGAGAGAAAGAGAGGAAGGGGAAAAAAGAGGAAATGGAAATCGATCGTATATGTTATTTCTTTTAAAAAAAAATATGGAAAACAAATGCATATAACATTTAGAATTAAACTGTATCGTACTGAAACTAAACTCTGAATACAAAGAAGTCAGTGAAATAATAAAGCTGGTCCCCATGAAGGGGTACCGAAGGATGAAAAAAAAAAATGCTAAAAATCAAAGGCCGACGTCTTTTGCCACTGCCCGTTGGTTGGATATCACATCCATGCTCACTGTTTGAAATCGAAGTAGCCCAAGTTCTAAAGTTGTTTTTTTTTCGATCATAGTACACAATGTTTCTGCCTCGTGTCATTCGCTATTCAAAATTCTTTTCAAACAGCCAAGAGTTTGGCTCCCATGCTCCCATGAACTGGTAATCCAACTTTTAGTTGGTGTTACAGTTAATCCACCGGAGATACGCCAGCGGAATCTGTTGAGAAGTTTGAGGTATCGGATCACAAAGCGCAATCAGAACTCTGCAGGTGAATCTAATTCCGCTAATGGCAAACCGGTATGAGTACAAACGGGACGAATAGCAAGCTGTTTTTCAAGATGGATTCGGGATGAAGTCAATTGTCATTAACGTGGTGAAAAATTGAGAATAATAATTATTGCTTACTACGTGGAAGAAGCAAAGATTTACAACAAGACGTTTCCACTGAACATGAGGGAGATTTATTTAATTATTTTACTAATTTGGTGTCCAAATGGTACAAAAAAAAACTATCTTAACGCTAACAAAAACTGTCAGCTTGTTTAGTTTTGCGACATATTAAAATCGAAAACAGACGACACACAATTAAAGGCACGTTGCAAAGCAATCGTTCCAGAGTTCGTCCCGTAGACTGTTCCCCTGTGTGGAACTCTAAGGAGGGGGAGGTGTTTCGTAAGATACGGCAACGAGTCTGCAGTGGAATATCGGCGAGCAGTGATGGGCAGTTTATTCGATCAGACAGCAAATCCGCGATGATAAAAGTGCCTTCGCGGCTTCACGGCGAATTTGAAGAGTGTCCAAATGAATCAGAAGGCAGCGACTCTCGTAACTCAGAAGGTTGAAAGGGCCCCTTCAAGGCAGTCTACGAAGAGCGTATCGGATAAAACGTCGTTGAATTGATTCAATACGTTCGACGCCATTTTGGACATGAGGGTTCCAGACCGGGGAAGCATATTCCAAGGTGGACCTCACCAACGAACAGTACAGCGACTTAAGGCAGCACACGTCTCGAAATTCTTTAGCCACACGAAAAATTTAGCCGAGATTTCGGGAAGCCTTCGTTATGATGTAGGACGTGAGTTTATCGTCGAGTATCACACCAAGGTCCTTTACCTGATTATCTCTTTTCAGAGGAGTTCCAACCAAGGAATAACCGAAGATAATATGTGACTTCTTCCTAGAGAAAGTGACAACGGTACACTTTTCCGGATTCAAGAGCCATACAGTTCACCTCGCACCACCTTTGTACTGTCTCTAAATCTTCTTGCAACTGTCTCGTAGCGAATCCACGCGAGTGTAGATTTTAAGGTCGTCAGCAAGGCTTAGCCGATGAGATTTCAGCAACAAGTTAAAAATACAAGAGAAAAATCAGCGGCCCAAGATGACTACCTTGGGGAATGCCGGAAAAGGCGGGGAACGAAGAGGACAGCTCATCGCCAATTTTAACCTTGAGAGTTCTGCCACAAAGATACGATTTGAACCAGTGAAGGCGCCAAAGCCAAGTATTTCCAGTTTTGCCACAGCGATGTCGTGGTTGATTCTGTCGAAGGCAGTAGATAGGTCCATGTAGACAACGTCCGTTTGTGAACCAGATGAAATCCCATCCACGATGAAGGAATTGATTGATAGAAGGTTTGTGGTCGTTGAACGCTTCGGCATGAATCCATGTTGATCGTCGCTGATATATTGCTTCACGTGGAAAAATACGGGTTCCAAAACGGTCAGTTCAAACAGCTCAGAGGCTGCGCATAAGCTCGAAATTCCGCGATAGTTATCAGCATTTCTCCTAACTCCCGTTTTGTGCACGCAAGAGAGAAGTCTTTAACTTGTTTGCAGCAGTAACGATATCTGGTCGATAGGGATTGCGTTGAAATACCGGTCAGACAAAGGGACGTTATTCGAAGCAACTTCGATTTGCTGTGGCTGGCGGACATCGTTATGGAAAACATATGCAAACTTTCCCGAGAACATACTACAAATGTCGACAACGGATTCAGCGATAATCCAGTTCCGATAGATCGATCTATGTAAACCGTTCTCCATGCGTTGCTCATTGATGTGTCGCCAGAACCCCTTAGGATTATGCCTCAGTTTGCTTTGAAGCTTGCGTTGGTGGGCCGAGAAGCAGCTTCGAGCCAACTGCTTATATCGATGGTTGAGCGTCACGTACGAGGAGACCAAATGTAATATTTTTGTAAAGATTTTTCCTATAAATATAGCTTTGAGCTCGCCATACATCATCAAACCCCTGCGTGCTGCAAAGAGCTTCCGAAAAGCTCCCCCAACAGATGCGACTGCTTGATAGTACCAATTAATAAAAAAAAATTCAGCTTTTTAGCCGAATAGTGGCCGTGTTTGGTGTGGGTGATGCTGGCGCCGGACAGAAAGTGGTCTTGCTCCCCTTGGATGCTGATCATTACCTCAAGTTGCTCCCGGTGCCTGCGAATTGCTTTTCATTTAATTCCTGAATATCAAATGGTTCTCTTAGTTTTTTTACAGCGACTGAAGTTTTCGGAAAATGCTGACTACACAGAAAAAAATAATTAATCTTAACAAGCGCGTAAAATTTCCCCTCGTTCGATTCCAAGCCGAAGGAATTGTGAACAACAAAATTGTTTGCAATCCTTCATACAACAGACTAGATGCAGGCGTTATCTGAGTTAAATTTACATGAAATATCCCATTATTTTCTGCCAAATCTAGCATTCCCTTTATGTGCATTAGTTAACGCAGAAAATTAAATGTTTCTTGCTATCTGTGTATTTTTAAATGGGAAAGCTCCCGGAATTGTGACTGTTGTGGATTTTATGACTAATTTGATGGCAAATTCAGATACCGAATAGGCTTTCGATTGCTGGGAAATGAAAAGTAATGAAGTCTTCAAAGCGAACAATCGGTTTATTGATGGATTGGTCATGATGAGCGTTTTAATGAAATGCATGCATTCATACATTCACCCTCAGTCAAACGAAAGAGCAAGAATTCCTCGTTGTCTGCTAACGACGCACTACTGGTAGTAGTGCCATTTGGTCAAACCAATAGCAAAAACATTGTGAAAAATCTCCGATCTCTGAAAAAAAAAACTTCTGATCTCTGATGTTCAATGATTGGCGGGAGGTGTTGGCGGGTTTAACAACAAGAAATGCAACACCGGTGCGGGGAACGCGAAGTTGGTCTATTTTAGCTCGTTCTATTCAAGTTTTGCTGATGCAAGTCAAGTATAAAGTTGTTGCAAATATAGACCACCGCTGAAGATGCCCTAAGTGGTTAACATGCTTTGGGCCAAGCGAAGGTCGTTGACGAAAATCTGTATGTTTCGAAAGCAACTAAGGAAACCACTAACTTTGCGCTTCCGGAGTTGATGCATAATTTAAATCTGATCGTGGAGTACTGCGAACAAGATATTGTTTCTATTGACAAGCAGAAGTGCGTAGCAAAAGATCGTGAAGAGAACTGGAGAAGGAGAATCTGATAAAAATTACTCAATTGGAGGAAGACTACATCCACACGCTAGAAGGAGCTTTAGATGTGGTGAGAGCTCTCGTCGAGCCCGAGAGTGGTATCGTTGCTTTAGAATAATGCGAACGAATTTTTATCAGTATTCAAAGTGAATTCCCTTCAGAATATAGTGAATTTGGATTGGCGGACTTGGATCCAGGCTTAGTCGCACCGTTGATGGCGGCTCGACTCAAAGAATGGAATCCTTTCATCAATCCGACTATACATCTGGATTTATTCAAACGTTGGCGATCGATTTTTGAAGTTGTCACGAAAGGCTTGCTCCGTTTACCACACGAACAAACCCCTGTCAAATCATGAATTTCTTGGGGAACATTGACACTTGCTGTTTCCTGAGAGACTCTGGAACATCAAACTGGCCTTTCGCAGTCAGATACTGGTTTCCGGGAATTTGTTTAAAGTCCGCTTTTACGTGTATTTCATCGTCCATGATGCAGCAGTGTGGTTTCGTCAACATTTGTGTGTACAGATTACGCGCACGTGTTTTAACTGTCCTATCTGTTTTTCATTACGGTTTGGAGGTTTCTGAACTTTGAATGAACGGAGCCCGGCTCGTTTCTTGACTTTCTGCACAAAACTTTTGGTCAAGTGCAGCTTTTTCGCGACATCCCGAACGGAACAGTTGGGTTTGCGTTTAAAGGCAGCAACCACTCGCGTGTGATCCTTCACACAGTACGGAACACTTTTTGTACCACTCACCTTCTTCCGATCGACAGTTAAACGTTCCCCGAAACGTTTTATGACACGAGACACTGTAGACTGGTGAATTTTCATCATCTTTCCGATGGCTCGGTGCGAAAGAAGTGGGTTGTCGAGGTGCGTGCGCCAAATGTTCTCGTGCACTTGCTGTTCCTTCGACTCCATTTTCGAAACTACGACACATTTCACTATGAAACTCACGCAGTGTAAACAATACACGCTGAGGGCATTTCACCCAAAATTTCGTAGAAATCTACCCAATGCGCGAAATGTTACAGCTTATTGAAAGTGATGCAATTTAACTGTGGACACCCTTTACCATTTTTTACACTACCTGAACAATCAATACGGAAATCTATCAATCGGGGTGGCTGCAGAAGAGGTTGCCTTTATAGCCAAGAAAAAAAAAAAAAAAAAAAAAAAAAAAAAAAAAAAAAAATAATAATCACAAACACACACACAAAAAAAAAAAAAAAATTTTCTTAAAAAAAAAAAAAAAAAAAAAAAATAAAAAAAAAAACACAAACAAAAAAAAAAAAAAACTATCTTACCTCTCAATAAATCACTGAAAAAATTTAAATAATTTATTTCCAGCACGTTAACGAAATTTGCCAAAACTGCCCCGGGCGGGGGGGGGGGGGGGCGCCGCCCCCACCTTTTCCAAACACACACCGGAACCGCGCCTGGTTCTGATCAAACCCATAACCCAACCCCACCCCCCCCCCCCCTCTATCCCACACCAAACCACCCAAAGCATAACAAAAAATAAAGAAAAAAAGATCCTTCCCAGAAACTTGGAGAAAATCTATTCTGGTTCCAATCCCGAAACCCGGGAAATGCCCCAACACTCCAGACAACTTAAGACCAATCTGCCTATCAAGTTGCATTCTCAAACTCTTTGAACGAATGGTAAACAGACGTCTTATGAATCACCTTGAAAAGAATAATACATTGAGTAAAGACCAATTCGGCTTCCGTAAAGGTCATCAGACTAATGATGTTATAGCCTTCATTGACAACTTCAGAAGGCAAGCAATTCATAACAAGCAACAGGCAGAGATAATTTTCCTGGACCTACAAAAAGCTTACGATAGAACATGGCGAAGATTGATTATGAAGAGGCTTGCTAAGGCAGGCGTAACAGGCCTCATGATCAACTTTTGCAGTTCGTTCCTGGAGCGGCGGGAATTCGAAGTTCAATACGAGGGCCAGTTATCATCTTCAAAAGTTCAAGAAAACGGTGTCCCACAAGGTTCAGTACTAGCTGTCACTTTCTTTCTATTAGCAGTCGATAGCATCAAAAACTTCCTACCAAAGAACACCTTTATAAAAATGTACGCAGATGACATCACTATTGCAGTAGCTACGAGATCAGCCAAGTGGACCCGCACGAAAATCCAAAAGATACTAAACGGTATTGAAAAATGGTGTGCTGAAACAGGTTTTAAAGTCTCAGCATCCAAATCAGCTATAATTCACATTGGCAAACGAAGAAAACTAAGGAAACAAGCAACTCCAATGCTTGGAGCAGAAGAAATTTCCATCACCAACCATCATAAACTGCTAGGAGTCTGGGTCGACCAGAACCTAAATTACAACTATCATATTAAAGTCACCAAAGAAGAAGCAAAACGTCGACTTGGTATTATGAAATGCCTAAGCAAAACAAAGTTTGGAGCTGATAGAAAATGGCTACTTCACATCATCAACAAGATAATTTTCCATAAACTTAATAAGTATGGAGCACCAACCTACATATGTTCGGGCAAACAAACAGCCACGAAGTTAAGTCCGATATACCACCAAGGAATTCGCTACGCAACTCCAGCCCGATAGAAAGCATATTATCAGGAAGTGGATTACTCTCTTTGGACCTTTTTTTTCCCCCCCCTTCTTTTCCCTCTCCCCGCCCCTCCCCCATTTTTTCAAAACCTGTCCTTTCCCACCCTTCTCTGCCTTTTGTTTCCCTTTCCCTCTTTTTTCCCACCTAATAATTTCCAAAATGGCAATAAACTACTCTACAAGACAACTCGCGCGAGGAATCCTGAATCCCGAGATTTATCTCATAAGAAATGCCATGAACATTCGAGACGAACTTCAAATACCAACAATGATCATCGAAGAAGAGGATCCAGCTGCAACACTGGACTGGGAGGAACGAGAATGCCGAATTAATATGGAAATCCCAGAGAGACTCACCCCAGCAGCGAAACAATCTCACTTCAAAGAACTTTGTCGCACCGAATACCATCATCATCATCATTTATACACAGATGGATCAAAAATGGACGAAGGAGTTGGATACGGAATATTCTCTATCAACCTAAACACATCAATATGTCTCCCCACGCACTTATCCATATTCAGTGCCGAAGCATACGCAATCCTCAAAGCACTAGACAACTGCATCACAGGACTTAACGTCATATTCAGTGATTCGAAAAGCGTACTGGAAGCTATCGCTAACAACAACTGTAATCATCCATGGGTTTTAGACATAAAAAACATCCTCCAACAAAAGCAAGGAAACGTCGAATTATGTTGGGTCCCAGCGCATGTTAACATTACTGGCAACGAAAAAGCAGATTATTTGGCTAAACACGGAGCTCTATTCAAAAGTCCAATAGAAGTTAAAACACCATTCGTCGATTTTAAACGATTATCAAACGAAAAAATTAATCAAGCCTGGCAATTTAAATGGCACACAAATAACAGCAAACTCAGGCAAATCAAAAACACCACCACAGAGTGGGCTACATCATATTACAACGACCGATACACAAGTAGAATCATAACACGACTAAGAATTGGACACACCAAACTAACTCATGGCCATCTTGCCAAAAAGGAAGACCCGGAGACATGCACTACTTGCGGAGTACCAATCACTGTTCAGCACATATTAATCGATTGCCGCCGTTATGACACGGAAAGGAAAAACAATCACCTGGGTAGCTCTTTGCATGAAATATTAGGTGACAATGCTTCCTCTCTAGAAAAAAACTATACAATTCTTGAAAGACAGCAAAATCCTCACGCTAATATAACCAACCCAAATAAAAACCGAGCCCATGCTGATCCAACACAAAATAGCGAAAAACATCTACCTCCAAGGGGGCGTCAGCAAAATTTCACTACTTATACTGACGACAAATGGCAATCAAGTAGCAGTCATATTTTCAATCACCACCAGTGGAGCAACCACCTTGACTCAAAGTACGTTTGAAATGGGCAACGATAACACCAAAGAAACCTCACAAAACGGTGACCAGGATGTCACCATAATTGAAAACCAAGAAGTCCACACCGGAATACTGGAAGACCATGATTGGAAACTGAACCTGATCCTCATCATCGTGGCTATTCAACTGATCATCGGAGTCCTCAACATGCTGAGAAAGCAATGGAAGAAAGCAGCGCTCAAAGCTGCCAAATCCGTGGCGGCCCTTGACGTCTAGCGAGGAAGTCCCAGCCGCCACTCAAGAAGACAACCGGAGTCTTTTAACATGACGTGTTATAGATATTAAGAAGTTGCAAAAACCCAACTCATCCCCTCAAAAAAATCCATTCCATCATCTAATCAAAACTTGAAAAAACTTTCTCGATTGAGAAAGGAAAAAGTTCCCCCTATTGTGGTGACAATTTCGGATTTCCATGCTTTTCGCAAGGAAATCTTAACATTTGTTGAAGGTGTGAAATATTCCCTTCAAATTTCCAGACGAGGTGAATGCCGTTTGCTTGCTGAAACCTTGGACGGATTCAAACGTCTTCTTAAGTATCTTACTCAGAAGAACCACAATTTCTTCACTTACGACACCAAAGCTGAGCGTATTTTCAAGGTTGTCTTGAAAGGACTGCCCAGTGGTGAATCTCTCGATGAAATAAAAAACGAGTTAATAAAATTACTTGGAATTAGCCCAGTCCAAGTAATTAAGATGAAAATGAAATCCCGGCCTGGCGATTCTCGCAAAGGAATTTCAAACGATTTCTACTTAGTTCACTTCAAGTCAAGTACCTTTAGAAAAAGCAAGCCTTTTGCTCCATGTCCGAGTGAAGTGGGAACATTTCAGGAAGACTGGAGCCAATTTCCAAACCCCCCCCCCCCCCGCCCGGATGCACCGAACAACCCCCATATATAAAAAATTAAAATTTGTGGTTCTCCCCCCCCAAAAACGCCCCCCCCAAAAAGAAAACCCAAAAAAAATAAAATATAAAATTGAAAAAAAAACCAAAAAAAAATTTTGGAGTGCAAGACTCGCACAACAAATTTTGCAAGGCGCCCCCAACGCCCCCGAGGAAAAAAAAAAAACTCCCCCCCCCCCCCCCCCCCCCCTCCCCACCTGTTAACAAACCACCCCAAAAAACCAATTCCCACCAAACCGTCGGTAGAAACAGCGGACAGGTTTTTCCATCCGCAAATGTTACTTCAAACGGGGCTGCAAAATGGTGAGTAGACATCTGGGATGGAGCGTGCGTCCCCGCAACATAGCTATGGTCCTCACAAGTTCCTACCTCATGCTTCCACGGGTCAAGAGATGATAAAGACCGCCAGCTAAGGGTTGCGTACTTAGCTGGTAGTGCAGCCTGGGCACTGTTGTCCTTCTGACTTCAGCTAGATTGAGGAGATGCGTGCTGAGCGTCTGTCCACCAAGGAGGTGCGGCTCAAACAGCGTCTGTCCTGGCATCCAGCGGTTCAGTGAGAAACGCTGTATCGCGTCAACTATACATTAGGTGGCAGCCGAATCAAGGCGATGTAGGCAGCGTGACCCCGGTAAAGATGCTGAAATCTTATCCTACCACGAAAAATGGAAGTATTCTTTATACGGTATATAATTTCAGATCATCCATGGAATTCCCAAGTATTGTATAATAATTTTGAATTGTTTTCTTCCCCTGTGGCTAGGATAATGCAAGTCCTTCTACAATTGCAGCAGGATCAGCAGACATTACAAATATAATTGTTATTATCATTTTATATTATAACATCCCTCCACAATATTTTTTATGCTATTTTCAGCTTCGCATTTGCATCGTTGTAAGTTTTGGCCCACCTAACTCACGTTATGTACCTTGTGATCAAAAAGTTCCGGTAATTTGAAAAAAAAAAACGCATTTATTTCAATTTTTAATTGATATCTTTATTATCGCCTTCAAAGTACTCGCCATTAGAGGCAACACACATATGCCAGCGCTTTATCCAATCATCCATACATTTTTTATAGGCCGATGAATGTATGGCTTTCAGTTCTTCCAGCGAATTCTTTTTTATCGCATCAATCGATTCAAAACGCCTACCTCTGAGCGGAATTTTCAGTTTTGGGAAGAGAAAGAAGTCGCACGGGGCAAGGTCTGGTGAATATGGTGCTTGTTTGATGGTATTGGTGGAGTTCTTGGCCAAAAATTCACAAATAGTGAGCGCGGTGTGTGATGGAGCGTTATCGTGGTGTAAAATCCACGAATTATTGCGCTACAATTCTGGCCTCTTCTTTCGAATTGCCTCACGCAAACGTCTCATAACTTGTAAATAATACTCTTTGTTAACCGTTCGACCTTCTGGAAGGAATTCAGAATGGACGACACCGCGAAAATCAAAGAAAACGGTCAGTAAAACTTTAATTTTGGAGCGACTTTGTCGTGATTTTTTTGGTTTCGGCTCATCTTCGGCGCGCCATTCGGACGATTGTTGACTTGTGAGCATATCAAATTCATATACCCACGTTTCATCACCAGTTATGATGCGTTCCATGAATGTGGGATCGCTATCTGCGTTCGCAATCATCTGTTTAGCGACCTCAACTCGATGCTGTTTTTGCAAAAAATTCAGCTCTTTTGGAACAAGTCGTGCTTCAATGCGTTTCATGCCCAGAATTTCCGTCAAAATGTGTTCGGTCGATCCAAATGAGATATCAAGGAGTGCAGCTATCTCCCGAATGCTAATTGAGCGGTTTTCCATAACTAAATTCTTCACGGAAGCGATGTTTTCATCGGTAGTTGAGGTCGATGGTCGTCCAGAACGCGGCATGTCACTCACGCTTTCACGGCCTTCTTTAAAGTCTTTGTGCCAAACAAATGTACGATTTTGTCCCACTCTCCCACTTCTCTCCCCCGCACCGCCCACCACCACAACACCACACCCCCGTTCTTTTTTTTTCCATTCTAAACGCCCGCCTTTTTTTCTCCACCAAAACAACAATGAAAAAAAAAAAATAAAAGAATATTTTCCCCCACACTACCACAAAAAAAAAACAAATATTGTCCCCCTACACCACAAAAAAGATAACACAAAAAAAAAAACGGCCTTTTTTAAATTGAAAATTACCGGAACTTTTTGATCACAAGGTATTTGAAAAGATAGGATGGCTTTTTACATTTTTTTTAGAGAGAGAGAGGATTATATACCACAAATTAAAAAAAAAAAAATCTTTGTCCAAAATAATTAATTTAAAAACTAACATTGTTTATCATCCTACATTTTCTATTTTACAGACATAACGAATCATGTATGGGTCCAGTAGGAAAAAAAGATTTATCGAAGAATTTCCTGTCATTTATTTTTAATTTTTTTCGTTTTGGATTTATTGAGTTTCCGTTTAGGGCAGCAATCATACCCATATGAAATTTATTTCGCATAATTGTTTGCTTAAATTTTTTTTGCTATTTTGCTAGGCTGCCAGGTGATCAACTTTGTTTCATAATATCACATTGGAATTTTCTCTATTTTAGAGTTTCAATCATCTAACATCGCAGCGGAAGAGGCAAATAGTGGCATTTAATTATTACTATATGTACATTATGTAGTATTTCTTTACAACATCGTATTATTCCCATCATATCATTACCTTCACATTTTCATACAACAAACCTGATTTAGGCGGTATCTGGCTTAAACACGGAACATACCTTCCATTTATGACATCTAGCGTTGCATATATGTCCAGTATAAAACGCAGAAAATTACTGCTGTGGTAAGCTTTTGAAAATCACGGAATCTGTGGTAGGCTTTTGCACTTATGGCTGAATGTATTTTTCATTTCCGGTTTGCAAATGGACTTTTTACCAATTCTGAGCTGATCTGATTCATGCAGCGCTGTGTGCCATTTGGCTAGTGTTTGATGTTACATTTCATTCTTTGTCATTACTTCATCATTATTTACACCATCATAATATTTGGCAATATTGTTTTATTGATTTTACTTTATAGATGATTTAAATATTACTTATTGTTTTTTTGCCCATTTATCTTTAACTCCCTTCCTGTTAAATCTTCCCATTTCTAACTTGGTAGCAATAATTATTAGGTCAGCAAAAATAAAAGCAGATTGCTGTTATAAAATCAGCATCAAGTAGAAAATTGTGACCATGGCAACAGTAAATTAAAATGTATAAATGTTGGTTTTGTAAAATTTCAATAGATTTAATAAACTTTTTCAGGATACCTCAAATCAAGATTTTGGTGAAATGCTGCTATCGCTGAAAACGAACGAAAACGTGCTTAAGTGTGAACCACAGAACGCTACACTTTAATATTTTACAACATTTCTTGCATTTCAGGATCAACCGAATGAAGATCATATATTACAGATACGAATGCTTGTAGTATTTTTCATTTACATAAATATATACACCATTATATAAATATTTCATGGGAATGGGAGGGACCATCAGGGCACCCGATTGAAGCACTCTGGATGGGGAGAGTGGGAATGCCAACTCCCCATTGCTAACAGTTTGTGAATAGAGGGCGGGCTCTTCTCCCCGCCCATTCGGGCATCCTCATGTTAGATAGCTCGCTCTTATGACCAATTGTTCAATCTTGTTGTTGGAAGGAGATTCTTTATATCCCTGTGGATACGTATAAGTGATGTTGCCTATCGATCCACCCAACTCCTTTTTGGCCCTTCATACAATGGCATGATTAGGATAATCAGTGGTTATTAAAGCATGATCAAGTCTAACAGAGAGGAGAGCCCATTGCTGTCGGACTTAGTTTCCGTGCTAACCTACCCCACTATTCCCCCCCCCCCTCCCACTTTCCACCCCCCCCCACCAACCCCTATTTTCTACCCCTTTTTCCACTTCTACCATGCTACAATCTTTCACTTAATTCATTCCTAACTTTTTTACTTTTTATTTCGACCACCCGCCATTTTTTTTATTCTCTCCCAAAAAACATATTTTTTCTCACCAAATCCTCTATGGTGGTGGTGTTCCTTTCCATAACAACAACATCTTTTTTTTTCATTTGAAACCAAAGTTTTTGAAACTTTGGGGGTTTCAGTTGAAACAAAATTTGGCCAATTTACTTTTATAGCTGCCTATTTGCCTTTCCAATGCACTGGCCAGCAAAAGAACTGGCTCAAGGGTGACCTCCAGAAACTTACCCGTCATAGGTCTAAATTCTTCGTTATTGGTGATTTCAATGCAAAACACCGCTCATGGAATAATTCGCAAAGCAATGCCAATGGTAATATACATTTTGATCATTGTTCCGCAGACTACTACACTATTCAATACCCAAACAGCCCAATTTGCTTTTCTTCAGCCAGAAATCCCTCAACTATTGATTTGGTCCTAACTGATTCATGTCAACTTTGTAGTCAATTGATTACCCATGCTGACTTTGGTTCTGATCACCTTCCAGTTACATTTGAAATATCTCAAGAAATCATTTCTAATTCCATCAGTTCTACTTTCAACTACCATAGAGCTAGTTGGGATCAATATCGAACATTTATGGAATACAACTTTGATCCTAATATTCCATTGCAAACAAAAAATGAAATTAATAATGCTCTTGAATCTCTGGCTTTCTCAATAAATAGAGCAAGAGCTGCTTCAGTGCCAAAATGCGAGGTTAAATTCGATTCAGTTATAATTGATGACGATCTTCAGCTCTTGATTCGTCTGAAAAATGTACGTAGGCGTCAATATCAAAGAACACGTGATCCCGCTATGAAAGTCATATGGCGAGATTTACAAAAACAAATTAAAAAACGCTTCTCTGCCCTGAGGAACAAACATTTTGAAAATAATGTGTCAAAATTAGATCCGAGTTCCAAACCTTTCTGGAAACTCTCTAAAATATTGAAAAAACCTCAAAAGCCTATACCAGCGCTTAAGGAAGGTGATAAAATTTTGCTCACAAATGCGGAAAAAGCTCAAAAACTTGTTAAGCAGTTTGAGAGCTCCCATAATTTCAGTTTGGGTCTGACAAGTCCTATTGAGGGTCAGGTTTCCAGGGAGTATCTGAATATTTTCTCACAAGAAAATATTTTTGATGATTCTTGGGGAACTGATTTGGATGAAGTAAAAACTATAACTAAAAAATTTCAAAATATGAAAGCACCAGGTGATGATGGAATTTTCTATATCCTAATCAAAAAACTCCCCGAGAGTACTTTGTCTTTCTTGGTAAAACTATTTAACAGATGTTTTCATCTGGCATACTTTCCAGATAAATGGAAAAATGCAAAAGTCGTACCTATTTTGAAGCCAGACAAAAATCCGGCTGAAGCTTCTAGCTACCGACCAATCAGTTTGCTTTCTTCAATAAGTAAGCTTTTTGAAAAAATAATTTTGAATAGAATGATGCTTCACATCAATACAAACTCAATTTTTGCTGATGAACAGTTTGGATTTCGCCATGGGCATTCAACTACGCATCAACTTTTGAGAGTTACAAATTTAATTCGTTCAAACAAAGCTGAAGGCTGCTCCACTGGAGTTGCTCTTCTAGACATAGAAAAAGCATTCGACAGTGTTTGGCATGAAGGTTTGATTGCGAAACTGAAAAAGTTCAATTTTCCGCTTTATATCATGAAATTAGTTCAAAACTACTTAACTGATAGAACTTTGCAAGTAAATTATCAGAATTCTAAATCTGATCAATTGCCTGTCAGAGCTGGTGTTCCTCAAGGTAGCATTCTTGGGCCAATACTTTATAACATTTTCACTTCAGATCTCCCTGATTTACCTCAGGGCTGTCAAAAATCTTGCTTTGCTGATGACACAGGCATTTCCGCTAAAGGAAAAAGTCTTCGTGTTATATCCAGGAGGCTACAAAAAAGCTTGGACATTTTTACAGATTATTTTCAAAAATGGAAGATTTCTCCTAATGCTTCCAAAACTCAACTTATAATATTCCCACACAAGCCTAGAGCTGCATTTTTGAAACCAAGTAATAGTCATATGGTCACTATGAACGGAGTTCCAATTTCTTGGTCAAATCAAGTAAAATATCTTGGACTGATACTTGATCAAAAATTAACTTTTAAAGATCACATTGAGGGCATTCAAGCCAAATGTAATAAATATATAAAATGTTTATATCCTCTTATAAACAGAAAATCCAAACTTTGTTTGAAGAACAAACTTCTAATATTCAAACAAATTTTTAGACCGGCCATGCTTTATGCTGTGCCAATATGGTCTAGTTGTTGTGCTACTAGGAAAAAAGCACTTCAAAGGATTCAGAACAAAGTTCTGAAAATGATTTTGAAGCTGCCACCCTGGTTCAGTACTATTGAATTACATAGAATTTCAAACGTTGAGACTCTAGAAGAAATGTCCAACAAAATAATTCATAATTTTAGACAAAAATCATTGCAATCTTCAATTGCAATGATCAATTCTCTCTATAGATAAGAACTAGTTTTAAGAAATCAATAATTATTCTTACACGCAGGCAAAAAAAAACCCTGTTAAAAATACTGAATAGACAAGGTAAAAATAATATTAACACAATTAGATATAAATGATAGCATATAAGGTTGAAATGTTAATTACTTAGCAGGAGCACCTAGATTAATATATGAATGTAAAATAATGTAAAATTTGGAATAAATAAAGAGTTAAAAAAAAAAAGTTCAAAACCAATACCTCTAAATAAAAAAAAAAAAACCAAAACAAAAAAAAAAAAAAAAAAAAAAAAAAAAACCCGCCCCCACACTTTTTGGGGGGGCCGACATTCTTATTTCTCTGTTTGTTTTTGTTGATTCTTTTTTTTTTTTTTTTTTCTCCCGAAACCGCCGCGCAAAAACCCCGCAGTTTCCAACCCGGGGTTTGGGGGATTTTTCCCAACCCAGTTTTCCCCTTCCCGAAATGGGGGTTTGTTTTTTTGGGTTCCCGCTTTGACTTAATATGGAAACAAATGTACCCCAGCCATTGTTTTTCCTCATAATGCATTTTTTGGCTTCTTCGTGCGAGAATAATTCTTGAGCTTTAGCTTTGCCGAAGACCATTTTTTGATTGAGCATCAGCATGCTTTTGTTTACTCAAAATCAATGATCTTAACAGTATTCACGAAGATTCAAAACTTAGACCTACGTATTATCGCTTTCTTTCGATTTTTAAATCTACGGGAAACCAGGGGTGGCATTATGTAGCTCGAAACGAACGACATTTTGTACGAACGCATGTGAGAAAAAGTTCTTCGTTTCGAGATCCGCAATACGGCCCCAGTATTGAAACATCAAGTGGGTGATTTCTAGCGCTTTACTCGAAGCAATACAAAATTGCCGTCAAGGGGAATATTCATTTCGCTCTCAACAGGAAAAAATGCACAGCAAATTAACTTTTCAGTTTGCTCTCACTGATAGCAGGATCACTTTATGATGTCAAAGAAATAAATGTTTGCTCTCGCTTTTTAATCTTTTGACCATTGCAACGACCAAAACGACAGCAACCTGAGTAATCATTATCAGCAAAAATACAACATCCTAATCCATTTTCAATTTGATTTCAGACTCTACTCGGGTGTCTACATTATTGGCCAAACTAAAAGGATTTTGGAAACGAGGCTTAAGAAACACATTGTAGAATAAGATGGACAGAATATGAACTTGCTACATCCCCAATGTTTCACAACCATATATTTCACTTTCAACTCCATCCCCGTTCCTACATACACATCAAACGCTTATAGTTGTTGGGATCCACGCCACTGACCTTGTTGTCCGCCGTGCCGAACTTGGCCGCACGATCGTGGAACAATACATTCTTCGAGCCGGGCTTGAACTCACCAAACATTTCGAACACAACCTCCGTCTTGGCACCGTGGCCAAATTTGTCCGACAGAGCCACGAATGCATGGGCAATATTGTCCTCCAGCTGACCGGTGATATCCTTGCGGACGTAAATTCCCGTCGGCAAGGTATAGTCTACGTTGCACGTTGCGAAGTTTCCAATCGGCTCCAGCTCCAAATTGGGGCAGATCAAGACCTTGTTTGCCCCCAAGCGGGTAAGATCCTGAGCGGAAACGATCTTGATTGATGCATTTGGCGACGAGGTCAGTTTGTTCGGGCAAGTCTTCTTTTGACGTTTGTCATTGAAGAACAGAGCAGCCGAAACAGCACGGGGATCCGAAGAATCAAATTCCCTAGCAGCAAAAAAACACAATCATCATCTCGTTCACAAAAAAATCAAAGCTGAATACTTACAGAGGTGCCTTCAATATCTGATCCCGACTAACCCCGCTATCGGCGACCGCCACCATAACGTCCCCTTCGTCGTATTTTTCAAACAGGATCGACTTGAGTCCTTCGGTCGAAGAAGCGTGTTGATCTTCGCCCTTCAGCACAACGACATCGGCTTCTCCGCGCCGCACGGCTCCGATGCAACTGTCTTTGCCCTTCAGAACACATTCGAGCTCCGGGCGGACATCCCGCGAGTAGGCAGCCCTGCGCATCACATCACACTTGTCCTGCTCCACCTCAGAAGCAACGCAAAGCTTGAGCTTGTTTTCAAACGGTCCATCGCGCTCGATCACGTCCTTGTACTGGGCACGGTTCAAATGATCACCTGGCTGGACCGGCACATCTCGATCAACTAGCTGATTTTTACGATCGACCCACATCTTGCTAGCTTTTTCGGTGTTGGCAGAATTTTTCGCATCTTCATAGAATTGCTGAAGACGTTTCTGTAGCCGCTGGAATCGGTTATTGATGTCTCCGTTGCCCATGTAACCCTGCCAGGGTCGTTGAGCCCACGAGCATGCGGGTCCCGTAATCGAGCGAGTCGTGCCGTCTTCACACAAGTACACATAGTCCTCAGTGCGGGCTTTCGGATTTATGGCCGGTTGAGCTGGAGCACCTCCTACAGGAAGACCGAAATACTTATTCACGTAGATCACCTTGGTAAACGCAACGTCCCCATTATTTTCCACCAAACACCGGATCGCTCCATCGTAACCGGAGTACTTGTCTGGATAGTCGCAAACCTCCGGTCGTTCACAAAGCGCACACAAATTCGGGTAGCGTTTCTTAAGCAGTCTGTCTACTTCATTGTTCGGCGAATATTTTCCTACCAAGCATGAGCTTCCGAACAGATCGGATAAACCTTTCAGTTCTTTCTCAAAGGGAGAGAGTTCAGGATCATTGGCCAATTTGAATACTCCAGCCGCCTTCAGTTTCGTGATAGGAATTTTATATCCCACGTTCCTTCCGTAGCCCGTGTGACAAGACTTCTTGCCCCTGAGATCAGCTAAACTCCGGAAGTTGTCACTCTTTCTCACCAGAATGATTCCTTCGTAGCGGAACTCGGCCTTTGGTTCCTCCCGCGTACGAAACTCCGTGAATATACTGAAATCTTGATTGGCCATGTGATAAGCCACGTACATATCTTCCGGATCGACGGCTACGAAGTCCGCTTGTCGTGCGTTCACTTTTTCCAGACATTCCATACGATCGCGACCGGCCACGCACTCGACCTGTACGGCAGCATCCGGTTTGACCATCAATTCTCGGCAGGCATCGATAATCTGATGCGGCACGCACAGTTTGAACGTTTCCTTCTGACCATCGATGGAACCGGTCCCGATCAGTAGCAGCAGAGCTACTGATAACACAATCGACAACGACATGATCGCTCCGGAATTCGAAAGTCGACTAATTACCGATTTGACTGGGAAGCTGGCTTTATATAGATAACAACGCTTCATCAAGGGGATTCCCGCTGGGGAACAAGAGGCTCGATCCTGTTGCTGCCTGCACGATGTGAAGATTGACGACCAGTGGGATCGTTTATAGTCGGGACATGCTGGCTGTAAGAGGTAGCGCGATCGCCGTGGTGGCAACAACCAGGCGGTTGACCCTAGGATGGTCACACATATATTATGCAAACACTCGAACCAGTTCCAGTCGTTCTAATAGAAGCAGTGAGGATCGTACGACACATCAACAACCGCTTTCAGCTCGTTTCACGTTGATAACGAGACATTATGGAAAGGGAATTCTATATAAATTCGCATCACGTTCTACAGAAACGGCCAGATGACTGCGCGGGGAAGCAAATTAGCAATTTAGCTAAACTCGTTCAACTGCTTGAGATTGTGAGTGGCTGTCAAAATATTTTCACCGTGGGGAATCCCCGAAATCGAAAGCAACCATGGAATCGCTGGACGATCATTCTTATTTCATTTCCAGTGGGCTGTTTCTTTGTGGTCCCCAAACGTAACATTCATAACAAAGCTCTAAAGGTCAAAGGAAGCGAAGAAAGGAATCGTCTTGGATAATCTAGTTTGCTATGATTATTTTTGTTGAGCAATTGATATTCCCCTGCG
This sequence comes from Aedes koreicus, assembly GCA_024533555.2. Taxonomy (NCBI): domain Eukaryota; kingdom Metazoa; phylum Arthropoda; class Insecta; order Diptera; family Culicidae; genus Aedes; species Aedes koreicus. Next base: position 51,531 of record JAHHFK020004583.1, on the reverse strand, counting down.
ATTATGCTTTAGAAGTATGATTTCATTATCATGAGTAAACCATTGTGTAATTGCGAGACCGACAAAGAAACCATTGCGAACTACAAGGTCGTTTGGATCACTGTTCAAATCTGGAGCAACATTAGAAAAGGGCCTAAGTACAAATTGTAAACATTTTTTAAATCGCTCCTGAATTTCTGAAACTAAGTTTGAAAACATAAGTAAGTAATAACAATAAGCTTCTTTTTTTTTGTGATCTGGACGCGATGGGTGGGCATAAACCTTTCGTCGTGGTTTATATCAGTATGATTGGTGAGCCATATACAATATCATAGGGTCAAGGTTTTCGTCTTAACCCCTTGTTTACAAAGTTCAAACACGGCATTTCAACCCAGCCGCGCTTTAATTCAAAGTTTGTGAATAGTGGGAGTGCGAGGCGTTGAGATTGAGTAGGAAAATGTATCCTCCCAACCAAACAATAAGTAAATAGAAAGGAAAAACAAATCAAAAATAAACTCGCTGGATAAGACAGAAACGTTTTTTTATTTTACTAGGTTTCAGATTAGTTCGAATTTCAAATATTTTTAAATTTGGGATGGCTACTAGATCCCAAGCTTTTTAAATTTAGGATGGCTACTATGAAACAACTATGGATCACAGGCTTGAATGTAGAAACAAGAGATTGAGCCAGATTTTTTTCTTTTGGTTCTGTTGGATTTTTTGGTTAGGTTAGAGTGATTAGAGGTTCTGATTAAGTTTGGTTAGGTTACAGTACAGCGATCAGAAATGTATAGTCAAAGAAACGAAAATTCGTTGTGAGAATATCACCAATAATCTCACATACACCCTGCATGCCACAAAAAAAACTAAAATATCCTTCTTTTTTTTATGTTACTAACTCTCTGCATGCGGTTTTGCAACCATCATGGCCGCGAGTGGTTGTGAAATTCAAGCACCCTGAGCAGACATCCCAGCAAGTAAACAAAACAACTATGGAAACACTTCGAAATCAACCTAGGACAACGGAGCACAGGAAGAGAAGTATAGCCAGGACCAAGTAAGTATATACTAAATCAAAATTATATTATTCACAAATTGCTTTAAAAAGATTTATGGTAAAACACTCACTACTAGTACCGATTAATATACAAATTAATCATTTCAGACCATTTTGTAGCAGCGCAATCATCTCAATCCAAAGACACTACAAACCCCTCCCCCCACCTGATCCTTATCCCCACCCATGGCGATCATTTAGCCTGCATGTGGCGAGTCAGCCATTACCCCTCCTTCTTTATCAGCCTTGGATTGACTTGCGCTCTTACTGCCCCACCCTGTGCTGCAAAATGAAATACTGGTCTTAAGAAGGAAATAATTTCGCATCATCTTGAGACTCCAGGAGCGGACAGCATTTTTTTTAAATGTGAAGAGAAAGTATTTATTGCTTCGTTAGAGTACGGCAGGCTGTGAAAATTGAATAGAAGTATGATGTAGAAGGAAATGTCCGCTCATCACCATGGGGCCCCAAGAGTGGAGTGTAATGTTTTGCTAGAATGAAAGATATGAAGAGAAAGTGTTGATCGTTCTATCAGTGTACGGCAGGACCCAGGTGGCTACAATGAGGATGGCAGCAGCCGATGCGGACATGGCTCTATAAGTGGCAAATATGAAGGTGGGATGGTCCATATGCCTACTAAGCCTGCACCAGCCGCCCAAGGCATGTTTCAGATGCCTGGAGAGCGGGCACATGTCCTGAGAATTGAAACAATTTCTCGGAACGATCGGATACTACCGGCGTTTCATAAAGGATTTCGCCAAAATGGTCAAGCCTCTAACAAAGCTATTGAGAAATGACACAGATTTTGAATTTAATGCAGAAACTATCCAATGCTTTGAAAAATGCAAATCTCTTCTTACAATGGACCCAATTCTTGCCTACCCCGATTTCGAGAAGGAATTCATACTTACGACTGATGCCAGTGATTTCGCGATTGGTGCAGTCCTGTCGCAAGGGAAAGTGGGTAAAGACCGTCCTATCGCTGAGGCTTCGAGAACACTTAGCAAAGCAGAGGAAAACTACTGTACTACGGAAAAGGAGTTACTTGCAATCATATGGGCAGTCAAACACTTCCGCCCCTATCTCTACGGGAGACGTTTTAAATTAATCACAGATCACCAACCACTGATCTATTCAATGACCAGTGCAAACCAAAAAATAATTTGGTGAAAAATAGACCTGAGCGAGTTTGATTTTGAAACTATTTACAAACCCGGAAGAGAGAATGGCGTAGCCGACGCCCTCTCAAGAATCAAATCAGAACTAAATGCTAACGATCAAAATAGTGCAGAAGACGAACAAGACTCAGACGACAACGACAGTGACGGGAATACGGTACATTCAGCGGACGCCAGTGACGACCATTACATTTGGACAACAGAAAAACCAACGAATTCATTCAAAACCCAGTTAATATTCAAAATATCTCCAATAGAAATAGATGCGCATGAACAAGTTTTCCCGAAATATCATAGGTTTATAATCTCAAAACCAGAATATAACGAGAAGATTTTACTCAAAATTTTCAAGGAAAAATTAAATCCAAACGGTATAAACTGCATATATTGTCCCATACAATTAACCCAAGCAATCCAAGAAACGTATCGCAAACATTTCTCTAATAACAAAATTTTCAGGATTTTTATTTCGCAGGTCTTATTACAGGACATAAGACTACCAGAGGAACAAGACGAAATCGTGCGTAAGGTCCACGAGTACGCACACAGAGGCATGAAAGAAAATAAACAACAAATACTTTCGGACTATTTTTTCCCAGAAATCGATAAAAAAGTCAAAATTTTCATCAACAACTGTCCTATCTGTAAAAAGTGCAAATACGACAGAAAACCTCCAAAATTAATACAAAAAACAAAATGAAGCTCAACGACCTTTTGAAAAAATTCATATAGACATTTTCTTTTTATTAAAGGAAGAAAAATGCTTACGATTGTAGACGCTTTTTCAAAATTCGCTAACGTGATCGCCCTTGAAACAAGAACTATCATAGATCTTAAAAGAGCAATCACGGAACACATCCGTATGTTGGCAGACCGGACAATAATTATCATGATCAAGAACCCGGCTGTACTTCAATAGATTTTATTGGCTTCCTACAAAATTTAAACATTAAAATACACCACGCGAGTTCCAGTAACTCAAATGGAATAGTGGAACGTTTCCACTCCACTTTAATTGAATTATATAGGACATTGAATCAGAAATTCAAGGACACCGAATTTAACGATAAAATAAATATTTTAGTGGATATCTACAACAACACAATCCACTCGTCAACGGGTCATAAACCTAGACATGTAATCTTCAATTACCAAAATAAAACCAATGCAGAGGATATCTTTCAAAACTATAAGAAAACCCAGTCAGCCATCCTTGTAATGATGAATAAACGAAAGAAGCAGGTAGAAGAAGAAAACAAACAAAGAGCATTGCCAACAGATTTAGAACAAGGGAAAAATGGCTTGGCAATCAAAGTCACACAAAGAATTACGAAAGATAAAGAACCCTTTAAAATAGCAAAAGTAGAAGAAAATAACGAATTGACATTTAAAGACTCATATGGATTCAAGATACACAAAAAAAGGATTAAGAAATAATTTCTTCGACTTCATTTCAGAGTAATACAACTGACCACAGCAACTACTTATCATGACGTTTCAACAAAAAACGGACTCCTGACGATAAACCTGGACACAGTTAAGATAAGAGAAGGCTATGAGAGGATAATGCATAAAGTAGATCTTGAAGAAATTAGGCTTAATATTGACTATATAGAAAATCTCGCAAATAAGTTGAACATGACAGATCATTTGGAACAAACTTTTCAGTTCAAAATTAGGAAAGCACACGAAAAATTAGCTGGTTTCTATCCAAAGAGATCAAAAAGAGGACTTGTTAATGCACTTGGGAAGGTAATCAAATTTGTTGCAGGTAATCCAGATCAGGAAGATCTTGACTTAATCAATCAAAATTTAGAAACTTTAGAGAGTAATAACAACAACATTTTAAGTAATCAAGTTAAACAAATTAAAATAAACAACCTTCTACAAACAACTATTAACAAAAGTTAATCAAAAACATTGAGATCAATAAAACAACAAGTCGATTTGTACGATTCAAAATTCAGAAAAGATTTTGAGCTAATCAACCACTATCCTGAACCTCGATATTTTGACGAAAACGTTAGAAGACTTAGAAGAACAGATAGTTTTTTCAAAATCAAATCACCTCAATAAAAATATTCTAAGTCCAAAAGATAAAGATTATATTTGGAAATTTTTCTTTGGAGAATCAGGAACTCAATATCAAATTCGAAGATGAAATTCTATAAACACGTCCAATCAATTGTCTCTTTGCAAAACAACCACATAATCATAATTGTCAAAATTCCTATAATTGAGCAGAAAGCAATACAGAGCTGATACAGTTGGAACCTATCAACATAAATGGAACACGGATCGACACAGACATCCGCTATGTGGCTAACAACCAACACACGTTCTACGAGCAAAAGGAGAGGTGCTTTATATGCAACAATAACTTCCCGTTGAACGACGATTGTATCTTTAACATCCTGACCAACCAGAGGGCCAAGTGTCCTATGCTAAAACAACCAGATCAACCAATAATCAAGGAAATCAGCGACGGAACAATTCTTATCGACACGCATAATGCAGTACACATCCTGGATTCATGCGGAGACTCAAAAAATTATCTCTGTACCAACTATTATCGAAACAGGTAACTGCACAATTACAGTGCAGAATCTTACGTTCAAAGGTAATTCTAAAAGCATAAGCCAACACGAATATCTAACACCTATATTTGGTAAAGAGATCGAAATTTTCAAACAGAAAACGGATATCGAAGAGAGATACACCAAATGAACCTCACCAATTTAGAGGAAATCCAGAGACTCCAAACTCCACATGAACAGTTCCCAAACACTTGGAGGAATAGCCATCTTCTCCATCATATTGTTACCGTTAACCATACTTTGCATTCGCAGATACAAATGTCAACACAAAAATCCAAGCTCAGCAAGAACAAGAGGGAGACGCAGTTACTCTACGCACCGCTAGAAATATATCGGACCCGTTGGAAGAACACCCAAAGGAAGCAACGGTTAATCTTCAGAAGGACGAACCACCCCGCTGGGCGAAGTCATTTTTTCCAGCATCTAAATTTGTCTTCATAGAGGATTCAAAGAAGTCAACCGAGGACGCCTGACTCTTACGGGGGAGACGTTATGACGGTTCCCGCCACCATCCAACACCAATACATCGACATGAGCCCATAGCGACAACAACGACATAGATTCAGCCCATTGCACGCGCGACGACAAAGCGATGAGGTACGCAAGATTCACCCGCCGCCGGAATGAACGTTGCACCGGAGTCACGCCACATATGGAAATGCAGATTCAGCAGATCCAGAACATAAAAAAAACTGTTTGACCTGGAAGAACCAGTTTAGTTTTAAGAGTGATGTTGTTAGATTAAGTTCAGTTTCGTGAATAAATGTTTTTTTTTATGAAGTCTCGGCAGATTCCTGCTTAGCTTGTATATATATATATATATATTTTTTTTTCTTTTTTCCCACTTACATCCACATTCCCCCCCCACCCTTATTCGTCCCACTCCCCCCCAACACCCCCCCACACCCTCCCCCACACTGTCCGTTCTCTTCCCACTTGAAGAAAGGACGATAGATGTTGAGAAAACAGAATTTCAAATTAAATAAGTATTGTAATGTACGACCCTTTAGCGAACGCCGGAATATTACGGTAGTCAATAACATTTCTCGCTCCATATTTTCAATGGGCTAAAATTTTAATGTATAAACAAATCAATTATCCTGGTTTTAAATGACTAGCTGGCCAGATACCCAGTGGTTTACTCGATAGATCCTCCAAACCATAAGATGAGGATCCTTTTTTCGATTTTATTCGACATGGTAAATACTGTCTGCCGTACTTGGCATTGTAATTTTCCCCAGCATTGGATAGTTTCATATTCCTACGAAATACTAATTGTCCTATTTCAAATGGTTTGGCAAAGCGATGGTGACGACGATTGTATGTGGAACGGGACGACTCGTGAGCGATTTGAAGGTTTTTCTTGACAAGATCATAGATTTTGGAAAACATTTGCTTTCGCCTTTCTTCCTGTTCCTGATTTGTCAGAGAATTTTCATGTCGAGCGCGACGATGGTCAGAGCCGAGTTCAGATATTTCATGCCCATGAGTTATGAAATATGGGCTAAAACCCGTTGAGGCATGGATGCTAGTATTTAGGACAAGTTCTATGTCAGAAATCCGCACATCCCAAGTGCGTTGATCCTCCTGAACGTACGTTCTTATGGCGGCATTAACTGTACGGTTAACCCGCTCCACTGGGTTTGCCTGGGAGTGATAGCGAGAGTTCAGCCAGTGTTCAATATTGAAGTGAGTCAATAATCCCTTAAATTCTCGTGAAAGAAAACAGGAACCATTGTCCGTAATCATTATTTCAGGTACAGAGTTTCTAAAAAACCACTGGTCCTTCAATATTGAACACATGACTGAACTATCAATCCTCCGACAAGGATGGAGCATTACCCATTTTGAGAAAATAATCCGCTACCACAAGAAGATATTGATTTCCCTTACGGCTTCTTGGTAGAGGACCAATAAAATCCATAGATACGACTTGCCATGGACAATTGGCAAGCCTCATTTGACCCATTTCAGGTGTTACTGCTGTGGACGGAGCTTTCACTTCTTTACACAATTGGCACCTCTGTACATAACGTCGTACTTCCGAGGCCATTTTTGGCCAATAATACCTTTGGCGAATTCGAGACAGAGTTCGTTCAAACCCTGGATGTAAACAGTTATCATGGCATTCGTATAGTACTTTTTTTATGCTATCCGAGGGTGGAATTAACTTCCACTCAAATCTCGAATCTGAGGGTGAATCGGGGACAGAAATAAATTTGAATAGTTCGTCATCCTCTACCTTAAAATCTACATACTCATCTGGTTTGTACATCACCTTGTTCTTCATGGATGTGTACCAAGGTTCCGTCGATGCAGCAATACTACGTGACAGGGCATCGGGTACTACATTATCTTTTCCTTTACGGTGAACCACTGTCATGTCGTATTGCTGAAAGTCTAGACTCCACCTACTGCACCTTGATCCTACTTTCCATTTGGAATGGAGGATATGGGTCAACGCAGATGAGTCCGTGATTAAGGTAAAGTGGTAACCTTCAACATATCCTCGAAATGCATCAATTGCAAGAAGCGCCGCTAGTGCTTCTTTTTCAGCAGCATGATAATTACGTTGAGGAGAAGTAAGTTTATGAGAAAAATAGGCGATTACTTTCTCCCCAGCATCATACTGTTGAGTAAGGACCCCTGCCACAGCAACATCGCTTGCATCTGTTTGGATAGTAAATTCTCTCCCAAAGTCGGGACTACCGAGAATCGGTGCTATTATTAGGTATTCCTTAATTTTACAAAAGGATAATTCCGCTGCTTCATTCCATTTAACTACCTTGGAAGAGGACCTAAGTAGCTCTGATAAAGGAGCTGTTACGCCGCTAAAGTTCTCTATGAATCGTCTATAATAATTGGCCATTCCTAAGAACCGTCTAAGCTTTGTGATGGTTGTGGGTCTTTCATAGTCAACAATAGGTTGAATTTTTTCAGGATTTGCTCTTAAACCATCAACGCTTAGTAGAAATCCTAAAAAAGCAATTTCGGAGACCCCGAACTTTGATTTTTGAAGGTTGATGCTTAGGTTGGCCTGTTTGAGACGGTACGCAATCTCTTCAAGCAATTGTACGTGATGTTCAAATGTCTCCGTTACCACGACGATGTCGTCAAGGTAAACGAAGACATTTGGTTCCAGCGCACCATGCCCCAAAACTTTGTCCATAAGTCTTGCCAGCGTGGCCGGACTATTCATAAGACCGAAAGGCATCCTGGTATACTGGAACAATCCTTTGCCCTGTACGCTAAACGCAGTATATTTTCGTGAAGAAGGGTGCAGAGGGACCTGTAAAAAGGCTTCGGATAAATCAATTGTGGACAAATATTTGGCCTTGGGCAGTTGGCCTAGAATTCGCGACGGATGAGGCAAGGGATACGCATCACGTACTGTCCGCTTGTTGATATGGCGTGTATCCAAACAAAGCCTAACCTTGTTTGGTTTGATCACTGGAACACAATTCAATGACCAATCGGAATTGCTTCGTTCAATGATTCCAACACGTAATAATCGATCCAATTCTTCTCCAACTAGTTGTTGCGTCTTAGGTGACATCACATACGGGAATTGACGTATGGGTGGATTGGCCTTAAATTCTTCTTTTATTTCAATTACGTGACAGGCTAAAGAAGTCAACGTTAGCTCTCCTTCCTTAGCAGGAAGAAATAAACTCCTAACATTTTCTATCGTTTTTTCCTCTTCAAGGGTTAACATGTTTGAAGTGAACGTTAAAGAGCTATTAGGCTCAGAAGAAATCACTTGGCACTCTAAGACCGCAGGATGAATCCGGAATTTCCGCCAGAAGTCCATGCCACAAATACAGGGGACAGAAAGATTAGGGACCACCCAAGTTGGCAAAATTTTAATTTTTCCGTCAAATTTGAATGGTAGATACAGTTGGCCAATCACCTCAAGCTGATCTCCATTTGCAGATTTTAGCACTGTCGAATTTCTGGGCTTACGTAATGATTTCTTTGGGAGAAGGGAATATATGTTATTATTAATTAGTGTCACATTACTACCACTATCCAAAAGGGCATTCAACTTCATGTCATAGATCATGATATTTACAAAAGGACGGTTATCATTAGGGTTGGAATAAGAAATTTCCAAAACATCCAAACTGTTATGATAATGATCATCCGTAACACGTTCCCAATACTTTGGAGTAATACAGGTGCCTTTCAATGAGTCTACGCTGTATGATTCAGCGATCGGCGGTTTTCGGTCGCTGATAGATCGTTTTTTGTACAAAACGGACAATTATTAGTGGGGTACCCACGAAAACCACAATTATCACACAATACTCCCCGAGGCAGAGGGCAGAATGATGATCGGTGTCCAAATTTACCACAGTTGAAGCAGGAATTGGAAGGAGGTCTACGATGTTTATCTATCAATGTCTCTAAGGTTGTCACTACTCTTTGAAACGAACCTGATTAAACACTGACTGGCCGCCCACTTTGAACACACTTCGACGAGGGCGGGTTGGTAATATTTTTTACTCCACAGGACCGGTACTGTGAAAAAGATTTGTTTTTCTACTTTTCTCCCTTTTTAGTGGGGTTTTCTTGTTAACTGTCCTCGTCAACAATGTGAACCGACTTTTCTGAACCAAATAGGGTAAGGGGATGTAATGTTAGCCTAGCTCCTTCATTCGGCTTATATACCAAATAAGTCATTAATTCAACGATAATCAACAAAATTATGTCGCTATCAAGATAACCGATTCAATTCGAAGGGATTCAGACTTAATTAATCAATTTACTGTTGTTCACTTCCGTTTAATTTACGACTTTCTTAATTTTTTAGACATCATGATTTTACTGGTTAAGCAGAACAGGTTATCTCCATGAACTTCGAATGATCTAAATTTGGCTAATTGAACCGATAAACCAAATAATGCAGCCTAGATGTACAGAAAGTAGTCACACGTTATAAATTAACAGTTCACACAGATAAAATTACAATGATTTATCAAGAAAACCATGGGCCCAATGTTAGGGACATATTTATTTGTTTGTTCCCAAATATGGCCTGTTGCCTGAAAAGCCTAGTAAAATGTTGTTATTGGTTAAATTTTAAATGGAAATGTATGAGTTTCGGTTGTATATTTTACAAATGGCTCATCTAAACACAAACAGAAGGAACAAAACCTTTGTAGAGTGAATCTTTATGTTTTCACTATCGGGTGGCCAATAAATCATATGTGAAAATCTCTGAAGGGTTTCAAAGCAGTTTTAATTCAGTTTGTTTTGTGAAATTTTATGTTGGGTAAAGCGAATACAGATGGCAATGTCTTAAATTATAAAATCAGGGAAAACAATTATACAAAGACAGCAATTAATAAAAAACGATCGAATGCGACGAAGTTGCATCCATGGATAGACCCAATTTTTTGCTTATAGACCGACATTACATCCATATCCCTCGAAAGTTTCTGGCTTTATTAAATGAGTTGTATAGCTTTTTATGATACATACTACCAAAAGTCTTATTAAACGTATCTAAGCAAGTGTATAACTAGCTAAATAGCGCTTCAAGCTAAAATAGTTTATGAGTTATAATAAAAAATGTAATCGATCGTTGCTTATTAGGCTGAGTTAAGGGACACATACCCTACCCCCCCCCCCCCCCCCCCCCCCAAAAAAAATTATTTTTTTTTAATAACTCTCATATTTTTTTGTATTATTTTTCCTTTCCACCCCCCATCACCCCCCCCAACAAACTCCATTCAAAAACAAATAATATATTTTTTTTTTCTTCCCCTAATAATTTTTTTTATTTAAAAATCTAAATAACAGCATAAATGAACGCACCCTTAAAAAAAAACTAATGCCACCTAACCACCCACCCCCCCGTTCTCCCCCACTACCACACTATACTGGTCCCCCCAAAAAAAAACAACCGAACCAAAAAACCAATTTCCCCCCCCCGCCCCCCCCCCCAAAAGCGCGACGTATTCGAGAAACTCATTGAGCTTAAGCCCTTGATCTTCTCCATCGTACTTCGTATGGCAAGTGGAGACACATATGTTAGATGTTAAGACAGATCTGTTCAAACATATTTCTTGACAGAAATGTTAGACTTTTAAGCAGACATTTTATTAAATGAATATGACGAAATCCAAAATAATGCTTGTTTTAGTTTTCAATTCCATAAAATTGTTTTTAGAGACTTCATCAATGCTCTAGATCCTAAAACATCGGAATCGGGTACTGAAATTGTTAAAATTTGATGAAAATGTCTTAACAAATCTGTTAGAGCTAAGCCCAGCATCGAAAAAATGTCAGGTTGATTGTCATATGTTAAGACAGATCTGACAAGACAGAAAATGCTAGTGGAGACACCGGGTAAGGAAACATGCGAAGCTTTGATGAGCACACACAAAGAATAATGATTATTAAAATTAAAAAAACCATTGCCAAAATTGAAAAGTTGCGTTGGTTCTTTTCCGTAGAAAGTGGTTTACTTTCAAAACCAAAACCTTCAAACCGTCATTTCAAAATTTTGCTACTCTACATTTAAAAGTTGAAATTTTTAAAACAAATTGTATAACTGTCAAATCGAAACCGTGGCATCGTTGAAAATAAAAGCCAATTATTTTTATTCCAAAATAAACTTTCATCCAGAAAGTGTCGTGCAATTCAAATAAAAGTATGCTGTAAAAATACTTTTAACATAAAAAGTTTTCTTTTCAGATGAATTGTAGAACTGTCAAATCCACACCGTGGCATATTTGAAAATGAAAGCAAATTATTTTTATTTGAAAATGAACTTTCAACTAGAAAGTATCGTGCAATCAAAATAAATGTATGCTGTTTTGATTGAATGAAAAAATGGTTTTAACATAAAAAGGTTTTAATTTTCAAATGAATTATTATAACTTTCATAGAGACCGGAGGTTGGCGTCGTTCAATCACCAATGTTTCCATCCCGAAATATCCAAGTCAAAACATTTTCCCCATATCTTCCGAATGAACCTGAGCCAGCTCTAGCATCTGCTGCCGTTCGTCGTCGCTTGTGGCACCGCTGCAAAAAAAAAAAAAAAGATGTGGGATTATTATCAGTGACATGGCTAATTCCGTTTGTCTGGTCCGTTCGGAACTTTATAACGTCGAAAGTTTGTGAACTTTCCTGATAAGCGATTCGTTGGGACGATGCGCCAAGAGGAACATTTTGAATGTGAAGCTTTTGTGTTATTTGACAACAGTATAGAGAAAAAAAAAAACCATACGACGACTTCCAACTTTTACCAATTTTCATGGTAAAGGTCGGTATCGTGTTCGAAAGAAATTTCTTTTCCTATCTCAATCTCATGTTAAATTCCGTTTACTGAAACGGAAAAGTAAAGAACCGAAAAGAAATTTCTGCAGCAGTATCCACCTGAAAAGAACGAAAAATAAAGTTGGAATTTGTTGGGTTCCCATGGAAACTAATGGGAGCTGTCAGTTTAACTTTCGGAAAAATATCGCGTTCGATTATTCCGTAAGTGAAGGTGACATTTCGTTCCATGCAGATCAATTGTCAAAGTTCCGCTTGGTAATATTGAACAAAATTCCGTAACCTCTCTACTTTTTAAGTCGATACTGGCCTTAAAAGAACATACTTTTAAATTTACACACTGAACCGAAAAAATATACTTTCAATTCAAACACAAAACTTTCGCAGTAGATGATTTTACTTTTAATTTAATGGAAAATAAACTCTTTTCAGAAGTAAAGTGCTAAGCTTTTAATAAAACAATATTTCTTTTTGTGTGCATCTGCTCTACAAAACAACTAAAATAATTGTTATTTCAAATGTAGAAAGTTTAGAATTATTCCCAACTAAGTTGGAATAAGTTGGAAGATAGCTTTTCTGTAGACATTGTAATTTTATAACAATAATAAATAATGTTTAAAAATTTGTTTTTATTTTGATGAATTTTATTTGAATCAAAAAACAACAAAACTACTATTTATCACAAAAAATTGAATATTTTTGAATTAATAATATAATATTGTAGAAACAATAATACAATTTCGTTAATAATACAGTTCTCGAGAAATTATATATTTGTTTTAACTATATTTATGATTTGAAATTGACAGCAGGCTATCTTGAGGCATTTTTAGAAACAACAATACTTATTGTTGAAATGAATAACCTTAATGGTCGAATCAAAAGAAAATACAGGTAAGCCGTGAGTCTACAATAAAGTTTGTTGAAGCTATACATAATCCTTTTGAATTTACAACATATTTTTCTGCGTGAAATCAAATATTATTTAAATTAATATCACACAGCGGGGATAACTTTAAACAATTTTATTGGTTTGATTTAAATGAAATTTTGAATTGATTTAGCACTTTTTTATGAATTGAAACAAAATGAAACTTTGTATTGAATGCCAACAACATATTTTGTTGATTCAAAACAGAGTGATTTCTTTGCGTGAAAAATTGCTCTGCTTGTGAATTAAGTGTACATTTTGTGAATTGCGGAATGGTTTTGGTAAATTATTAGCAGTTTAAAGCAGTTCTTTGATTCATTGTTATCTAGTAGTACCACGGACTAATTACGGACATCGGACGGACGATTTATGCTTGACGCACCTGGTAACAATTTTCAGTGTATCAAGTTCCATATATACTAGAATATTATTATCAGAGCTGTCAACTGTTTTCTTTAAGCAGACCCGGCAACTCTTTTGTAGGTTTGGATCAGCTTTAGCTGAAAATGATTTTATTTAGACTTTTTAAATTTCTGATTATAAGCATACTTACAATAAACAGTTTCTTCTCCTTACAATTCTTTAGGCTACGTATTTTTCAATTTTAGGTTAAGTGTGTGTTCTAGGAATATATTTTTAGTTAGATAGGAGACTTTATAATAAATTTAACAAAAAATTTCCTTTTGGCAGCGTTGCCAGGTGGATTTATACAATATCGGTATTGCTTATTAAAAAATATCGGTATTTATCGGTATAAAGTAAAATTCAGATTTTTTTCAAGTGAACTATAGTTTAATTTTGATATAAGATTACAATATATTTTGGCGATCATTTTTCTTCTATTTTCAAATTTTATATGGACAAAGTTTGACGTAAACATAAAAAATAAAATAAAAAATACATTAGCCATTTTTTTATATTTACCATCTCGAGGTTGAATATGTATACTTTGAATAAATATACATTTCAATATATATTTTTTAGAATACACACTTCTTAAGATGTTATTAAGATAACAAAAATCATGTATAGCGATAAGGTTTTTGAGCCAACTCCCGTTGTGCTAAGCACATCCCTTATTTTTTTTAAATAGATTTTAACACAAAAACGGATTAATTCTAGTGTATACCGCTTCCAATTTTATACACTTTTCCATACATACCACTGGATTTGTTAGACACGAAAAGCTAAGATATGATCGATTATTCAACACTGCTTCTTGAGCGCATAGTGAATTTGATATTTTTGATTTTTTTTGCTTGATAGAACGAAAATAGGCGACTACGATGAAGTAGCGCTCTACCCTATCAATAAACAGATAATTTCTTTTGAAAATCCCATATTAAAAAGCATAAATGTATAAAGTATTGTTGCTTGTTACTATAGGACTGATGAGTTTACCCAACAAACAAACGAAAGCAGTAAATAAGCATATGTGCATTATTACAACTGAATTAAGACTTTTGTGGCTGAATAAAAAATCTGGCTGAAATATAAGCTGAATAACCATGTCTTCAATTGAAACAATAACATTATTTCAAGTGTTTCATTTTGTTTGAATAACATGCTTATTAAAAGCTATTTTAGTATTTATATGTAACTAAATTTACACAGTTCAACAAAGAGTCGAATAACAGTTTATAAATCCGTTGAAACATCGTTTATATAGCCTATTTATAGTTATGCTGTATAAATGATGCTATATTCATTGAATTCAGTTAATTCCTATGTTTTTGTTTATGAGTTTAATTTTTGGTACTGGTGAAAAAGTATTGACCTGTTTTCAAGAGTTGAAATTATAGTCAATTGCTTGAAGCAAATAGCTCAAAGGCTACCCTTTACATTGCCCATCAGAATAGAAAACAGCGCAGTGTTTACAAATAACATCAGAAAACATTGTCATATCTTTTAATCGTCTCTTGTTCAATATGCCCTTGCCAGTAATGCACGTAGTAAAACCGAACATCAACCATCAAAGCTTGGTAATTCAGATGTTTAATAACAGCATTTAGAAGGTTTATTTGAGCACTGATATTGCTTATATACAGACAACGCTATAAATAGAATATCAATGTAGCTCAATAAGAGCATCACTTCTGCTACTATTCAATATATAACATTGAGCTTATATAGCCGATTCGTTTGTACTTCATTCAATTCTAGAATAGCGCAGTTGGTAAGTCACGTAGTTGAGGATACGAAAGTTGATAGTTCGAATCTCGCTATTTAATGGTAATAAATAAATGTTACAAAATGTTTCTGTTGATGTCTATGCATAATAATATCAAATTAAATATGCACAATATGAAATCCAAATAAAAATGTTTGTATCATATGGAAAATCATACAAAAACCCCAACAAAGTTTTATGAAAATTTAAAAAAGTTGAACAAAAGTTCTATAAAAGACACCACAGCTTTTTTAATATGCTCAATGATGTTGAAGAAAAATATATTATTCTTAACAAACACTCGCTTAGCTCAACAAAGGTCTCTTCGACTCTCGGAATTACCCTCAAGTTCTGTAAAGCATTAAAACAGCAGTTATTCAATTATCAGCTGAACTCCATTGCTGCAAACTTGCTTCTTAAGCATATGCAATTGGCAGTGTTCAAAAGCATTTGGCGACAGCTTAATAACTTCTCCAAATTTGTGTGAATAATGCCTGAACAAAAGCTGTGATGGAAAATAGTTCAGAGATTATTCAACACGCTGCTGAATTAAATCGCCATAATGATGTTTATTGAATGAGTGATTGTTTGTTGGGTATTATGCTTAAAATTACAACCTGTCTTCATTTGTTAACGCATTTAATATCATAATTAAACTCGATAATTTTATCACAGACATACAACCATAACACATCTACTTTCAAATTAAATGCTTAAAATGGCAGGCATCCATTTACTCTAACTTGAAACTTTTTCCGTTTCTCGCTCGCCTCGCATAGCACGTGAGCAACGGAGGAAACAAAAACAGAAGCTAAAGCTAAAGCTAAAAACAAAATACAGTGACCATTCGTTCATTGCAACATGTTTACATTGCAATGAGCGAATGGCATTCGCTCATTGCAACATCTGACAACGTCAAATCGACTGTCAAAAACTCGTGAACAATAGATCGTAAATGACAGATTACTGCTTGACATTTGCATATGACAGTTAATTGCTTTTTAATTGCAAAACGTTGCAATTAGTGGACTTGCAATGAAAAGACGTTTCAATTAACGAAATTGCAATAAGCGAATGGTCACTGTACGCACAGTGAGCGCAGTTGCAGCCGCAGGGTTTTCCATTTGAAGAATGGCGAGGGCGAGGGGTGAAAAATCTAAAAAAACACGCTGATAAATCATAAACCAAATATAATGTTGAAATAACTTTCATTGAAAATCGGTATTTATCGGTATAAAAAGTTGGAAATCGGTATTTTCAGAGCCCTTGTCGGTATATCGGTATTGAGAATAAAAATCGGTATAAATACCGATAAATCGGTATACCTGGCAACGCTGTACCTCCCCCAAAAGTTACTCGTCGTCACAAGAGCAGTACTAGAAAAAGACAGGAACACTTCTTTCAAGTTTTTTTTTTCAACTTCGGCAACACTGTTGCTTGTCAAAACAAAGCAACCGTTCTGCGTTTTTATTAAATTTTCCTGCTTATCAAAGGGGCATTCGATATTCGACTCCTCAACATCTAATTTTTGGAAAAATCCTTTGTTTGATACGTTTCCGTTGGATCACTGGTATGTACCTTGTTGAGCCAAGGCCAACGATTACCTCGGCTGGATGATTCAGGCTGCTCGAGGCATGCGGTTCGAGATCCGGCATTGTGAATTCGTCACTATCCCAGTTGATAACCCTGGAACGTACTTCCGAGAGTTGGATTGTGAACAGAGACCCCCAGTTGATAATGTACGTTGTTTCCAACAACAACGCAGATCGGTACACTGCCATAAAGAAGAAGTGTTGCGTCGATCGTGCCGTTTCAACGCAGGTAATGATTCACACCCAAGGGTGGCAATGTGCGGACGCTCATATCCGTCGCAACCAAGGTCGTCATCCAGATCAACTACAAACTGGATGGTATTCCGTGGAAGATCAAGATTCTCCTCTGATCTGATGACGATCGGTTTCGATGTTTGCCACGATGCTAAAGATAAATCGACGTCGTTTGGAGGAATAGTTACCACTATGGATCATGACGACAAGAACACCCAAGTTGTGGCCACCGTTATCCAACATTCGCACGGCGAAAAAATCAGCAAACATCATCAAAGCACCCAACGAATAGCGTAGAGAGTATAGAGAACTGCCGAAACGAAAATCTTCTACCGGGATGGCGTCGGCGAGGGTCAACGTTACGGGTTACGTGTTCGAAAACGAAGTCAAATCGGTTATGGAAAAACTGAACGAAATGTATCGATCGTCTGGATCCGCGATTACGCTCTGTTCACCTTCGTCGTGGTCAACAAACGCATTAACACTTGCTTTTCCGATCGCAGGCAAGGTTGTCATTCTCCCGGAACGGTAAATTTAGGCACTTTACTAATTATGTTGAGTAAAAAACAGTTATTCCCTCTTTTAGAACGGATTTCTATATCGTCTCGTAATCGGTTCGGCAGGGAACTATTTCACCCACCGTATTCAACATCATCTACGACACGTCCGATCTGAAGATCGATCACTTTAAGATGTTGACCTACAAGCAGTGCCATCTGTTTTACAACTGGTCCGGACGATTACGACGACTCACACTTGGCCTTGGCGGGTAAGGTGTCGTTCTGTCCGGTTTATATTTTTTCCTCTGTGCGCCGACTCGTGAGTTTGTTGAATGGAGGGTTCCTCAGGGGTTCTTAAATCAATCATAAGTTGTTGTGAAATAAAAACTTTCAATGATTCGCACCTGCTAAAAAAAAATTGTAAACTGTTTGGATACTGTTCATTAAATTTTTAGGGTACATTATGCAATTTGTCGCCCTAAGTCCGTGTATTCTTTGAATATTCTTTTCATCTGTGGTATCTTTGAAGCGAAAGCTATTGGGTTAGATTTGTTAGAAGTTTTGCTAACTCTATTAACAACCACTAATAAAATATTTATATCATAAATGCTGAAAAAAAAAAAAGAATATTATTGAACACTAATAATTTAAAATTAATTGTAATTATTACCCAAAACGATAAAAATTAATAAAATAAAATAAAATCTAACATAGAAACTGCTCACAAATAATAAATGATTCCCCGCGACCGCGCCGACCCACCAGCCTACCCACCAGTCCTACCACTCTCCCGCTCTTCTTCCGCACACACTCACCCATTTTTTAATCCAACCGCACCCAAAAAGGGGCCCCCCCGGCCCCAAAAGGAAACGAACCCGACCCCGAAAGAGAGCGATTATTCGCTTGTACACAGAATCAGTGAAACCTCCCCCACGAAATAGCACTTGTTGCAGACCCAACCCCCCCCCCAATTAGTGTTTGATCGCTTCGTGCCCCCAAGTCATTGAAAACAAACAACGAAGCGGTCGTCCTCGATCGTTAACAGACCAGGATGAGCGGTTTATTGTACGAGAAATTAAGAAAAACCCAAAAATAAGTGCACCTAAGTTGGCTAGTGAGCTGGACAGAAGGGGAACAACGGTATGTCACAACACAATCCGAAATACCTGCAAAAAGTATGGGTATCATGGTCGGGTAGCTAGGAAGAAGTTTCGGGTGAGTAAGACGAATCGCCAAAAACGGCTAGATTTTGCCAAGGAACATCAAATGCAGAAGGAGGACTTTTGGAATAAAGTCATATTTTCCGATGAAAGCAAGTACAACATTTTTGGATCCGATGGACGGCGTACGGTATGGCGAAAAAAGAATACGGAGATGCAGCCGCAAAATCTTTTGCCTACAGTGAAGCATGGCGGGGGTTCCGTTATGGTGTGGGGGTGTATGAGTGCAGCTGGAGTGGGGAATTTACATTTTATTGAAGGGATCATCGATCACAAAAAGTACATAAGTATCTTGAAGGAAAACTTAGGTCCCAGTGCTGAGAAATTAGGCTTACAAGGGTCCTACATCTTCCAACAAGATAACGACCCCAAACACACAGCTGAAAATACGAAGCTGTGGCTGCTGTACAACACACCCAAACAGTTGAAAACGCCGCCTCAAAGTCCCGATATGAACCCGATTGAGCATCTTTGGAAGGTATTGGATGACGCAATCAGAAAACGGAGCATTTCTAACAAAAATGAGTTGAAACAAGCTTTGAAAGAAGAGTGGGACAAAATTCCATCGTCCGTTACAGGTAACTTGGTTTCCTCTATGCCACGAAGACTACAGACAGTCATAGATGCGCATGGGAACCCGACCAAGTACTAATTTAAGTTCTAACTTTTGTTTTAATAAAAATCCGATATCATATGCAGTATGGACGAATACTTTATGTGCAAAAATGAATTGAATCACCAAGTTATGTTACTGATATTATTGTTGTTGAAATATTTGTCAACTGAACTTTAAATAATAAATATGAATTAGTTTATCCACCATCCAACCTGATCGTTAGTTTCATTTTTCAATGCCTATCACGCTGTAAATTCGCCTTTTTGTGTTAAATATGCTGCTAGACGAATACTTTTTGGATCCACTGTATCTTAGCAAAATCTCATAAATTTCCAATAGTAACCTAGAGTTTCTATGAAGCCTCGGAGTTGATGGTACATTTTAAGACCGAAAGGCATTCGCAAAAACTCATAATGTTCGTTTTCAAAACTGAATGCTGTTTTTGGGATGTCTGCCATCTCTACTTCGATTTGGTGGAAGCCAGAAGTAAGATCTAAAACAAGGACCTAGCTTATCGAGTATGTCCGGTAGTGGAACACCATCGCTATACATCCAGCTGAACTGACAAAAAATGCGACAACAGCAACATAAACTTCATCACCATTGGCAGCAGCGACATGCGTCACCTGCGCCATCGTTTACCATGGGTCTTGATCGAACCGATAGTCGATCCAGCCACAACGGAGGATCGACTATCGGTTCGATCATGAGCCAACAGGGATGATGGATGATAATGATGCGATTGTAAGAATTGTTTTTTTTTTTTTGTAAAAAAAATAAAATGTAACGATCAGACTGCTTTTTCCACTCTAGAAACGGAAATACAAAAAGATTTCAGTGAGATTATTTTGGTTTACCTTTATCAGCAATGGAAATGAAAGAATTTGGTAATCAATCAAACTATTTGTTATCAACATTATTACGTTATCAAAATACTACAGAGCTAATTCTTAATGAGACCCACACACATTTTTGATTTCATACATAAAATTTTCGTCTTGATTTACTCGTAATCGCTTGGCAATACATTCAACTCAGAATATTTCAGTTAGCTAATCGCCATGGCATCCCTAGGAAAAACTTAATCTTAGTTCAAGGTCCGATCATTATCCTTGTCCATGTTGGCGAAATTCTCCTTCTTGATGCCCTGCATATGGTAGGGTGTGCAGTAAACTGCATATGGTAGGGTGTGACAACCCGGAAAACCAGTCCCCCGACGGTCTTCCGTCGATGCTGCGGCGGTCAAGGGTCGCGTTGATTTACTGTAGCAGTGGAAGCAAGTGGCACGCATCGCCCGAGTTCCCCGTTATTGTAAGATCGGTATCAGTTTTCGGAATAATTAAAAAAAAAAACAATCACCATTGCGCATGACACGGCACGCGTAATTGCATTTTTTTTTTCAATGGGTCCTTCAGATGACTATATGGGCGGGTTACCGTGTAACCTGCCGGATTCATCGTATACTCGGTATTGTGCCTTGGTTGGTCGATCACAATTTCTCCTAGATTATGAACAGTAAATCCTGCCACCGTCAATGGGTAAGTCGGATGGCCTGATTGGCTCAGTGACATGTTCTTTTGGCGGAGATCTTATCGGTAACTCCTGCATTAGCATTAGCCCTACCCTTTCTTGTGTTACTTTTCCTTTTAATAGGTGGATCGCCGGCACTGCCCTCTGGCACAGCTCGTTTTGAAGGTAAGCTATTGGCTCTCAAATCATTAAATTTGCTACATGGCCTGCCCATTTGTGTCTCCAGGTCATTCTCGTTTTCCAGTAGCTTTTTCAGCAGATACTATCCTTATTGCATGACTCTTCTTTCACCAGCAACATTTCCTTTTGGATCTGGGAAACGTGATTACAAAGAGAAGCATTTTCGTTGAATTTCCAGTTGTATTTCGACAAAGATTTTTCATTAGGGCCTAACTGACAAACGTAAACAATGGCTTTTTCCGCGAATTTCTCGTCATTGAAAACTCCCCTAATCAATCCACTGCGCTCGTTTCGAAGAGTTCATCTATCGGATAGAATGGGAGGCTTACATGAGTAGCTTTTGTGCCACGAGAAATTTACGGAAGAAGTCATTGTTTACGTTTGCCGGTTAGGCCCTAATGAAAAAGTTATGTCGATTTGGAAAGTGCCGCAAACCAAAAACCCACCACCGGGGTTCCGCCCCGCCGAAGATTATTTCCGCGTGGAGGTTAATTTCGTAAAAGTCCCGATCCGGGACAAAAATGATGATTGAATCATTTCGGGGAGCTCACTTCTCTTGGAAGCAGGGTTGCCACATTATTTTTCGTTCCCATCTTTAATTTTTGCCAAAAAAATCTTTTTTATCTGTATTTAACTGCAAAAAATCTTGGTAAAAATCTTTACTTCAAATTTTGTGTTGTAAAAGGAAGACAGATCAGTATACGTGTTCTCGGGGAAAATCGATCATTGCACTCTGACAGACCAGCTATGACATGATAATGAATCATGGGGTGTTTGTTTTGATTACTCAGAGTTCCGTGATAGGTGAACAAAATTAGAACGGAATTACTAATCAATTATTATTATGATCCGTGTACATTAATTTGTTGAATTTATAATTTAGTTCTGATGTTAATATTAGCAGATCAACTCCTCCTTTCCTCCTTTGGCCTCCATGATGTTTGTACTCAGGCGGTTCCGAATTTTGGACTTATTCAGATTGTATTCCGAAAAAGCTCGCTTCACTCCTGCAAACGAATGCGGAATTAGTAAAAAGTTCGCAATGAACTTTCTTAGAAAGTTTCCCATCAGACTTTTTTTTCAACAAGTTTCGAAGTCTTCTGATTCTTCCACCTCGTTGTCCTTGCAGATGGTTATCGTCCTCAGCTCACGAAAATCATTTTCAATGGCCTGTTCCTCACCGCTTTCGAAGAAATTCGGATATTGTTCAATAATCGAGTTGAACCCCTTCAAAGGGCACAGCTTCGCCGTTATATATTCCCGGCTTCTTACGAAGATGTTTCTCGAAATCTGAAACTCCTAAATCCGTCAGGTGTTTTAGGTCCACACAAAAATTTGAAAGGAGCTCCATCAGCGAGACTTCAGCTCATTGCACATGTTCAGGATTTCCATAGCTTTTGACTGGAAGATTCGATTAGATTTGATAATAAGAGACAATACGTAACTTAAGAAGAAGAGAAATGGCAGCGTCATCGGGTCATTAAGATGATAACAATAAAACTGTTGTCTCAGTTTGATTAGAACAAGAAGAACAACACGAGCTCCGAAAACCGTTCCATATTCCATTTGACAACTGTCTCCAACGATAGCCATCTAGTGGCAGACGGATGCAGAACTGTGTCATCTGGGATTTTTTGGATCGTTTGAGGCTGCCGGACAAGTAACTGCAGATATATCGCATTATTTGTTCCAGCTACAATGGTAGATTTTTGCATGCGTTATCAAAATCTTCTCTTGCACAAAGGGCCAAAAAGTGGCAGGTTCATTTGATAATTATCAAATGAGGACAGTCACGTTTCAGCAGCTTCTTGATGGATCGGTCAGAACCCATATTTATCGAAGCTCCATCTGATCTAAAGCCCACAAACCATTTTTTTGTAATCGGTGCAATCGATCTGCAACTGTTTATCAATTGCGCAAAATATGTATAGGTTTTTGCACTGCAAGATTACATTAAAGATAACAAAAAATCACGTACGAAATAAATATGCTTCATATAGAAGAAAAAACTATCGAGAACATTATTCGAACTTCCCAAAATTCTTCTGCATGAATGCATAAAAATACTTCTACATTAGAAGAATAGTATTTTTTTAGAAATCACTGGAAGAAATTCTGCCGAGATTTTTGGAACAATCTCTTGCGCAACTTTGAAACAAACACTTCTCAAACGGAATATCTGGAAACAAATATTGTAGTAATATCTGGAGAACTATAAGTAAGAATCCTTGCAGGCATCCTAGACAAAATTTGAAAAATGATTCCGAATTTTTAAAGTTAAGAATTCAAAAGATGGGATTACGGAGCTCATGCAAAAAATCCAACAAATCAGGATTTTCTCCAAGAATTACTGCAGTAAAAAATGTTAAGTTTTTGTATAGTTCTTCCAGGTGTCCTCCAGTGATTCCTTTGAAATCACAAAACTTCACAATATTCCTCCAAACCTTTCATCACAAGAAAGTTTTGAAAAAACTGCCGATGCAGTGTCAGAAAAAACTCATGAAAGAATCCCTGGAGGAATGTCTACAAACGTAAGAAGAATACCTATAGAAACGCAAGAAGAAATAAAAAATGTCCGAGAATCTTGAGAAAATCTATGAAATTTTCTTCAAAAATTATCAAACATAATATAATCAAAAAATTAATGGAGATATCATTTAGGGCATACACACAAACTGACTTTAATACTGTCATCTGTCACTGTAGTGTCAGTGTCAAATGTGTTATTTTGCTTCAAGCCTAAACATCATACTGAAAGTAGTATTTATAAAAAGTTGGATCCTAAACTATACTCATATTTTGAATTTGAGGTTTTTGAGTGGAAAGACAATTACCAAAAATCTTAAAAATCTTGGTTTATCTCAAAAATCTGTAATCTTCACATACAGATATCTGTATGCAAAAAATGAAAAAAATCTGTGTCAATCTAGATAAATCTGTGCATGTGGCAACCCTGCTTGGAAGGCTTCTTTGCTGTCATTTTCCTGTTGATGTTGCCTTTTTTGCGCGACCAACGATTAGCGGCTAGTCGGCACCAATACTATCGCCGTGGGGTCGATTTGTGATGGCACCAACACACTGGCCGGGTGTTTTGTTGTGAAAACGGATGACCTCTCCCACATTGATAAACAGGAGTTTCTTTCAGGTGTTTTGTAAACATGTAATTAGGGGGGAAAAGTGCAGAGGTCTAATAGGCAGTGTTCTTATCGCTAAGTGTGTGTGTGTGTGTGTGTGTGTGTGTGTGTGTGTGTGTGTGTGTGTGTGTGTGTGTGTGTGTGTGTGTTTTCGATCGTATGAAATGAAAAGTGAAAGGACAGTGTGGTGACGTCTCGAGCTGGATTCAGAAATCGAGTGGTTCGATCAAACTGCTGCTGTGGGGAAGTTTTTCCCTTCGAATTTTTGACAACAGCAGTGTGCCGGGGAAAACCACGTCGCCGGCGTCCCTCCGTAGTTTTCGCGTGCGTCGTGTCGTGAAGAGTGCGTTCGGGTGAGAAACCGAATTTTAGTGTGTGTGTGTGTGTGTGTGTGTGTGTGTGTGTGTGTGTGTGTGTGTGTGTGTGTGTGTGTGTGTGTGTGTGTGTGTGTGTGAAGTGCGACGACGGCGGTGGGAAAATTGTTTTCCTTTTTCACTTTAGCCCGACTAAAAAGTGCTGACAGTTGTATAGTGTCTGGATGATCCCGAGTAGAAATAAGTGAAAAAGATTGTTTGGCGATCATTATTGGGTGATGACGAAAATCGTTGATAGTGAGAGAAATAATCATCCTGTTGAAAATCCATCGGAGAAAATGAAGGAAAAATGTTGCAACAAATAATTTATTTCTACAAAATTTTGAAGACAATATCTAATACTCGGTAGTAAGTGCTCTCAAGGACGAGGAGCAGGACAGGTAATTGTTGCCCATTATGTATCTATATTAATAAAATTTACTTTTAATAGGTTTGCGTCGACCATCGGTTAAATCGGTCGTGTCGATACTTTGTTCCGCAATATTTTGTTATCGGGCGTAGCGTTTTGCCTATTGTTTCGGTTGCCTATTGTTCGTTGCGCGAGTGATCGAGTGAGCATCGGAAGTCGTGGTTCACCGGGTAAGATCGGTCGGTGGTGAGGTACATTATTAATTGTGATTCAAATTTTTCGTTCGTCATGCTCGTCGGGCCACCCTATCTTGGAGCAAATAAATCACTGTCCCAGTTTGTAAGGGACTCTAGCGGCATCCGTACTGTTGGTGTAGATCGGTTCAAGTTGGTTCTCCAGCGTTGAGATGAAATCCTAATGAAATACCACTATCACACTCTGTGAGTGGCCTCAATAGCATCTTTACTGTTGGTTTAAACCGGTAAAAACCGGCTTTTCAGCATACTCAAAAATCACTTTGTTTTCCCAATGAAAAACCACAATCACACAAATTAATTACTATCATTTTTTTTTGTCATCACATTTGTGAGTGGCCCCAATAGCATCCTTACTGTTGGTTTAAACCGGTAAAAATCGGTACTTTTCACCTAAGCAGTTGTTAACCAATTGTTTTTTCCTATGAAACACCCCCAACCACCCTTTTTCAGGGGCCCCAACAGCACCCTCACTGTTGGTTTAAATCGGCCCACCCAGAAATAGGTACTAATTACACCACACACCTTCTCGTTACCCAAAAAACCCCCCGCTGCCACCCAATCCTGTTATCCAAAATCCCAGTGATTTCTCGTGGAAGTGCAGTGGATTCCGCGGCTTCCAATAAAGCGAGTATCACGTCAACATATTCCTACCCATTCCCTACTTGACCTGCATTCGGGCGAGGCCGGCGCCGGTATTGCCTTAGTTTGGGATCACCAGTTTTTACACATTGAAGATGTATGTTAGTCCCAAGCATCATCTGTTGATTCTCTGTGTAATAAAAGCTGATCTGGCAACAACGGAGTAGCAACCTCGGGCGGTCAATCATGCTCATGCTCATGAAAAAGTTATGTCGATTTGTAAATAATATCAGCTGACATAACTAACATGTACACTAAATCACGTCTACGCAACATTGAAAATAATCTAGTATACACGGCACTTTGCCAGTACTAGAAGCCGGTTCTCTAGTACGATAGTGATCCATAATTTTTCAAATGTTTCTTCGGCACAACTACGTCCTTCCCTTTTGGGTCCATGGTATGACTGTACATTGATGATCGTCATTCGAATCTAACCATATGACAATCATCCGATTTCCGAATGCTTTTCGTTAAAGGGCGCAATCGACTTACTTTTCTGGCGATCTTGGGATGATGTTTGGGTTCAGTGTAGAATAGTTTAATCTTGTTGCCGGGTATTGTAAAATACTGGTAAGAGTTGAAAAGTTAATCCACCAGTCTTTCAGGCGGATTGTCAAAAAGTGAGTGTTCGATTCCCGCTCCAACTGGTGGAACTCGAAAATGTCCCTAATCTACTGGCCCATCCACCGTGCGTTGTGTTGTCCCTTGCATAATGTGAAGTGTTCAGTCTGTGCGTCTGTGCAGCAACTGGTTGAAGCCGGTGTAAATCTCTCTCTCTCTCTCTCTCTCTCTCTCTCTCTCTCTCTCTCTCTCTCTCTCTCTCCCGTGTCACTCAAAAAAAAAACTAAGCTTGTCCTACATCACCTCCCCCTCCATTTCGAAATCCTGGCTTCGCCGACACAGTGTCCAAACTGCCTACATTGGCAAGTTCCTTGCATCTATCATCTAGTAGGGAAAATTGCTCTAATGTGGGTCTATGGATCTAGAATTCGGCTTATCGTTGAAATTTGCCATAGACCCACATTTGAGCACCTTCCCCTATTATTGAAAAAAAAAAAACGAACATGCTAATTGAGCCTTAAGTTTGCCATTCACCACGCACAGTATGATTGATAAGTATCATGAATGAGTATAGCAAAAAAAAAAAATTAATATAAATATCCAAACAATTAGGTTCGCTAGCCAATATCCTATTATATAATTAAATTGAGGGAAAAATGATTAAAGAAAGCAATATTTCATGAGCGGTGGATGGCAACCTTATAGCAAAATAATGTACACGTAGCTTTGCCCAATGGGTGAAAAGCAAGAATTAGTTTGCCAACTATTATCCAACGCAAATCCTATTATTCTTAACCTTTTTGTATTTCCTTCTAGGGTGGTGCTCTCTTTTAGAATAATTAACTAGTGCAACCGTTCACGGACGGAATAAACCACCCTCCACAAATCCACCTATCCTATAACCGGCACATTCCAGCGCTTATCCTCCTACTCGTACTGCGGAAGCAACTGCAGCAGTCCCATTGGATCGATCAAACCGTGCTTACCTCCCCATCGACGCTGTCTTATCTCTCCTGAGCGTTCGAAATTAAAAAGCCCGCAAAACCAAACAGATAAACTGATAAGATAGTGCCAGGTTTCACCTTGCTCGGTGTGTCCAAGCGAAAAATCACTCCCAACAGAACCGTGCAGCGCCGATAAACTTTGGCAGTGCAAATCAGCAGCAGTACCAGCAGGAAGCAATGTCCGCCGAGCGAGAATCGACCACACCCGCTGCTGCAGACGAGCCGACACTGGTAACGGTTCGGGCTCTGGAGCGCGCCGAGAAGTCCTCGCAAGCCAGTTCCAATCGCACCTCGTCAACGGCAACCAACGACCCGGACACACGCAGTCAGGGTGATTCATCGTCGTCGGTGGGCGATAAACGGCGCTCGGTTGTCTACAGCGATGCCCATTTCAGTATCACGTTGCACCATTATGACAGCATCGTGAGTGAGCTGAAGTGTCCGGGATGTGCCCAAGCGTTGTACGGGCCGATTTGGCTCTGCGAAACGGGACACAGCATCTGTTCGCATTGTTCCAACCGGATTAGCGAGTGTCCACTCTGCCGGAAGAAGCTGACCGACATGAGGAACTACACTTTGGAGGCAATTGCCGGCAAGGTGCAGTTTCCGTGTACGCATGCCGTGCGGGGTTGTATGGTGCGATTACCGCTGGAGCTGCTCTGGTGGCACAAAGATCGATGCGGTTATAAGGTAAGGGGATTTTCCCGAAATAAACAAGCATTGGGTAGGTAAGTCTAATGGATTTGGTTTTTCAGCAAATCGAGTGCTTCATGGGAAAGGTTTGGGAGAACTGCTCGTGGCACGGTTGCGAGAGGGATTGGATCAACCATTGCGTAACCGAGCACCAGGACAAGGTGTACAGTTCGCCGGACATCGTTCTGACATGGAATTACGCGAACTACAGCCAGCGTTGCATTTCCCAGAAGTCGGTCATCGCGTACTACGTGATTCGAGCCTACGGGGAGTATTTCAACCTGTACCAGATCTACGATCACAACAGTTGGCGAACGATTTGGACGGTGATTTGCGCGTCGAAGGAAGCAAAGGCGGCTCACCGGTTCGCGTTCGAGCTGGAACTTTACTCGCCGATTGACAGTGCAAAATTGCTGGTTCAAAGGTTCCCGTGTCACGCCGAGAACGGTACGGACTTTCTGAAGGATGGGAACTGTGCGAAGATTCCGATCGAGGAGGCGGTACGCTTCATGACGAAGGATAAGGTGAGTTTTTGGCGGGGGTGGGTTTATGATTAAAGAGCATTCTTTGCGCTGGCTTCGGATAAGCACGGCGTTATCGAATTCTGTACCACCTACAACCTTTGTCACAAGACAGAATGTAATCCTTTGAGGAGATAACGGAACAAACAGAATTCACTTTGTAGCTTATGGAATCGATTGATGAGTTGCGGTGTGGCATGATTTTATTTTTTATCTTGATTTCGTCATCGATTATTTTTTTATATTGTGTCCGCTTTCTTCGCGCAAATATTTTCTTATCTCCCAAAACATTCGCAATTTATAAACTGCATTGTTAATCAAATTGAAGATGGGATTTTGAATTAATTAAATTTAGTATGATAGTTTTGACGTGCAGGAAACTAGTTATTATCGGTCCGATTTATCCGATTCGCAGCTAGAGTGGTAAGAAATAGGTTTTATATAACCACAGTTATCAGATAATGTCATTCGATAACATTTGCCGAATTCGATGGCCATTTTTCGATTTTGCTTTAGAATGTTTGAGAAAATGATTACTTCTTTAAGAAAAACTTCTTAGGAATATTCGAAAAAAGAGGAAACGATTCATCGTACGTTAACTACATTTTTATATTGCCGATCCTGCCTAACGAAATACCCTCATGAAAATCTCAGAAGTTGTACTGAAGGATTGTCAGTACAAACCTCTTCGATTCCACTCTTAAGGATTTTCACCCTTCCTCAAATAGGGCAGGGAACGGCTTCAGCCCCCCGGGACCATATTCCAAGTACGGGCTAAACGATAACTTACAACGGCCATTTTTCGCAGCATGATGCTTTATCTAATGACGTATCATGCTGCAAAAAATGAGTGTTGTAGGTTATCGTTTACCCCATGCGTACCCTATGACAGAAAAAGCAACCCGCTCGGGTTTTTCCTCCACACTCCGGGCAAGCTAGGTGAACTTACCTACCCTCCAATTGTATTCTAACAGCTCCTCTCCCCTTCTTCCTAGATCCTCTACTACCGGGTCCGGATCGTCGAGGTCACACCGTGTCGCAGCCGCAGCCTAGTGCTGATCAGCAGCCAATCGCAGATGCTAGTCAGCCAAACGCCATCCACCTTGCAGCTGATGCCGATAGATTACACCGCGACCAAGATCGAAAACGTCAACATGAAACGCGTTCCGGAATCGGACATCATCGTCCGCGCGGGAAGCACTTCGTCCACTGACCTCACCAAGCTTTCATCGGTTGGAACAGTTGACCAGGTGAACACCCATTCGCCGTCTTCCAGTTCTAACTCCTCTTCATCCACCCTGCGCGATCAAATCGAGGAAGACCTCCCAGAGGAAGACCAGCAGCTGAAAGGCGAGGCAGTAGCGTTGAACCGAGTCAATTCCTTGCCAAAACCTCCAAGGGTACAGATCCAATTGGAAGCAGAAATTGCAGATGCACGCCGACCACAACAGGAGCAGCATTTGGTTCGTTGCCGGTTGGTGGAGCGACAGGAAAGCATCAAAATGCATCCCATCTATGCGGAGAAGAATGGCTTAGCTAATCCTGCAGCAACCCCAGCGTCGTCCAAGAAGGCTTCCACGGAAAGCTTAAACCTTCACTTCAAGGGGTTATCCAAATTCTACAACGTAACAAGTTACAAGGCTTCCAAACTGTGGAATAGGAAATCAGTTCAGTAAGGAGTTTTCAACTTTTTTTTGTTCCACTCTGTTCCGATAAATGATATAATTTATTAACTAACGCCTAGATAATCCGCAAGCAATAAACTGTTGTTTTTGTTGTTGATATAGTTGTTATCTTTCATTATCGTGATTTTCCTTTCCATGCGCTGCGCCACTGTCCTAGAGTTCATTGTCGTCTGGGTGATAAAGCTCACTTAGCAATCGGTAGACGTACGATGGAGCATTTCCTCCGCTGGAACAAAAAAAAAATCCCGAAACTGATAGCATACAAATCATCCCCAAAACTACACAAAAACTCACGTATTCGTCACGAACAGTGTCACCAACTCCGGAGGCACATAATCGAAAACCGGGTTGTAAGCCTTGGCAAATCGCGCCGCAGGTGAATTATACGGAATGACCGCTTCGGCGTTGCCCAATATATTAAAATCGTCCTGATCGTAGTTGGACAGGTGAACCGGTGTCAGTTTATAAGTCGGCGCCAGAACAATCACCGGCACCGAGAAATGCTTGGCGGCCAGTGATAACGAGTAAGCGCCACAAATTGCCCTCAATCCTCCGTTAGCTAGCACGCTGTGCGTTCCGATTATGACCTTATTCACCCTGGACATCATCGCATAGATGGCCGAGTCCGGGATGAGCGTCGTCTGAATTTTAGCCTTGCCCAGATTCGACGCCAGCTGGTGTCCCTTGCAGGCTGGCGCACATTCTGCCACAATCACCTCGATTGTACGATTCTTCGCGGCCTTCTTAAGAAATTTCTCCACCGACTGCGAGTGACCTATGGTCATAATCAACTCCGAGGAATGAATGTGTTCCGTCGCTTGCGACGAAAGATTGTCCGAACAGGTTTCCAGTTCCGTTTCAATTTCGCTCAAATGTTCCAGAATTGCCGCTCGTAGACCCTCCTGGTGTTGCGAGTAGTCACCTCGCCTTTGCTCGCTGGTCTGAGTGACCAATTTGTGCAACGAAAGCGAAGTTTGAGCATCGTCGAAGTGAACCCGCAGCTGGGCGGAATCGTACTCTTCCCGAACGATTTTCAAAATTCGACGCACTGTGTTGGCGATAACAATATCCTGCGGTAAGGCTGCGACTAGAAATTTTCCCTGATTGCGAACTAACATCATTAGGTGCCTGTAAATTATTGAGTTGCATTTGAAAATTAATACGATTTGATAGCGATCAACCTGCTTACTCGGCAGTAGTCCATTCCGATTTTGAAATAAGGTTCGTCAGCAGGGACAGCGTTTTGATCGCAAGCTCGTGGGATCCGAAGTCTTTGCTGTGAAAGGTAAACAATTCAGCCGTCGAAAGCCGTCGTGGCAAATTACATTGAAACTCACTGCAATCGGACGTCTTGGATAAGTTGGACGGTTTCCATTGTGGGATGTTCCTCGGGTTGACCAGTCATCGTTGTATCTGCGTTTCAATTAAGGATATCTGAGGACAATCGCAGGGAAGTTGCGAAAAAAAAAGGTATCTGCAGTCAGCACTTCGTAAAGTCAACAACAACCACAACAACACGGGAGAGAAAGAACGAGATACGTTAAATGACAGTTCGAATAATGGGGTCCTACTTTATCGACATCGTTTTTGAGGATCACAGGGGGATAGGAAAAAGTGCACGGTCCTTAAATGTAGCTCAAATTATTGAAAAGTCTTATTTCGCTTGAAACCAGCATAATTTCTCTGGGTTTAATACACTGATGTAAAACACATATCGAAATCCATAATATTTGCCTTATGAAACTGCACGAACCCACTATATTTTGATTCCATACGGCCCTTATGACATCGATGTGTGAACTAGGGTTTTTTTTTCCAGTTAATCGTAATGATTTTCTCAAGTCATTCTTATCAATTTCATAAACTGCCTTATGAATTTCATGGCTGTTGTTTGTGTAAAAAAGTCATAAGGTATATGTATGAAATGGTAAAAAGCACGCCACGAATGATTGTTTTGGATACTTTTAGTGAATACTGAATGCTGATCCCGATATTACCCAGCTGAGATACTTCCTTCAAACATGAAAGGGGCTTTTCTTAACCCACGTAGACAATTTTGAAGGGGGAAAGGGGGTGGTTAAAAAAAGTCTACGTTTGTCTACGATGGGGGAAGGGGGTGGGGGTGTACCAAAAGTCTACGTAGACCTTTGTTTTTTTTTCTCTCTTCAAAACAGATATTCATACACTTCGACCTTATACACGAAGGATTAAAACAATTGTTAAGACCTTGCGAAATATCCTCGTGCCACCCCGCGCATTTTCGGAAGCCGAAAAACAAAAAACAATATAATATAATGTATAGTATGTATAATTAATGTATTTTAATCAGTCTCAGGCGTGTGTAACACTTTGCGGAGCCCGATATTCAACATTGTAGTTAACAATTTTTCTTTTTCGATTTTAGTAAAGTGGGGTGCCAATTACTCGTAGCTAGCTCGAGGTTAATGGGTCACATTATTGTTTGGAAGGGGCTAGGCAGGTAACTTATTTCAGGTATTTGTTGCTGCTCATGGTTGCGACATCTTCCAGATCCTCGGTCTCTGTAGTCCCTTACAGGAACTAAGCTGCAGATGGGTGACCACAGCTTGCTGGGCAGGTACAAGTAGCACGGAAACAAAAGGATAATATAACTGGGACACAATGGCAGGGAATTTACTAGAGTGAAAGGGAGGGGGTGATGACATTACACTCTTAGATCAGACAAACAAAGGAATTCGTAAATCGCTTGCATGTAGGGAAGATCACGCATTCCCAAAACATCTCTTACTTCGCGGAAGGGTTGTCTACCTCGGGCCACAAGGGTATCCAATAGTCGTGCTCTGGAGGCATCATTATCCGGGCAATGCCAAACTGCGTGATCGATGTCATCATAACCGGTTCCGCACCTACATACATTGCTATCGACGAGGTTAATTCTGTAGAGATGTGCGTCTAGCGAGTAGTGGTTGGACATAAGTCTTGACATCACACGAATGAAACCGCGACTTACATCCAGACCTTTGAACCACGATCTCGACGAAACATTTGGAATAATGGAATGTAACCACCGCCCAAGAGAATTACTTGTCCAATCGTTTTGCCAACTTTGAAGAGAACTCTGACGTACTAATGGGAAAAATTCATCATGTGAAATTCTTCTTTCAAAAAACTCGCCTTCTTGTGCGCCCACCTTTGCTAGAGAGTCCGCCTTCTCATTGCCTGGAATTGAGCAATGTGAGGGGACCCATGCAAAGGTAATTCTAAATGATCTTTCGACCAACGCACACATCTGCTCCCTTATTTTTGAAAGAAAGTAAGATGAGTGCTTAACTGTTTTCATCGACTGGAGGGCCTCAATAGAACTGAGACTATCCGAGAAGATGAAATAATGGTCTATGGGCATGTCGGAAATTATCCCCAATGCGAAATTGATTGCTGCCAGCTCAGCAACATATACGGAACAAGGTTCCTGAAGTTTCCGGAAGGCAGATCAGTATTCATTGTAAACACCGAAACCAGTGTATCCATCAATGCGTGACCCATCAGTGAAAATTCTTCTATTGCTACTGACATGTTGGTACTTTTCGATGAAAATATGGGGAATTAAAATAGGTCGAAGTTGATCTGGAACTCCTTGGATAGCCTGTTTCATGGAGAGATCATAATCAATGAAGGAACTGTGATAAGGAAAGCGTACACTAGGAGGGTTATAGCATGGAAGACTAATATCGGATGACATATAGTTAATATAGATTCGTAAGAATCTTGACTGGGTACTCAATTCGAGCATTTCTTCGAAGTTTTCAATCACAAGGTTGTTACTGATTCCACACTTGATCAGTATTCTAGATGAGAGCTCCCAGAAGCGGTACTGTAAGGGTTTTACTCCTGCCA
This sequence comes from Aedes koreicus, assembly GCA_024533555.2. NCBI lineage: Eukaryota > Metazoa > Arthropoda > Insecta > Diptera > Culicidae > Aedes > Aedes koreicus. Next base: position 17,369 of record JAHHFK020004583.1, on the reverse strand, counting down.
GAACCTCCAGGCTCATATTATGCGTTGAATGCATACAGCCAAGGGCAATACGTAGACAACGATATTGAATGCGTTCCAATTTGATGAGGTGGCTGTTTCTTGCCGAGAGGAAACAAAAAGAGCCATATTCGAGAACTGAAAGAGTAGTTGTTTTATAGAGTTTAATAAGGTCTTCCGGGTGAGCACCCCAACATGTCCCGGATATTGATCTTAGAAAATTGATCCTTTGTTGACATTTCTGTTTTAAATACGCAAAGTGATAACTCCAAGTGCATTTTGAATCAAACATGACTCCAAGGTATTTGAAGGTCAAAGATTGGGTAATGTCTCTTCCCAAAAGCTTGAGACGCAGTTGGGCAGGGAACCGCTTTCTAGTAAACACTACCAATTCGGTTTTATGCGGTGAAAACTCGATCCCCAAATTTCTGGCCCAGATGGACAGATTATCTAGGGAATTTTGCAATGGTCTTTGCAAGATTTCCGCACGTGGACCTCTAAAGGAGATCACAGCATCGTCTGCAAGTTGTCTTAGCGTGCATCTATTTTCCAAGCAGTTATCAATATCTTTAACATAAAAATTATAAAGCAAGGGACTTAAACATGAGCCTTGGGGTAAGCCCATGTAGCTAATTCTGGAAGTTGTCAGTTGACCTAGATTAAAGGTCATTTGTTTTTCTGACAGTAAATTATACAAAAAGTTATTTAAAATTCCTGGTAATCCACTACTGTGCAGACTATCTGCCAGTATATCTATGGAAACTGAATCAAATGCGCCCTTAATATCCAGAAATACTGAAGCCAATTGCTCCTTGTGTGCAAAGGCCAGTTGTATATCAGATGAAAGCAACGCTAAACAATCGTTTGTTCCTTTGCTCTTTCGGAAACCAAATTGCGTATTTGATAGTAGGTTGTTTGATTCAACCCAACGGTCAAGTCTTGATAGGATCATTTTTTCTAACAATTTCCTTAAACATGATAGCATAGAGATCGGACGGTAAGAATTGTAATCAGACGCTGGTTTCCCAGGCTTTTGAATAGCTATTACTTTAACCTGCCTCCATGCGGGTGGAACTATATTTAATTCCATGAGAGTGTTATACAGGTTAAGTAATCGTCTTTTAGCGATATCGGGGAGATTTTTTAGAAGGTTGAATTTAATCATATCGCTTCCCGGAGCAGAGTTATTCGATGAAAGAAGTGCCATTGAAAATTCCAACATTGTGAATGGTTCGTCCAGAGAACCGTTATTTCGGGTAGTATCCCGTAAATTCGGTTGTGTTGGGACAGAGTCTGGACAAACCTTTTTAGCGAAGTCGAATATCCACTGCATGGAGTATTCTTCACTCTCATTGGAGGATGAGCGGTTTCGCATATAACGAGCCTTTCTCCAAAGCGTTGTCATCGAGGTCTCTCTAGATAGTCCCTCTACAAACGAACGCCAGTAATTGCGTTTCTTTGCTTTGAGTAAGTTTTTAAGCTTTTTTTCAAGCTTGAGGTACTTATCAAAAAGCTCACATGTTTCATGTCTACGATAATCTTTAAACGCATCGGATTTCTCAAGATACAACTTAGTGCATTCGTCATCCCATCCAGGGGTGGCGGGTCTTCTTTTGAGGGATGCACTTGGAACACGTCGTTTCTGAGCTTCTAATGCACTTTTGTACATCAGTTCGGAAAGGAAACGATACTCTTCTAATGGTGGAAGAGGATCGGTAGAATCAATACCAAGGGTTACCGCCGATGCAAAATGTTGCCAATCGATATGCCTCGTGAGGTCATAAGGAACATGGATTGACTGGTCTGTTTTTTGAAAACTATTTGTGATTGAGATAATAATTGGTAAGTGATCACTACCATGGGGATCATTGATTACCTTCCACAGACAATCTAATGATAGTGAATTAGAACACAAAGATATGTCAAGTCGACTCTCCCTGGCAGGAGGTTTTGCTATTCGTGTCGCTTCCCCAGTGTTCAAGATGGTCAAGTTGAAATCGTCGCATAAGTCATAGAAAATACCCGCTCTGTTGTCATCGTATTGTTCGCCCCAAGCAGTACCGTGGGAGTTCAGATCGCCCAGAATAAGAACTGGAGATGGAAGTAATGTAATTGAACTCCAAAGTTGACGGCGGTTTATTGATGCCCTCGGAGGGACATAGACGGAAGCTATGCAAAGATCTTTATTCTTTACATTTATTTGGCAAGCGACGATTTCAATGCCTGAGATTATTGGGAGTGAGATTTTATAGAAGGGGTAGCACTTTTTGATCCCCAAAAGTACGCCACCATATGAATCATCTCGGTCCAGGCGAATAATGTTAAAATCGTGGAAGTTTAATTCATCTTCAGAAGAAAGCCATGTTTCACAGAGAGCAAATATATCACAATCAGAATTGTGAATCAAATACTTGAACGAGTCTAATTTAGGTATTAGACTGCGACAGTTCCATTGTAATACGGTGATCATATCTTGATCCTCACTCGACGAATTATTCATCGAAAGATATGAATTCACCAATAAGGGGCCATGATACAGTCAATTGCTTGAAGTAGTTTCCAACTATAGGAATAAGCAGGTCAATAAGTCCTCGGAGCGGTGAAGCATCCGAAAGGCCAAGAGCATTTAAAATGTTATCCACAATGTCCCTAAAATTAATCTTACCTCGCTTGGACGGGATATTCTTAGAATTGCGAGAAGACGTAGTTTTTGGTTTTGGCAACCTCTTACGGTTACTGTTATTAGGTAGCGGCGGGTTGGTATAGCTACAGCTAGGAACGGATGCATCAGCTATTACCGGTTTATTCGGTTTTTTTAATTGACCCCCGCTACCTCCAATTTTTTGCAAGCTTTTGAGAGTAGATTTTATTTGTTTCCGGCGCACACCCGGAGAACTAGTAGGCTTTCTTTTACCGGGGGCGTGTACCTCCGGAAATCCACTCTCATCGGCTACGTCAGAGTCCAGTTCATCGGAAGACAAAATCAAAAAAGGATTTTCATTTTGAGCGGCTGATACAGACGATGCAGACGCTCCGTTTTGCGACTTTAACATTTCTGCATACGTCTGCTTGGAGCGTTCTTGTATGGAACGTCTCACGTTACCAGTGCGCTTCTTGTACACGGGGCAGTTCTGCAAATCGTGGAGAGGCTCTTTGCCACAGTAAGCACACTTTGTTGCTTCCTGTTGGCAAGCATCCTCTAGATGCCTTTGGCCGCATTTGCCACAACGGGGCTTGTTGTCGCAAAAAGTAGCCGTATGACCCAACTGTTTGCACTTGGTACAATTAAATACCCTTGGTACAAAAAGGCGCACTGGGAAAAAAAAACTTTATCAATTTCAACAAATTTTGGGAGAATTGATCCGGCGAAGGTCACTTGTAGCGAGTCCGACGGTGAATACGTCTTTTTTCCATCTACCATTGATCCTGCATGCAATTGTTTGCATTCCAGAATCTCAATGGTAGACGAAGCAGAATCTGGAAGTCGCCCCTTACCTTCCATAACGTCTTCACACGTCAGGCTCGCTGCAGAAACCACACCATCTATCTCCACATCTCGAGATGGGATGTAGACGTAGTACTCGACATTATAACCTTCGTCACTAGCAATTTCATTTGCAATTTTATACGTAGGTGCAGTGACACGCAGTTTGTTTCGGTTGACCTGATGAAATTCGGTCCCCGGATAACGACGCGTCAAATTTCTTTTTATGCCCAAAAAGTCTAGGGCTTTCACTTTCTGCCGAAAGTAGACAACCCAAGGAGAGGCAGAAGACGGCTGATAACAGCGCGCCCTAAAAACATCTTTGGGAGGCAAGTCGCCCCCCTTAGAAACATCCATGCAAAATTAAATTGAATTAAAAAAAAAAATGAATAATAAAAATTAAAAAAAAAAATTAAATCAGATTTTTACACTAGTCGGCAAAATCGGAACTTTTTTCGCTCCCGTCGGCATTTCTGGTTGGATTTTATAGATTTTGCTACGCTGAATCCAAATATGGGCTCAGAAATGCTGTAACACGTCCAGTTTTTGAGAAAAATGTGATTTAAACTCACAAAAACACGTACTTCCGTAGTAATATGATCTACCTAAGCAACAACCAGAATATTGGCTCTGCCCTTTGCAAGTTGGACTTGGATTTTATGGAATGGACCTCCCTGAATCCATTCGTGAACACAGATTTTTCGCAACACGTAAGATTGATGAAATAAACCGGGTTTTCATTCACAAAATTACGAATTTTCATGAAAATCAAGATTTCCTATTTTGAAAACATGAATTTTCGCTCCGCCCTTTGAATGTTGGGTTTGGATTTTATGAAATAAACCTCCCTGAATCCATTCGTTATCACAGATTTTTCGTAACACGTAAGATTAATGAAATAAACCGGGATTTCATTCACAAAATTACGAATTTTCATAAAAATCAAGATTTTCTATTTTGAAAACATGAATTTCAGCTCCACCCTTTGAATGTTGGGCTTGGATTTTATGAAATGGACCTCCCTGAATTCATTCGTGAACACGGATTTTTCGTAACACGTAAGGTTGATGTAAAAACCGGGTTTACATTCACAAAATTACGAGTTTTCATGAAAATCAAGACCCGTCCATTAATTACGTCGCTCAAAAATACAGATTTTTAACCCCCTCCTTTCTTTATCACATTTTTTGTATGGATTTTTGAAAAATTTTGTATGCATCGTCACTTTTTAAACCCCCCCCCCCCCCCCCTCTCAAAGCATAACGTAATTTATGAACGATCCCTTTAGCTGTGCCTCTTTGAGTATATTGAGTATATTGATGTTGCTTCTTACAGCAGTTTGGGAACTGAAGACCTTCAAAGTTCATTCATTAATTCAAAAGTCAGCTGCACAGAGCCCTTCAGAAACGCCTCATTAAATACTCTATTCAGCAGTGCCGTATTTTTAAGTTAGGATAGGAGTGAGCAAGACAGCATTAAAACACGCAAACACTCAAAAAACAAAAGAATAGACAGAGACAAAAGACTCTGTGTTAGTCACTATTGCTCGAGAGAATAAGGAAAAGATATGTTAAAAAAGAAAGCAAGAATCCTCAAGCACGTAGCTTAATGCGGCATTTTATAGAGCTTTTTGACGTTTAATTTGCGCACACTACTGCAAGATTTGAATCGAAGCAGTGCGAGTGAGAAGTCAACGAAGTTGTGGGAAACCAAACCGTGCATTAATCCCCGCATGTTAGACAAAGAAAGACGATTAAATGTCGAAAAGGTCTATTGGCGTATTTGCGGCACAAAATTTGTGTCATTATTGCTGTCTTGCTTTGGCGTCAATTAATGCTCATGTTGACTCTCTTCAGCCTTGCACAATCATTTTTTATTCATTCAAAGCTAGCTATTTGAGTGTTACGGACGCGTTTTTTTATTTTTGTAAAAATGTCGCGAATTTGTCTGAACGATCCGCAAAAATTTTGTTGCATTTGTGGAGACGTGATATTGAAGGAACAGAGAAAGGGGTTTACACCTTTGTTGGAGACAGCATATCAGCTGTATTTTGACAAGGAGCTTCCAAATCGTGAGTTTCCATGGGTTCCAACATACTCCTGTTGCTCATGCTACCGAACATTGCTTGGTTGGATGAAAGGTACGCACAAAGGCTTACCTTTTGCCAAACCTATGGTGTGGACTAATCCAACCAATCACATGAGCGATTGTTACTTTTGTTTGACAAAAATTCATGGATTTTCCAAAGCTTTGAAGCATAAAATCGAATACCCATCAAGGCCAACATTGCACTCCGAAGCAATGCCAGTTCCAATATCTCCAAATATTGCTGGACGTGCTGATGAGTTGGATTCGGAACCAGGCGAATCTGAGAAAAGCTTTCAGGATGATCCAGATTTTTTACCTTCGGAGTCTGAGGAACCGCATGTTATAACCCAAGAGGAGCTGAACGATTTGATTCGAGATTTGGAGCTACCCAAGACCAAAGCGCAGCTGCTAGCTTCAAGGCTAAAGCAGTGGAATGTCCTGGAAAAAGATGTAAAGGTGTCATCTTATAGGAAGAGACATTCAGATAACATTAAATATTTTTCGATGGACGGTGATCTTGTCTTTTGCAACAACATCGAAGGTTTAATGGAAGAGCTACAGTTAGAGTATCACGCAACTGACTGGAGGCTCTTCATCGACGCTTCAAGCAAAAGCTTGAAGGCAGTGTTACTGCACAATGGAAATAAGTATTCTTCAGTGCCAGTTGCATTTGCAGCTCACATGAAGGAAACTTATGAGAACATAAAAACACTTTTGGAAAAGATCAAATATTCGGAACACCAGTGGAATCTCTGTGCAGACCTTAAGGTAGTGGCATTGCTCACTGGGCTTCAAGGAGGCTACACAAAGCATTGTTGTTTCCTCTGCGAATGGGACAGTCGTGCGAGGGATAAACATTACCACCAGCAGCATTGGCCAGCACGTACCGAGATGGTACCTGGGAAGAAAAATGTGTCAAATCTGCCTCTTGTCGACAGGGACAAAATTTTACTACCTCCGCTACATATTAAGCTTGGGTTGATCAAAAATTTTGTCAAAAAGCTGGATATTCAAGGAGAACCATATTGTTTTTTGAGGAAAAAGTTTCCGAGATTGAGCGAAGCCAAGGTGAAAGAAGGAGTATTTGTTGGCCCTCAAATTAGGAAACTCCTTAAAGACGACAATTTTCAGCAAACTCTTAACGCGACAGAGTTACGAGCATGGAATGCGTTCCAAAAGGTTTGTGGTCACTTCTTGGGAAATGAAAAGTCTCCGGATTATGTACACATCGTTCAAGAGCTGGTTGATTCGTATGCTGCACTGGGATGTAATATGTCACTTAAATTGCACTTTTTGCATTCTCATCTGGACTTCTTCCCAGAGAATATGGGAGCCGTCTCAGATGAACATGGAGAACGATTTCATCAAGATATCGCACAGACTGAAAAGAACTTTGCTGGCAAATGGAGCCCAGCGATGCTAGCGGACTACTGCTGGATGCTACAGAGGCAAACACCTTTGGAGAACTATAAAAGGAAAAAGAAAACAAAGTGAATTTAAGTTGAAAAATATAGAGAAAATTTCAACTAAATGACTGACTGACTGACTGACTGACTGACTGACTGACTGACTGACTGACTGACTGACTGACTGACTGACTGACTGACTGACTGACTGACTGACTGACTGACTGACTGACTGACTGACTGACTGACTGACTGACTGACTGACTGACTGACTGACTGACTGACTGACTGACTGACTGACTGACTGACTGACTGACTTTCATGAAATCTTGATTTTCATGAAAATTCGCAATTTTGTGAATAAAAACTCATTTTTTTCAACACGAATGGATTCAGAGAGGTTCATTTCATAAAATCCAAACCCAACATTCAAAGGGCGGAACGAAAATTCATGTTTTCAAAATAGGAAATCTTGATTTTCATGAAAATTCGTAATTTTGTGAATGAAAACCCGGTTTATTTCATCAATCTTACGTGTTACGAAAAATCTGTGTTCACGAATGGATTCAGGGAGGTCCATTCCATAAAATCCAAGTCCAACTTGCAAAGGGCAGAGCCAATATTCTGGTTGTTGATGAGGTAGATCATATTACTACGGAAATACGTGTTTTTGTGAATTTTAATCACATTTTTCTCAAAAACTGGACGTGTTACAGCATTTCTGAGCCCATATTTGAATTCAGCGTGGCGAAATCTATAAAATTCAACATATATACTTGAAGGGAGTGAAACACTGCCGACTAGTGTTTAAAAGCTACTTGTTACAGAACTGCCGAATAACGCTCAGTAAACGAACAACTTAACAACATGGAAAAATATATGCTTACTTCTACTAATGCGGGTCCACATTTAACTCGTTGTCGATTTGGTTTCTATTCATGTATGTTTTTGTTATTGTATCATGGCATAAGATGGTGAAAAATCAAAGTTATTCCATCGAATTACCGTTTGACATAAGTATTTTTCCACACCGGGACTGCGGAGGCCGGCCGGATTTTGCATCGCAGTAAAATATTGTCACTCTGAATCATTATGTTCTTAGGTTTTCATGCATGAGAAGATGAGTAATTGTTTCCTTCCAGGTTGGGTTTGCCAGAGCAGGATCGTTGCCAATTGGAAATCACGTTATGCTGTATGACGTTAAAATTACCCTTGCTACCCAAGGGGCAAAATAGAGATTTTGCTTCTGCCGCAGATCAAGTCCCCGGTTTTTGTTTGAAAAGCATTTTTAACAAAACGTTGTCGTCAGTAGCGTGACGAAATGAGAACTCATCAAATGAGCGGTTTGTTAGGTTCGTGTGTGAAAACAAGTCTGCTGATTTTACTCATAATTTCCGACACACCTTTAGGCATTTCGTCTTTATCGATCCACTAACTTTTGAAAATTACATTTTCTAACGAGAAAATTTCCAAAGATTGCAGAAAACTTGAATCAAAGTTACGGAACCGAATGATTCCTAATTCATGCCAATTTCCTTTATTTTGTTTTCGCCGTTCTGTTCTTAACACCGATCACTAATTTGTATTGTTCTATTTTTTTTAGGCTAAGCTTTACATTATCACGATGCTGTCTCATTGTCGAAGCTCCTCCGCCCAGAAGAAATATAGCTCCTGCTCGTTAAAACAATTAAACAAAAAAAATCTATACCCTCTCACCAAGCATTAGCTTTAGCTCACCATTATTCGCTAATTATATTGGAATGTACTATAAAAGTTTTGTATTTCCTCTACGATCCCCAAACCAATCGTGTTTTAATTTTACACTCTATGCGTAAGTCTCTAAGAAGTCGAAAAGTCTGAAAGAACATAAATAAGTAACACCGATATCAACTTACTCATACGCTTCCGATTCCTGCTGGACCAACTTGAATCACCGTGGCGACCTGATCGCCCCTGGAATCGCTGCCAGGCTTTCCAGGTGTCCCGCCTGCGCCAGATGCTTGCGGATCAACCGAGACACGAGAATCTGCGGCAACAGCTGCCACTCATTCATGACCTCCTTCGGGGACATGACCTGGTCGCCCTTGAGCCGATCTAGCGGTGTCACACGAAACGATCGCCGCCTTGATGCCGGCATAGTGCGTCAGTGCCGCAAAAATTGTACACTCCATCTCGATATTCACGACGCCAAAGTCGTGCAGCTTCTGGAGGTAGTCCATCTTGTCTTGCTCGCTGAATTCGCAGAACGCTCCATCCAGGCGGCCTTGTCCTACGAAATAGTTTACTCGGGTTAGCATTGAAAAATCTCCTCAAACCATATGGGCCCTTTACCTTCGTAGAAGTCTGATGTACACATCGTCTTCCCGACGATCGTATCGTACGGGTCATCCTGGCTCGCTAGGGATTTCAATTCTCGCACAAGTCGCTTGTCTAGAATGGCTGGACGGTGAACGATTTTACCCAAAATGGCCTGAAAATGAACGAATAGTTCGTCAAAACGAAAAGTTACAACCCGGCTTAAAAGTCCATTATTTACAATTTCATGAGTACTCCGAAGTAGTCCATCAACGGCATCGTCGGTGATGACGACGGTGCCACCCTCGACGCCAATGCCACCGCACGTGCCGATACGCATGAAGATCGGATCCTTACACTTGGCGTGGTACATCAACTTAATCATCTCGTGCAGCAAAATGCCGAGCGAAGGCACCCCCATTCCGTGGCTGATCGAGAGCACTGGTCCGACCTGAGAGGGCAAATAAGTGCGTAAAAATATATTGGGAAACCAATCGCAGCGGAACTGATACCGACCTTGTACATGGAATACCGATAGGAGAAGGCGCTAATGTCCTGTAGCTGAGTGCCGGCGGGGAGTTTGTAGCCGATTTCGTCCATGATGAAGTGTGCAAAGTTCTCCATACGCTTCGGGGTACCACCCATGCAGACAAACTGTAACGAAGAAAACGAAGACAATAGCGTAGGGTTATTGATGGGCGGGTACTCGAGGGTTTATGAATAAAGTAAATGCTGATCATCCTGTATGCAGATGATCATAATGTTTCGCTTTCTAGTGTCTGGGTTGATAAGAAAAATACTCAGAATTCATTGGATTACGTATTACCGGAATCAAACAAAACCGATTCGCCAGAACATGCCAGAACGGTGCTGTTTCTTGTTCTACCCGCATGGACTCCAAAGTAAACTGCAGCGTAACCTAAGGCCGGGCGCCCACTGATGTGGCGGAAGTGTGGCACCACATAATATGTCAAAACACCGAGTCAAAGTCTTGTGGCGTGAGGCGAACGCTGACGAGATGTTTTGACATGCTATGATCAATGAATCCAGATCTCTCGGGACGGGGAGGTAGCTGATTACGTTTTTGACATCTGTCGCCTGTTTTCTGTCACAACAAGTACAAGATGCGTACAATAACGTTCCTTTGTCTGACCGCTAATTCAACACAGTCCTGGGGGTGCGACACATCTAAATCCAGATTCAAGACGAATTTTTCAAATCCTTTGCTATACCTTTTGAATTAGAATTCATCAATTTGCATCGCGTTCGCTGTGGCAAAACTGAAAAGGCTTGGCAACGGGGCTTCCTTGCTTCTCTGATTCAGATCCTGTCTTAAAGATTGGACTCGGAAAAAATGTGACACTTTGTTTTGGGTGTAACTTTTTATCGCGTGGGTAAAAAATAATGAAATTTTGGGTTATACTAGTTTAGAGTGTTATGTTTATGTGTCCAAAATTTTATCGCGATCTGTCAAGTAGTTTTCAAGATGCATTCGAAACAAGGAGAGCTACGCCAGCAAATCTTGGGCGCGGTGATCGATAGCCCTGGTCAGTCGCACAGATGGATCGGCAAAAGGCTTGGAATCCACCATTCCACCGTGTCCAGCGTTGTGAAGATGTTCCAAGAGACGAAGACCATCGAGCGGCGCGCTGGAAGCAGCCGAAAACCGAAAACGGAATACCCGGAGAAGGCGCGGAAGATAAGGCAGTACTTTAAGAATAACCCGAACCTTTCCACCCGAGACGTGGCCAAAAAGGTCAATTCGTCGAAGTGGTTCGTCCAGCAGACCATGAAGCGGGCTGGGCTACGTGTTTTTAAGGTCAGGAAGGCACCAAACCGGACTGACAAGCAAAACACGGTGGCCAAATTGCGTGCGCGGAAGCTGTACCGTGAGTGGCTGGTCAAGCCAGGCTGTCTCGTCATGGACGACGAGACATATATCAAGGCGGACACCAAACAAATCCCCGGCCTCGAGTTTTTTGTCGGTACGTCCCGCATGGAGGTTCCGGAAAAGTTCCGGAAGAGAAAGATGGACAAATTCGCGAAGAAGTACCTGTTGTGGCAGGCGATCTGCGAGTGCGGACGGTACAGCAAGCCGTTCGTTACAACCGGTACCATAAACGGGCAGATTTATCGAGAGGAATGCTTGCAGAAGCGCTTGCTGCCCTTCCTCGGCTCTCACCGTGGTCCCACGCTGTTCTGGCCGGATCGGATCTCGCTTCGTGCCATTACGCCAAGCCTATAAAGGATTGGTACGAAGCGAAGGGCGTTAATGTGGTCCCGAAGGAGGCGAACCCGCCAAATACACCAGAACTTTGTCCGATCGAAAAGTTTTGGGCGATAATGAAGAAGAAGTTGAAGAAAAGCGGAAAAACATTCAAAACCGATGAAGTTTTGAAGAAAAACTGGGAGAAATCGTGTAAGGAAGATGGACAAAGCCTCGCCTAAGATCTCATGAGCAGTGTTATGAGAAATTTACGAGCATTCAGCTTGGGGGAGGAAATTCAAATAATAAATAAACATAGCTAATATATAGTTATTTAATCCCTGAAAATTTGAAAAGCATCCGATTTAAAATGAATTTTTGGTGATCATTTTTGTGTGTCTCATTTTTTTCCGAGTCCAGTCTTTATTATATTAAAAAATTCAAATTTGAACAAATTTACTCGACGCGGGTAGCTAGACCGCGCCTTTCGAACGGATTCCTCCGACATCGTCTGCCATGTGCGCGTAATGTCAGACTTCTGCTTAGACATACGCCCAAATTGAATAATCCAACGGGCCAAGGTCCGGGCTGCTAGAGGGCCACCAATCTTTCGGCCAAAACTTCATGTTCTCCATCAGCCATCGTTGGGTCTGATTTGACGTGTGACATGGCACTCCATCCTATTGTAGGACAACGTATTTATCCTCCGAGAAGTTGGCCTTCACCCGGGAAGTACTTTATCCACAGAAGAATGCTAAGATGGAACAGTTGGCTCAATTTTTTTTTCATTTCAGTGTCCTTTTCAAAAATTAATAACGGGCTCTTTCGAATGAGCAAAAGGGATGCAAGAGCTTTTTATGCTGCGGTAGTGCAGACTACTGACGGCATGGTTCATCGACCAGTGACAAAGTTGGCGCGGTTGGATGTGACTGGTGGTAAAGCCGGACCGGAGATACCGTGACCTGCCTTACGGGTCGGGGAAGTATTGCGGAGCGCGCCGGTCTATCGGTTTTAATCGCATGAAAAGTGCGTCAAAAATGAACGAAATTCATAAAAATATATTGAGTTCATCTCATCGGTAATTTTAGGTGCTGAAACAAGTTGGAATGAAAGTGTGAAAAGTGAAGAAATTTTTGGTAGTGATTGTACTGTTTTCAGAGATGATCGTGATTTAGTTTTAACCCAAAGAAGGTCAGGTGGTGGAGTTCTTATTGCAATTTCTGCAAAATTGAATTCGGAACTTCTTGTTTCGCCAAAATTTAAAGAATTCGAGCATGTATGGGTAAAAACCTATATCGATGGTGAGACTCATATTTTTGTCACAGTTTATTTTCCACCAGATCAAGCTTGCAAGTCAACATATGAAATCTTCTTTCAAGTAGCAGAAGAAATTGTATCAACCTTTCCCCCTGAATTTAAAGTTCATATCTATGGTGATTTCATTCAACGCAATGCAGATTTTATTCCCGATTTAGAAAACGAGAGTATTCTACTTCCAGTCGTTGGGGACAGTGAAACTTTGCAATTTATTTTTGAGAAAATTGCATTTTTAGGACTAAACCAAATAAATCATGTTAAAAATTTACAAAACTTTTACTTAGATTTTTTATTAACAAACACACATGACGATTTCTGTGTTAGTGAATCTCTCTCTCCTTTATGGAAAAATGAAGCTTTTCACACAGCAATCGAGTATTCTGTGTTTGTGCGAAAGAACCACAACCCCAACGACTGTGATTATGAGGATATATTGGATTACAAGAAAGCTAATTATGACAACATTAAGTTCAAACTGAGTAGAGTGAATTGGCAATCCATTTTAAAGGATCAAGAAAATCTTGAATGTGCAGTAGAGGTCTTTTATAAATTGTTGATGGAAATAATTCAAGAGGAAGTTCCACTAACGAGGAGACGACGAAATTATTGCTCTAAAAATCCAATTTGGTTCAACAAGCAAATAATTAATTTAAAAAATCGGAAGCAAAAGGCTCACAAAATGTACAGAAAACAAAATAATCAAATTAATTTGGAAAAATATTTGAATATTTGCGACCAACTTAATTTAGCTATTTCTTCTGCACTAACTGAGTAGGGAAGATGTACCTATAAAGCTTGCTTCAGATAGAATTGGAACAAAAACAATTGCCTGTATTTCAGTTATTTATTATTGAATTCAAGATCTTTTTTTATACAAATGTAGCGTTTTCTTCATACTTTTAAGAAAAAATACGGATAAAATTATTCGTCACGGTTTCGAAGGAATTCTCGAATTTTTCCTGTAACACGGGTCATTGAGCGGTGCACACCTTCTTCGTCCATCGTTTTAGCTATCTTATTCCACCAGGTCTTCATCTGATTGATGTCTTTGACAACCTTTCCCTTTGCCTTGAGTCTCCTCTTCATGATTGCCCAGTATTTCTCAATAGGGCGGAACTGGGGGCAGTTGGGTGGGTTAAGGTTTTTCGGAACAACCTGGACCCCTTTCTCTGCATACCATTCTTGAACGACTTTGCTGTAATGACAGCTTGCCAAATCTGGCCAAAACATTACGGGATGGTCGTGGGATCGAATGAACGGCAAAATTCGTTTTTGGAGACACTCTTTTTCGTATAGTTCCGACGTCATTGTCTTATTTGTAACGAAAACTTTCGTTTTTTTGCCACAGCTGCAAATTGCCCCAAATCATGAATTTTCGTGCAAATTTGTCGGCAAAAACAAATTTTAATTTGGCTGGAACATCCCCCCGAGCCGTTGCCAAGTAAAATGTTTGACCTGTGATTTGCCCGAAGTCAGCCTTGACATAGGTTTCATCGTCCATCAGAAGACACCCGTCGAACTTGGTCAGCACCTGGTCGTATAGCTTCCGAGCACGGATTTTGGCCACACTATTCTGTTTTATGGTCCGATTTGGCTGTTTGATAGCTCGATACGACTTGATTCCTTCCCGGAGTCGAGTTCTCCTCACGGTACTATGGGCAGCACCGAATTTTCTGGCCAAATCACGGTCCGACAGATTGGGATTCCTCTTAATCGTCTTCAAAATCTTACCACGCAGTTTCCGGTCGACAGTTCCACTCCGACGATTGGCTTGAGGCTTCCGAATCGTCGTCAATGTTTTCCTTATACCGTTTGATAACGCGCCATACGGTATTTCTGGGCGATTTCAGCTGTTTAGCTAGCCTAGATGCAGACCACAATGGATTTTCCAAATAACTGTGCACAATTTTTTCCCTTCTTTCGGCTTCCATGTTGATTGTTTACAAAGTACAGTCGATTTGCGGAATGTCAAAAATACATACGTGAAGCTGACAAAATTCCCGACACGTGGGCGCCAAGAACTTCCAAATCCGTCCACCAGGAGCGCCACAATATGAGCAAAAGTTTGTTCCAATTCTAAATGAAGCAAGCCTTATTAATCTCATCACTTTGCAATTCATCCTACTTGAAATAAAACGATATACACGTGACAGGATTAGCTAGTAATGTTTGTTGTAGTTATTTAACGTAAGCAAACATTATTAGAAAACGAAACCGATCCTTCAACTGCTCAATTGTTTGATTCATCGTAGGATGAATATAGGAACAATGAGATTAATATGAAGGCAGTTTCCCTATAACATAAAAACTGAAAAAAGAAATTAAGTCATGTACAAAAAACTTCTTCACTTACGTCAATGATTTTGGACGAAAAAGAAGGAGATAATTCAGAAGATATCTGTAACCTTTTTGCAACATTTTTTCAAGAAACATATTGTAAATTTTCTGACAAAGATCGTGACTTTGAAAACTTTTCATACTTTCCTGATTTTTCAAGTAATGTAGGTATCAGTCAAATTAATGTGCAAGATATTTTGAAAGGTTTAAAAGATTTAGACGCAAGTAAAGGTTCAGGACCAGATGGAATCCCACCAGTATTTATGAAAAATTTAGCAACTGAACTCACATCCCCCTTATTCTGGCTGTTCAATATGTCACTTGAATCCGGAAAATTTCCAAATGAATGGAAAAGGTCTTTCTTAGTACCCATCTACAAACCAGGTAAAAATCAGATATCAGAAATTACCGTGGGATTGCCATTATTTCATGTATTTCTAAACTTTTCGAATCAATTATTAACAAAAATATGGTCAGTCAAATAAAGCATATAGTGACGACTGCACAGCACGGTTTTTTTTTAAAGGCCGTTCAACTACTACAAACCTATTGGAATTTGTAAATTATTCAGTAACTGCAATGGACAGTGGTAATCACGTAGAAGCTCTTTACACCGACTTCAGCAAAGCGTTTGATAGAATTGATATTCCAATGTTGATTTTCAAGCTTGAAAAAATTGGAATTGATATGAGCCTCCTCAAATGGATTGAGTCGTACTTAACTGACCGCCAGCAAATAGTAAAGATTCAATGAGAAAAAATCAAATACAATCCATGTCACATCGGGGTTCCCCAAGGTCCTCATTTTAGGTCCTCTTCTTTTCATTTAACTTGTGAGAGATATTTCATTAATTTTAAAAAATCCCAAAGTTCTTATCTATGCCGATGACATGAAGCTATTTTTGGAAGTCAGTAATGAAGATGATATGTATGTTTTTCAGAATGAAATACAAGTTTTTCATAAGTGGTGTTGTAAAAGTCTATTAAAACTAAATGTTAAAAAATGTAATCACATAACTTACAGCAGAAAACAAAGTACACCAAGTGTTGCAATTGTATTAGGTAATCAACATGTTGAAAAATGTGATAAAATAAGAGATTTAGGAATTATTTTAGACGTTGACGTTGGACCACGGCAAAGGAGCTGGAAGAAAACCGGGACCGGAGAACAAAAAGACGGAGGGAAAGGTGAAGCGGATGATTAAAGCAAATCCCAACGTCTCAAGCCGTGATTTGGCTAAAAAGATCATGTCGCAGAGCTACGTCCAGAATGCAAAGAAGAGAGCTGGACTACATACATACAAGGTACAGAACTTCCCAAACCGCGATGAGCGGCAACAATCGACGGCTAAAACTCGGGCACGGAAGCTCTACGAGAAGATGCTGACAAAATATGGCTGCTGTGTGATGGACGACGAAACGTATATAAAAGCCGATTTTAAGCAAATTCCGGGGTTGGAGTTTTTCACCGGCAAGAGCAAGTTCTATGTGGACGACAAATTTAAGAAGAAGAAAATGTCGAAGTTCGCCTCCAAATATCTCATTTGGCAGGCCATCTGCTCTTGCGGACTGAGGAGTGAGCCTTTCGTGACAAAGGGCACAGTAAATGGCGAGATCTACAAATCTGAGTGCCTCGAGAAGCGCCTTTTGCCGTTCTTGCAGCAGCACGACGAAGCTCCGCTATTTTGGCCAGATTTGGCATCATGCCACTATTCTAAAAGTGTCCTGGAGTGGTATGAGGCCAATTCTGTCCATTTTGTTCCAAAGGACATGAATCCGCCAAACTGTCCGGAGCTGCGCCCGGTGGAGCAGTACTGGGCAATGATGAAGCGGGAACTTCGGAAGAGTAAGAAGACAGTCAAAGACGAGAAGGACATGTTAAGAAAATATGGAAAAAAACTGAGAAACTGGTACCGGATGACACTGTAAAGACTTTGATGGAGGGCATCAAGCGAAAATGCGTTCAATTTTACACTCAAGGCTCCATCGATTAACTTTTCTTTTGATTTTTGAAGTAAATATATGTATAAAACTACCCTAAAATTTTGGTTTGATTCTAAACATTATAAGAAAATTGGCATGACATTTTCGGTGTCGCAATAATTTCTTCAAACCTTGAAAGAGCGTCGGGAATATGCTATGCTTTCATTCGTAAATGACATTATTTCGCAACGTATTGACTCAAGTGATATATTATCAAAATTAAATTTTGATGCTCCTATTTACTCGACAATTAAGCA